>OW121741.1:54387420-54653620 GCA_933228675.1 Stomorhina lunata | reverse complement strand
TTACATTTTTCCATAGAAAAATTACATTTTTCCATAGAAAAATTACATTTTTCCATAGAAAAATTACATTTTTCCATAGAAAAATTACATTTTTCCATAGAAAAATTACATTTTTCCATAGAAAAATTACATTTTTCCATAGAAAAATTACATTTTTCCATAGAAAAATTACATTTTTCCATAGAAAAACTACATTTCTCCATGGAAAAATTACATTTTTCCATAGAAAAATTACATTTTTCCATAGAAAAATTACATTTTTCCATAGAAAAATTACATTTTTCCATAGAAAAATTACATTTTTCCATAGAAAAATTACATTTTTCCATAGAAAAATTACATTTTTCCATAGAAAAATTACATTTTTCCATAGAAAAACTACATTTTTCCATAGAAAAATTACATTTTTCCATAGAAAAATTACATTTTTCCATAGAAAAATTACATTTTTCCATAGAAAAATTACATTTTTCCATAGAAAAATTACATTTTTCCATAGAAAAATTACATTTTTCCATAGAAAAATTACATTTTTCCATAGAAAAATTACATTTTTCCATAGAAAAATTACATTTTTCCATAGAAAAATTACATTTTTCCATAGAAAAATTACATTTTTCCATAGAAAAATTACATTTTTCCATAGAAAAATTACATTTTTCCATAGAAAAATTACATTTTTCCATAGAAAAATTACATTTTTCCATAGAAAAATTACATTTTTCCATAGAAAAATTACATTTTCCATAGAAAAATTACATTTTTCCATAGAAAAATTACATTTTTCCGTAGAAAAATTACATTTTTCCATAGAAAAATTACATTTTTCCATAGAAAAATTACATTTTTCCATAGAAAAATTACATTTTTCCATAGAAAAATTACATTTTTCCATAGAAAAATTACATTTTTCCATAGAAAAATTACATTTTTCCATAGAAAAATTACATTTTTCCATAGAAAAATTACATTTCAATTATTTTCCATAGAAAAATTACATTTTTCCATAGAAAAATTACATTTTTCCATAGAAAAATTACATTTTTCCATAGAAAAATTACATTTTTCCATAGAAAAATTACATTTTTCCATATAAAAATTGCATTTTTTCCATAGAAAAATTATATTTTTTCCATAGAAAAATTATATTTACATTTTTCCATAGAAAAATTACATTTTTCCATAGAAAAATTACATTTTTCCATAGAAAAATTACATTTTTCCATAGAAAAATTACATTTATCCATAGAAAAATTACATTTTTCCATAGAAAAATTACATTTTTCCATAGAAAAATTACATTTTTCCATAGAAAAATTACATTTTTCCATAGAAAAATTACATTTTTCCATAGAAAAATTACATTTTTCCATAGAAAAATTACATTTTTCCATAGAAAAATTACATTTTTCCATAGAAAAATTACATTTTTCCATAGAAAAATTACATTTTTCCATAGAAAAATTACATTTTTCCATAGAAAAATTACATTTTTCCATAGAAAAATTACATTTTTCCATAGAAAAATTACATTTTTCCATAGAAAAATTACATTTTTCCATAGAAAAATTACATTTTTCCATAGAAAAATTACATTTATCCATAGAAAAATTACATTTTTCCATAGAAAAATTACATTTTTCCATAGAAAAATTACATTTTTCCATAGAAAAATTACATTTTTCCATAGAAAAATTACATTTTTCCATAGAAAAATTACATTTTGCCATAGAAAAATTACATTTTTCCATAGAAAAATTACATTTTTCCATAGAAAAATTACATTTTTCCATAGAAAAATTACATTTTTCCATAGAAAAATTACATTTTTCCATAGAAAAATTACATTTTTCCATAGAAAAATTACATTTTTCCATAGAAAAATTACATTTTTCCATAGAAAAATTACATTTTTCCATAGAAAAATTACATTTTTCCATAGAAAAATTACATTTTTCCATAGAAAAATTACATTTTTCCATAGAAAAATTACATTTTTCCATAGAAAAATTACATTTTTCCATAGAAAAATTACATTTTTCCATAGAAAAATTACATTTTTCCATAGAAAAATTACATTTTTCCATAGAAAAATTACATTTTTCCATAGAAAAATTACATTTTTCCATAGAAAAATTACATTTTTCCATAAAAAAATTACATTTTTCCATAAAAAAATTACATTTTTCCATAGAAAAATTACATTTTTCCATAGAAAAATTACATTTTTCCATAGAAAAATTACATTTTTCCATAGAAAAATTACATTTTTCCATAGAAAAATTACATTTTTCCATAGAAAAATTACATTTTTCCATAGAAAAATTACATTTTTCCATAGAAAAATTACATTTTTCCATAGAAAAATTAAATTTTTCCATAGAAAAATTACTTTTTTCCATAGAAAAAATTACTTTTTTCCATAGAAAAATTACATTTTTCCATAGAAAAATTACATTTTCCATAGAAAAATTACATTTTTCCATAGAAAAATTACATTTTCCATAGAAAAACAAGTAATAGTGGTATATTCGGCTTGCCGAATCTTGGATACCCTTCACCAATGGTGTTCCAAAAGTAAAGTACAAAATCGAAAGAATATTTTGATAATTATATAGTTTCTGATTACTGACTTAGTTGAGCCCCACACAAATGTTTGATATGTACATTAATTTTCTTTTGTTCATACTAAATGTAATTCCTAGCAATATTTGGTTATAACTACTAGTATTATATGCAAAGAGTCTTTTAAATTAAGAGTCGGAAAACGAAAAGCTTTTTGGTGGCGTCATCATCTAGAATAGTTATGAACCCAAAGGTTAGGTTGGGCAGGTGGCTGATGTCTAAGGCAGCGTCACTTGGATTCTAAAGTGGTCCCCTTGTGAAAGATAATGATGACTATACTACAAGTAGAGATTGCTTATTTAAGCCACCCAGTAGCTTCGATATATGTGTCTATTTTATGGACATTTAATGAAGTTCGATAGACCGGGGGGGTTACTCTGTATCTCGATTCGAAAATAAAATTGTTCGAATTTGTATGCTTAAAGCATTGTGTTTCGAAAAGAGTTTCTTTCGAATGGAGGTTCGGAGTAACCCCCCAGATAAACCATGCAGAAAAGATGCTTCAAAATGTAGATGCCCTTAGATTTGCAAGAGCACATCGATTTGATGAAGATTAAGTATTCTGGCATGCAACCCAAAAAACAGTACGAAGTGAGGGTTGTATTTTCGTTGATATGTGAGATACATACATACATATGTAAGTTTTGGATGGATATCATGTACTTAGCTTCTTTTTTGTATTTCCTAGGATGATTACCTGTAATGTGATATATAATACATGCTCAAATGTTATCATAATGTTCAAAAGTCAGACACAAAATTAAGATAAATTTAGTATGTCTGTCTGGTAAAATCAGATTTCTGGAACTCCTGGAAGGTATACCCATATGCATTTTATACAAAATTTTGAAATATAGCTTAAACACTAAATTATATCTACCACAAATTACCGAATGCATCAGAATTTAGGTAATCCCTGCGCAGTACGCTATTAAATTTCATCAAAATAAACATCTGAGATATCGACAAAACAGGAGCTCCAAAAACTTGACTACAACAGAAAAAGACTACAACAGACAAACAGACAGACGGACGGACGTCGCGAAATTGATTCTCCTGCCGATTCTGAGTCGATCTGTACAATTAGAATGGTATTCATAATCAGATTTGCAGAGTTTATACATCAAATCCTCCCACAAAGAACGCTGTTAAATTTCATCAGAATCGGTCCATAAACACCTGAGATATCGTTGAAACAATACTTACAAAATGTCAACAAAATTTCTTAGACACGTACTTTGGGGAATTTGCTGCACATCACAAGTAGTGTTTTCGATATCTCAGTTGTTTATGGACCGCTTTTGATAAAATTTAATAACGTGCTTGGCGGAGAATTTCCTAAAATCTGATATAAAATTTATGTATGTCCGTGCTAAAGGATAATGGTTTTTCCTATTTCTGCATTTCATTTTTTCAACAAACATTCTCTAATGCGTACTTTGGGCAATTTGCAATACATCAAATTTAGTGTTTTGGCAATATCTCAGTGGTTTATGAACCGATTTTGATAAAATTTTGCAGAGTGCTTGGGGAACCATTTCCTACAACTTGATATATAATATATTATCCCATGGAGTATCTTTTTTCTCTTGTTATTTAAAAGTGTGTTTCAATCAAAAATTTTAAAATTTTCGTCTAATTTTTGGTATTTTTTCGATATTTTCGGTGTTTATAAACCGATTTTAATGAAATTTAATAGCGTTCATTGCGGGAGAATTTCCTAAAATCTGATATATAATTAATGTAGGTCCATCCTCTAGGGGCTCAGAAACTTGATTTCAACAGACAGACAGACGGACGGACGGACAGACAGACGGACATCGCTCAATCGATTCTCCTCCCGAATCTGAGTCGATCGGTATAATTTTTATGGTAATAAAAAAATTACAAACGGAATCACAAACTTATAATACCCTTTCACCTATTGGTAAAGGGTATTATTACATTTTTCCATAGAAAAATTACATTTTTCCATAGAAAAATTACATTTTTCCATAGAAAAATTACATTTTTCCATAGAAAAATTACATTTTTCCATTGAAAAATTACGTTTTTCCATAGAAAAATTACATTTTTCCACAGAAAAATTACATTTTTCCATAGAAAAATTACATTTTTCCATAGAAAAATTACATTTTTCCATAGAAAAATTACATTTTTCCATAGAAAAATTACATTTTTCCATAGAAAAATTACATTTTTTCCATAGAAAAATTACATTTTTCCATAGAAAAATTACATTTTTCCATAGAAAAATTACATTTTCCATAGAAAAATTACATTTTTCCATAGAAAAATTACATTTTTCCATAGAAAAATTACATTTTTCCATAGAAAAATTACATTTTTCCATAGAAAAATTACATTTTTCCATAGAAAAATTACATTTTTCCATGGAAAAATTACATTTTTCCATGGAAAAATTACATTTTTCCATAGAAAAATTACATTTTTCCATAGAAAAATTACATTTTTCCATAGAAAAATTACATTTTTCCATAGAAAAATTACATTTTTCCATAGAAAAATTACATTTTTCCATAGAAAAACTACATTTCTCCATAGAAAAATTACATTTTTCCATAGAAAAATTACATTTTTCCATAGAAAAATTACATTTTTTCATAGAAAAATTACATTTTTCCATAGAAAAATTACATTTTTCCATAGAAAAATTACATTTTTCCATAGAAAAATTACATTTTTCCATAGAAAAATTACATTTTTCCATAAAAAAATTACATTTTTCCATAGAAAAATTACATTTTTCCATAGAAAAATTACATTTTTCCATAGAAAAATTACATTTTTCCATAGAAAAATTACATTTTTCCATAGAAAAATTACATTTTTCCATAGAAAAATTACATTTTTCCATAGAAAAATTACATTTTTCCATAGAAAAATTACATTTTTCCATAGAAAAATTACATTTTTCCATAGAAAAATTACATTTTTCCATAGAAAAATTACATTTTTCCATAGAAAAATTACATTTTTCCATAGAAAAATTACATTTTTCCATAGAAAAACTACATTTTTCCATAGAAAAATTACATTTTTCCATAGAAAAATTACATTTTTCCATAGAAAAATTACATTTTTCCATAGAAAAATTACATTTTTCCATAGAAAAATTACATTTTTCCATAGAAAAATTACATTTTTCCATAGAAAAATTACATTTTTCCATAGAAAAATTACATTTTTCCATAGAAAAATTACATTTTTCCACAGAAAAATTACATTTTTCCATAGAAAAATTACATTTTTCCATAGAAAAATTACATTTTTCCATAGAAAAATTACATTTTTCCATAGAAAAATTACATTTTTCCATAGAAAAATTACATTTTTCCATAGAAAAATTACATTTTTCCATAGAAAAATTACATTTTTCCATAGAAAAATTACATTTTTCCATAGAAAAATTACATTTTTCCATAGAAAAATTACATTTTTCCATAGAAAAATTACATTTTTCCATAGAAAAATTACATTTTTCCATAGATAAATTACATTTTTCCATAGAAAAATTACATTTTTCCATAGAAAAATTACATTTTTCCATAGAAAAATTACATTTTTCCATAGAAAAATTACATTTTTCCATAGAAAAATTACATTTTTCCATAGAAAAATTACATTTTTCCATAGAAAAATTACATTTTTCCATAGAAAAATTACATTTTTCCATAGAAAAATTACATTTTTCCATAGAAAAATTACATTTTTCCATAGAAAAATTACATTTTTCCATAGAAAAATTACATTTTTCCATAGAAAAATTACATTTTTCCATAGAAAAATTACATTTTTCCATAGAAAAATTACATTTTTCCATAGAAAAATTAAATTTTTCCATAGAAAAATTAAATTTTTCCATAGAAAAATTAAATTTTTCCATAGAAAAATTACATTTTTCCATAGAAAAATTACATTTTTCCATAGAAAAATTACATTTTTCCATAGAAAAATTTCATTTTTCCATAGAAAAATTATATTTTTCCATAGAAAAATTATATTTTTCCATAGAAAAATTATATTTTTCCATAGAAAAATTACATTTTTCCATAGAAAAATTACATTTTTCCATAGAAAAATTACATTTTTCCATAGAAAAATTACATTTTTCCATAGAAAAATTACATTTTTCCATAGAAAAATTACATTTTTCCATAGAAAAATTACATTTTTCCATAGAAAAATTACATTTTTCCATAGAAAAATTACATTTTTCCATAGAAAAATTACATTTTTCCATAGAAAAATTACATTTTTCCATAGAAAAATTACATTTTTCCATAGAAAAATTACATTTTTCCATAGAAAAATTACATTTTTTCCATAGAAAAATTACATTTATCCATAGAAAAATTACATTTTTCCATAGAAAAATTACATTTTTCCATAGAAAAATTACATTTTTCCATAGAAAAATTACATTTTTCCATAGAAAAATTACATTTTTCCATAGAAAGATTACATTTTTCCATAGAAAAATTACATTTTTCCATAGAAAAATTACACTTTTCCATAGAAAAATTACATTTTTCCATAGAAAAATTACATTTCCATAGAAAAAGTACATTTTTCCATAGAAAAATTACATTTTTCCATAGAAAAATTACATTTTTCAATAGAAAAATTACATTTTTTCATAGAAAAATTACATTTATCTATAGAAAAATTACATTTATCTATAGAAAAATTACATTTATCTATAGAAAAATTACATTTATCTATAGAAAAATTACATTTATCTATGGAAAAATTACATTTATCTATAGCAAAATTACATTTATCTATAGAAAAATTAAATTTATCTATAGAAAAATTACATTTATCTATAGAAAAATTACATTTATCTATAGAAAAATTACATTTTTCCATAGAAAAATTACATTTTTCCATAGAAAAATTACATTTTTCCATAGAAAAATTACATTTTTCCATAGAAAAATTACATTTTTCCATAGAAAAATTACATTTTTCCATAGAAAAATTACATTTTTCCATAGAAAAATTACATTTTTCCATAGAAAAATTACACTTTTCCATAGAAAAATTACATTTTTCCATAGAAAAATTACATTTCCATAGAAAAATTACATTTTTCCATAGAAAAATTACATTTTTCCATAGAAAAATTACATTTTTCATAGAAAAATTACATTTTTCCATAGAAAAATTACATTTTTCCATAGAAAAATTACATTTTTCCATAGAAAAATTACATTTTTCAATATAAAAATTACATTTTTTCATAGAAAAATTACATTTATCTATAGAAAAATTACATTTATCTATAGAAAAAATTACATTTATCTATAGAAAAATTACATTTATCTATAGAAAAATTACATTTATCTATAGCAAAATTACATTTATCTATAGAAAAATTAAATTTATCTATAGAAAAGTTACATTTATCTATAGAAAAATTACATTTATCTATAGAAAAATTACATTTTTCCATAGAAAAATTACATTTTTCCATAGAAAAATTACATTTTTCCATAGAAAAATTACATTTTTCCATAGAAAAATTACATTTTTCCATAGAAAAATTACATTTTTTCCATAGAAAAATTACATTTTTCCATAGAAAAATTACATTTTTCCATAGAAAAATTACATTTTTCCATAGAAAAATTACATTTTTCCATAGAAAAATTACATTTTTCCATAGAAAAATTACATTTTTCCATATAAAAATTGCATTTTTCCATAGAAAAATTATATTTTTTCCATAGAAATATTATATTTACATTTTTCCATAGAAAAATTACATTTTTCCATAGAAAAATTACATTTTTCCATAGAAAAATTACATTTTTCCATAGAAAAATTACATTTTTCCATAGAAAAATTACATTTTTCCATAGAAAAATTACATTTTTCCATAGAAAAATTACATTTTTCCATAGAAAAATTAAATTTTTTCATAGAAAAATTACATTTTTCCATAGAAAAATTACATTTTTCCATAGAAAAATTACATTTTTCCATAGAAAAATTACATTTTTCCATAGAAAAAATTATATTTACATTTTTCCATAGAAAAATTACATTTTTCCATAGAAAAATTACATTTTTCCATAGAAAAATTACATTTTTTCCATAGAAAAATTACATTTTTTCCATAGAAAAATTACATTTTTCCATAGAAAAATTACATTTTTCCATAGAAAAATTACATTTTTCCATAGAAAAATTATATTTACATTTTTCCATAGAAAAATTACATTTTTCCATAGAAAAATTACATTTTTCCATAGAAAAATTACATTTTTCCATAGAAAAATTACATTTTTCCATAGAAAAATTACATTTTTCTATAGAAAAATTACATTTTTCCATAGAAAAATTACATTTTTCCATAGAAAAATTACATTTTTCCATAGAAAAATTACATTTTTCCATAGAAAAATCCATTTTTCCATAGAAAAATCCCATTTTTCCATAGAAAAATTACATTTTTCCATAGAAAAATTACATTTTTCCATAGAAAAATTACACTTTTCCATAGAAAAATTACATTTTTCCATAGAAAAATTACATTTCCATAGAAAAATTACATTTTTCCATAGAAAAAATACATTTTTCCATAGAAAAATTACATTTTTCAATAGAAAAATTACATTTTTTCATAGAAAAATTACATTTATCTATAGAAAAATTACATTTTTCAATAGAAAAATTACATTTTTCAATAGAAAAATTACATTTTTTCATAGAAAAATTACATTTATCTATAGAAAAATTACATTTATCTATAGAAAAATTACATTTATCTATAGAAAAAATTACATTTATCTATAGAAAAATTACATTTATCTATGGAAAAATTACATTTATCTATGGAAAAATTACATTTATCTGTAGCAAAATTACATTTATCTATAGAAAAATTAAATTTATCTATAGAAAAATTAAATTTATCTATAGAAAAATTACATTTATCTATAGAAAAATTACATTTTTCCATAGAAAAATTACATTTTTCCATAGAAAAATTACATTTTTCCATAGAAAAATTACATTTTTCCATAGAAAAATTACATTTTTCCATAGAAAAATTACATTTTTCCATAGAAAAATTACATTTTTCCATAGAAAAATTACATTTTTCCATAGAAAAATTGCATTTTTCCATAGAAAAATTATATTTTTATATAGAAAAATTATATTTTTCCATAGAAAAATTCTATTTTTCCATAGAAAAATTATATTTACATTTTTCCATAGAAAAATTACATTTTTCCATAAAAAAATTACATTTTTCCTTAGAAAAATTACATTTTTCATAGAAAAATTACATTTTTCCATAGAAAAATTACATTTTTCCATAGAAAAATTACATTTTTCCATAGAAAAATTACATTTTTCCATAGAAAAATTACGTTTTTCCATAGAAAAATTACATTTTTCCATAGAAAAATTACATTTTTCCATAGAAAAATTACATTTTTCCATAGAAAAATTACATTTTTCCATAGAAAAATTACACTTTTCCATAGAAAAATTACACTTTTCCATAGAAAAATTACATTTCCATAGAAAAATTACATTTTTCCATAGAACAATTACATTTTTCCATAGAAAAATTACATTTTTCCATAGAAAAATTACATTTTTCCATAGAAAAATTACATTTTTCAATAGAAAAATTACATTTTTTCATAGAAAAATTACATTTATCTATAGAAAAATTACATTTATCTATAGAAAAATTACATTTATCTATGGAAAAATTACATTTATCTATAGCAAAATTACATTTATCTATAGAAAAATTAAATTTATCTATAGATAAATTACATTTATCTATAGAAATATTACATTTATCAATAGAAAAATTACATTTATATATAGAAAAATTACATTTATCTATAGAAAAATTACATTTATTTATGGAAAAATTACATTTATCTATAGCAAAATTACATTTATCTATAGAAAAATTAAATTTATCTATAGAAAAATTACATTTATCTATAGAAAAATTACATTTATCTATAGAAAAATTACATTTATCTATAGAAAAATTACATTGATCTATAGAAAAATTACATTTATCTATAGAAAATTACATTTATCTATAGAAAAATTACATTTTTCAATAGAAAAATTACATTTTTCAATAGAAAAATTACATTTTTCAATAGAAAAATTACATTTTTCCATAGAAAAATTACATTTATCTATAGAAAAACTACATTTATCTATAGAAAAATTACATTTATCTATAGAAAAATTACATTTATCTATAGAAAAATTACATTTATCTATAGAAAAATTACATTGATCTATAGAAAAATTACATTTATCATTTATATTTACATTTATATATAGAAAATTACATTTTTCCATAGAAAAATTACATTTTTCCATATAAAAATTGCATTTTTCCATAGAAAAATTATATTTTTCCATAGAAAAATTATATTTTTCCATAGAAAAATTATATTTACATTTTTCCATAGAAAAATTAAATTTTTCCATAGAAAAATTACATTTTTCCATAGAAAAATTACATTTTTCCATAGAAAAATTACATTTTTCCATAGAAAAATTTCATTTTTCCATAGAAAAATTATATTTTTCCATAGAAAAATTATATTTTTCCATAGAAAAATTACATTTTTCCATAGAAAAATTACATTTTTCCATAGAAAAATTACATTTTTCCATAGAAAAATTACATTTTTCCATAGAAAAATTACATTTTTCCATAGAAAAATTACATTTTTCCATAGAAAAATTACATTTTTCCATAGAAAAATTACATTTTTCCATAGAAAAATTACATTTTTCCATAGAAAAATTACATTTTTCCATAGAAAAATTACATTTTTCCATAGAAAAATTACATTTTTCCATAGAAAAATTACATTTTTCCATAGAAAAATTACATTTTTCCATAGAAAAATTACATTTATCCATAGAAAAATTACATTTTTCCATAGAAAAATTACATTTTTCCATAGAAAAATTACATTTTTCCATAGAAAAATTACATTTTTCCATAGAAAAATTACATTTTTCCATAGAAAGATTACATTTTTCCATAGAAAAATTACATTTTTCCATAGAAAAATTACACTTTTCCATAGAAAAATTACATTTTTCCATAGAAAAATTACATTTCCATAGAAAAAGTACATTTTTCCATAGAAAAATTACATTTTTCCATAGAAAAATTACATTTTTCAATAGAAAAATTACATTTTTTCATAGAAAAATTACATTTATCTATAGAAAAATTACATTTATCTATAGAAAAATTACATTTATCTATAGAAAAATTACATTTATCTATAGAAAAATTACATTTATCTATGGAAAAATTACATTTATCTATAGCAAAATTACATTTATCTATAGAAAAATTAAATTTATCTATAGAAAAATTACATTTATCTATAGAAAAATTACATTTATCTATAGAAAAATTACATTTTTCCATAGAAAAATTACATTTTTCCATAGAAAAATTACATTTTTCCATAGAAAAATTACATTTTTCCATAGAAAAATTACATTTTTCCATAGAAAAATTACATTTTTCCATAGAAAAATTACACTTTTCCATAGAAAAATTACATTTTTCCATAGAAAAATTACATTTCCATAGAAAAATTACATTTTTCCATAGAAAAATTACATTTTTCCATAGAAAAATTACATTTTTCATAGAAAAATTACATTTTTCCATAGAAAAATTACATTTTTCCATAGAAAAATTACATTTTTCCATAGAAAAATTACATTTTTCAATATAAAAATTACATTTTTTCATAGAAAAATTACATTTATCTATAGAAAAATTACATTTATCTATAGAAAAATTACATTTATCTATAGAAAAATTACATTTATCTATAGAAAAATTACATTTATCTATAGCAAAATTACATTTATCTATAGAAAAATTAAATTTATCTATAGAAAAGTTACATTTATCTATAGAAAAATTACATTTATCTATAGAAAAATTACATTTTTCCATAGAAAAATTACATTTTTCCATAGAAAAATTACATTTTTCCATAGAAAAATTACATTTTTCCATAGAAAAATTACATTTTTCCATAGAAAAATTACATTTTTCCATAGAAAAATTACATTTTTCCATAGAAAAATTACATTTTTCCATAGAAAAATTACATTTTTCCATAGAAAAATTACATTTTTCCATAGAAAAATTACATTTTTCCATAGAAAAATTACATTTTTCCATATAAAAATTGCATTTTTCCATAGAAAAATTATATTTTTCCATAGAAATATTATATTTACATTTTTCCATAGAAAAATTACATTTTTCCATAGAAAAATTACATTTTTCCATAGAAAAATTACATTTTTCCATAGAAAAATTACATTTTTCCATAGAAAAATTACATTTTTCCATAGAAAAATTACATTTTTCCATAGAAAAATTACATTTTTCCATAGAAAAATTAAATTTTTTCATAGAAAAATTACATTTTTCCATAGAAAAATTACATTTTTCCATAGAAAAATTACATTTTTCCATAGAAAAATTACATTTTTCCATAGAAAAATTATATTTACATTTTTCCATAGAAAAATTACATTTTTCCATAGAAAAATTACATTTTTCCATAGAAAAATTACATTTTTCCATAGAAAAATTACATTTTTCCATAGAAAAATTACATTTTTCCATAGAAAAATTACATTTTTCCATAGAAAAATTACATTTTTCCATAGAAAAATTATATTTACATTTTTCCATAGAAAAATTACATTTTTCCATAGAAAAATTACATTTTTCCATAGAAAAATTACATTTTTCCATAGAAAAATTACATTTTTCCATAGAAAAATTACATTTTTCTATAGAAAAATTACATTTTTCCATAGAAAAATTACATTTTTCCATAGAAAAATTACATTTTTCCATAGAAAAATTACATTTTTCCATAGAAAAATCCCATTTTTCCATAGAAAAATCCCATTTTTCCATAGAAAAATTACATTTTTCCATAGAAAAATTACATTTTTCCATAGAAAAATTACACTTTTCCATAGAAAAATTACATTTTTCCATAGAAAAATTACATTTCCATAGAAAAATTACATTTTTCCATAGAAAAAATACATTTTTCCATAGAAAAATTACATTTTTCAATAGAAAAATTACATTTTTTCATAGAAAAATTACATTTATCTATAGAAAAATTACATTTTTCAATAGAAAAATTACATTTTTCAATAGAAAAATTACATTTTTTCATAGAAAAATTACATTTATCTATAGAAAAATTACATTTATCTATAGAAAAATTACATTTATCTATAGAAAAATTACATTTATCTATAGAAAAATTACATTTATCTATGGAAAAATTACATTTATCTATGGAAAAATTACATTTATCTGTAGCAAAATTACATTTATCTATAGAAAAATTAAATTTATCTATAGAAAAATTAAATTTATCTATAGAAAAATTACATTTATCTATAGAAAAATTACATTTTTCCATAGAAAAATTACATTTTTCCATAGAAAAATTACATTTTTCCATAGAAAAATTACATTTTTCCATAGAAAAATTACATTTTTCCATAGAAAAATTACATTTTTCCATAGAAAAATTACATTTTTCCATAGAAAAATTACATTTTTCCATAGAAAAATTGCATTTTTCCATAGAAAAATTATATTTTTATATAGAAAAATTATATTTTTCCATAGAAAAATTCTATTTTTCCATAGAAAAATTATATTTACATTTTTCCATAGAAAAATTACATTTTTCCATAAAAAAATTACATTTTTCCTTAGAAAAATTACATTTTTCATAGAAAAATTACATTTTTCCATAGAAAAATTACATTTTTCCATAGAAAAATTACATTTTTCCATAGAAAAATTACATTTTTCCATAGAAAAATTACGTTTTTCCATAGAAAAATTACATTTTTCCATAGAAAAATTACATTTTTCCATAGAAAAATTACATTTTTCCATAGAAAAATTACATTTTTCCATAGAAAAATTACACTTTTCCATAGAAAAATTACACTTTTCCATAGAAAAATTACATTTCCATAGAAAAATTACATTTTTCCATAGAACAATTACATTTTTCCATAGAAAAATTACATTTTTCCATAGAAAAATTACATTTTTCCATAGAAAAATTACATTTTTCAATAGAAAAATTACATTTTTTCATAGAAAAATTACATTTATCTATAGAAAAATTACATTTATCTATAGAAAAATTACATTTATCTATGGAAAAATTACATTTATCTATAGCAAAATTACATTTATCTATAGAAAAATTAAATTTATCTATAGATAAATTACATTTATCTATAGAAATATTACATTTATCAATAGAAAAATTACATTTATATATAGAAAAATTACATTTATCTATAGAAAAATTACATTTATTTATGGAAAAATTACATTTATCTATAGCAAAATTACATTTATCTATAGAAAAATTAAATTTATCTATAGAAAAATTACATTTATCTATAGAAAAATTACATTTATCTATAGAAAAATTACATTTATCTATAGAAAAATTACATTGATCTATAGAAAAATTACATTTATCTATAGAAAATTACATTTATCTATAGAAAAATTACATTTTTCAATAGAAAAATTACATTTTTCAATAGAAAAATTACATTTTTCAATAGAAAAATTACATTTTTCCATAGAAAAATTACATTTATCTATAGAAAAACTACATTTATCTATAGAAAAATTACATTTATCTATAGAAAAATTACATTTATCTATAGAAAAATTACATTTATCTATAGAAAAATTACATTGATCTATAGAAAAATTACATTTATCATTTATATTTACATTTATATATAGAAAATTACATTTTTCCATAGAAAAATTACATTTTTCCATATAAAAATTGCATTTTTCCATAGAAAAATTATATTTTTCCATAGAAAAATTATATTTTTCCATAGAAAAATTATATTTACATTTTTCCATAGAAAAATTAAATTTTTCCATAGAAAAATTACATTTTTCCATAGAAAAATTACATTTTTCCATAGAAAAATTACATTTTTCCATAGAAAAATTACATTTTTCCATAGAAAAATTACATTTTTCCATAGAAAAATTACATTTTTCCATAGAAAAATTACATTTTTCCATAGAAAAATTACATTTTTCCATAGAAAAATTACATTTTTCCATAGAAAAATTACATTTTTCCATAGAAAAATTACATTTTTCCATAGAAAAATTACATTTTTCCATAGAAAAATTACATTTTTCCATAGAAAAATTACATTTTTCCATAGAAAAATTACATTTTTCCATAGAAAAATTACATTTTTCCATAGAAAAATTACATTTTTCCATAGAAAAATTAAATTTTTCCATAGAAAAATTACATTTTTCCATAGAAAAATTACATTTTTCCATAAAAAAATTACATTTTTCCATAGAAAAATTACATTTTTCCATAGAAAAATTACATTTTTCCATAGAAAAATTACATTTTTCCATAGAAATATTACATTTTTCCATAGAAAAATTACATTTTTCCATAGAAATATTACATTTTTCCATAGAAAAATTACATTTTTCCATAGAAAAATTACATTTTTCCATAGAAAAATTACATTTTTCCATAGAAAAATTACATTTTTCCATAGAAAAATTACATTTTTCCATATAAAAATTGCATTTTTCCATCGAAAAATTATATTTTTCCATAGAAAAATTATATTTACATTTTTCCATAGAAAAATTATATTTACATTTTTCCATAGAAAAATTACATTTTTCCATAGAAAAATTACATTTTTCCATAGAAAAATTACATTTTTCCATAGAAAAATTACATTTTTCCATAGAAAAATTACATTTTTCCATAGAAAAATTACATTTTTCCATAGAAAAATTACATTTTTCCATAGAAAAATTACACTTTTCCATAGAAAAATTACACTTTTCCATAGAAAAATTACATTTCCATAGAAAAATTAAATTTTTCCATAGAACAATTACATTTTTCCATAGAAAAATTACATTTTTCCATAGAAAAATTACATTTTTCAATAGAAAAATTACATTTTTTCATAGAAAAATTACATTTATCTATAGAAAAATTACATTTATCTATAGAAAAATTACATTTATCTATAGAAAAATTACATTTATCTATAGAAAAATTACATTTATCTATGGAAAAATTACATTTATCTATAGCAAAATTACATTTATCTATAGAAAAATTACATTTATCTATAGAAAAATTACATTTATCTATAGAAAAATTACATTTATCTATAGAAAAATTACATTTATCTATGGAAAAATTACATTTATCTATAGCAAAATTACATTTATCTATAGAAAAATTAAATTTATCTATAGAAAAATTACATTTATCTATAGAAAAATTACATTTATCTATAGAAAAATTACATTTATCTATAGAAAAATTACATTTATCTATAGAAAAATTACATTTATCTATAGAAAAATTACATTTATCTATAGAAAAATTACATTGATCTATAGAAAAATTACATTTATCTATAGAAAATTACATTTATCTATAGAAAAATTACATTTTTCAATAGAAAAATTACATTTTTCAATAGAAAAATTACATTTTTCAATAGAAAAATTACATTTTTCAATAGAAAAATTACATTTTTCAATAGAAAAATTACATTTTTCCATAGAAAAATTACATTTATCTATAGAAAAATTACATTTATCTATAGAAAAATTACATTTATCTATAGAAAAATTACATTTATCTATGGAAAAATTACATTTATCTTTAGAAAAATTACATTTATCTATAGAAAAATTACATTTATCTATAGAAAAATTACATTTATCTATAGAAAAATTACATTTATCTATAGAAAAATTACATTTATCTATAGAAAAATTACATTTTTCCATAGAAAAATTACATTTTTCCATAGAAAAATTACATTTATCTATAGAAAAATTACATTTATCTATAGAAAAATTACATTATCTATAGAAAAATTACATTTATCTATAGAAAAATTACATTTATCTATAGAAAAATTACGTTTATCTATGGAAAAATTACATTTATCTATAGCAAAATTACATTTATCTATAGAAAAATTAAATTTATCTATAGAAAAATTAAATTTATCTATAGAAAAATTACATTTATCTATAGAAAAATTACATTTATCCATTGAAAAATTACATTTATCTATAGAAAAATTACATTTATCTATAGAAAAATTACATTGATCTATAGAAAAATTACATTTATCTATAGAAAATTACATTTATCTATAGAAAAATTACATTTATCTATAGAAAAATTACATTTATCTATAGAAAAATTACATTTATCTATAGAAAAATTACATTGATCTATAGAAAAATTACATTTATCTATAGAAAATTACATTTATCTATAGAAAAATTACATTTATCTATAGAAAAATTACATTTATCTTTAGAAAAATTACATGTATCTATAGAAAAATTACATTTATCTATAGAAAAATTACATTTATCCATAGAAAAATTACACTTTTCCATAGAAAAATTACACTTTTCCATAGAAAAATTACATTTCCATAGAAAAATTAAATTTTTCCATAGAACAATTACATTTTTCCATAGAAAAATTACATTTTTCCATAGAAAAATTACATTTTTCAATAGAAAAATTACATTTTTTCATAGAAAAATTACATTTATCTATAGAAAAATTACATTTATCTATAGAAAAATTACATTTATCTATAGAAAAATTACATTTATCTATAGAAAAATTACATTTATCTATGGAAAAATTACATTTATCTATAGCAAAATTACATTTATCTATAGAAAAATTACATTTATCTATAGAAAAATTACATTTATCTATAGAAAAATTACATTTATCTATAGAAAAATTACATTTATCTATGGAAAAATTACATTTATCTATAGCAAAATTACATTTATCTATAGAAAAATTAAATTTATCTATAGAAAAATTACATTTATCTATAGAAAAATTACATTTATCTATAGAAAAATTACATTTATCTATAGAAAAATTACATTTATCTATAGAAAAATTACATTTATCTATAGAAAAATTACATTTATCTATAGAAAAATTACATTGATCTATAGAAAAATTACATTTATCTATAGAAAATTACATTTATCTATAGAAAAATTACATTTTTCAATAGAAAAATTACATTTTTCAATAGAAAAATTACATTTTTCAATAGAAAAATTACATTTTTCAATAGAAAAATTACATTTTTCAATAGAAAAATTACATTTTTCCATAGAAAAATTACATTTATCTATAGAAAAATTACATTTATCTATAGAAAAATTACATTTATCTATAGAAAAATTACATTTATCTATGGAAAAATTACATTTATCTTTAGAAAAATTACATTTATCTATAGAAAAATTACATTTATCTATAGAAAAATTACATTTATCTATAGAAAAATTACATTTATCTATAGAAAAATTACATTTATCTATAGAAAAATTACATTTTTCCATAGAAAAATTACATTTTTCCATAGAAAAATTACATTTATCTATAGAAAAATTACATTTATCTATAGAAAAATTACATTATCTATAGAAAAATTACATTTATCTATAGAAAAATTACATTTATCTATAGAAAAATTACGTTTATCTATGGAAAAATTACATTTATCTATAGCAAAATTACATTTATCTATAGAAAAATTAAATTTATCTATAGAAAAATTACATTTATCTATAGAAAAATTACATTTATCTATAGAAAAATTACATTTATCCATTGAAAAATTACATTTATCTATAGAAAAATTACATTTATCTATAGAAAAATTACATTGATCTATAGAAAAATTACATTTATCTATAGAAAATTACATTTATCTATAGAAAAATTACATTTATCTATAGAAAAATTACATTTATCTATAGAAAAATTACATTTATCTATAGAAAAATTACATTGATCTATAGAAAAATTACATTTATCTATAGAAAATTACATTTATCTATAGAAAAATTACATTTATCTATAGAAAAATTACATTTATCTTTAGAAAAATTACATGTATCTATAGAAAAATTACATTTATCTATAGAAAAATTACATTTATCTATAGAAAAATTACATTTATCTATAGAAAAATTACATTTATCTATAGAAAAATTACATTTATCTATAGAAAAATTACATTTATCTATAGAAAAATTACATTTATCTATAGAAAAATTACATTTTTCCATAGAAAAATTACATTTATCTATAGAAAAATTACATTTATCTATAAACAAGTAAGAGTGGTATATTCGACTTTGCCGAATCTTGGATACCCTTTACCAATGGTGGTCCAAAAGTAACTTTACCTCAAACATTGGAGTCATAATATTTCAAATTTAAATTATTCAAATTATTAAAGGTATGCTGAAAACTCGCTATGAAACAAAAAATATTCAAACACAAATTTTAAATTTGGTTCGAAGAGGATATTGAATATCAGCTATCGATGTGAATTTTAATTCGAACGTGTCGTCCATATAGTAGAAGTTCATGATTAGTTACGTAAAACTCTGGCAATGATTGTTTTGTCAACCTATACAAATCTTAGCAATATAGGTTATACGCACTTAGTTTTAGATACATACTTGAGATATATAGATTTTGAATGGATAAACACCAGGTTTACATTAGTTGCTAACCTATCATTGATTTTTCGGAAAAGTAATTAAATATTTACTAATAAATCTGAAGTTAATTGGCTAATTTAGATGAATAGTTCATCAATAATTTGGGATGTATTGTTTTTCCGATCTGTGCAAGTCTTAACTTCTGATGACTATTACATTAATTAATTAATATGTACAAGGGCAACATGTTCTTCCGATGTGCACAGGCTCCTAATAAAATATAAAGATTTTTAACCGATTTTAGGGCCAAATCACTTCTAAATTTTGGGGTCTTGGAGATATCTCAGGTGTCAATAGACCGGTTTTGATAAAATAGCGTGCTTTGCGGGAAGATTTACAATAATCTGATATATACAATTACTTTGCACAAAATTTACATTTATAAGCATTTAAATACTTTTAATCGTTTAATCGTTTAATTTGGAGTTTTGATCAAATGTGGACCAATTATTGCAAAATTTAAATGCTATAAGATATATTATGGAATTGTGGTACTTCAAGGTTTTCAAGCTAGTAACTATAAGTTAACATCAAGCGAAAACGGATATCAATTGAATGGGAAGAAGACGGGAAAGTTTCGCTCTGGTTCATTGTGCTGTTATAATGTGATTAAATTTATCAGCATTAAGGTGATTCCCGGTCAGGGTCATATGGAAGTTTTTACTAAATGTGAACCGAGCTTGCACTTTTTCAATGCCGACCTTTTTCAAGAGATCAGAAATACTTTTGTAAAATGTTGTCCCTCGAGAAAGTTTTTTTAGGCTCTATCGCGCTCTCTTCTAACGGAAAGACGAACAGAAAGAACTATAGTCAAATGGTTACCGATTGTGACAACATTGTGCTAAATTTGGTCAAAGCTAATATAGATGGAATTTATGCCATTAAGAGGTTTATATAGGAGTTATGACTAAATGTGAACCGAATTCCTTGATATTTCAAATGCTAAATAACGATTATGTACAACGTCTTCATACTAACTTTCATCATCGGATCTATTATAATTTATTAGAAAATAAGGGATTGCCTTAGGCAAAGTTGTAGCTATTGACAAAGTGAACGGATTTCTCCCAATTGCAATCACAAAATTTAGATTTTCGTTGATGTAGATTACGCATATCATATACTTAGCTGCATTTTATGTACTTCCTAGTAAGATTACCTATAATTTGATATATAGTACATACTCAAATATTATCATAATGTTCAAAAGCCAGACACAAAATTAAGATAAATGCAGTGTGTCTGTGTGCTAAAATCAGATTTGTGGAGCTGCTAAGTGAATTTTACATAAAATTTTAGGATATCATCCCAACATGAATCTCATCATTGTCGATCAAAACACCTGAAATATCGCTTAAACACTAAATTATATCTACCTCAAATTACCGACTGCATCAGAATATAGTAATCCCCCCCGCGAAGAACGCTATTAAATTTCACCAAAATAAACATCTGAGATATCGACAAAACAGGAGCTCCAAAAACTTGATTTCAATAGACAGACGGACGGATGCTTAATCGATTCTCCTGCCGATTCTGAGTCGATCGGAACAATTTTAATGGTATTCACGATCAGATTTGTATAGTTAATGAGGGGTATATATATCATATTCACACCACAATCGGTCTATAATCACCCGAGGTATCGCCAAAACACATCTTTCAAAATTTAAACACAATTTTTAAGACACATATTTTCGGCAATTTGCTGTACATCAAAATTTGTGTTTTGGCGATATCTCAGTTGTTTATGGACCGCTTTTGACAAAATTTAATAACGTGTTTGGCAGAGGAATTTCCTAAAATCTGATATAAAATGTATGTATATCCGTGCTCCAGTAGGATGGTTTTTCTTATTTGTGCATTTCATTTTTTTAACAAACTTTCTCTAATACGTACTTTGGGCAATTTGCGATACATCAAATTGCCGATTTTGATAAAATTTTACAGAGTTGTTAAAATCTGATAAATAATATATTGTTACTCGCACACCAGGAGTATATGTTTTCTCTTGTTATTTAAAAGTGTTTTTCAATTAAAAATTTTTAAATTTTCGTCTAATTTTTGGTATTTTTTTCGATATTTCGAATGTTTTTAAACCGATTTTACTGAATTTAATAGCGTTCATTGCGGGAGAATTTCCTAAAATCTGGTGTATAATTTATGTAGGTCCATCCTCCAGGGGATTTAGAAACTTGATTTCAACAGACAGACAGACGGACATCGCGTAATCGATTCTCCTTCCGATTCTGAGTCGATCGGTATAATTTTTATGGGGTCTACGATCACTAATAAACCACCCTAAATCACCCTTTCACCTATTGGTGAAGGGTATAAAAAAATTACATTTATCTATAGAAAAATTAGATTTTTACCATATTTATCGATAAAGTAAGACGATTAAGTGGAAATTTTAGAATTCCATGCGCTTCTATCTTGTGCGCATATTCTCCATTTTCGTAGGCCAAGTTTTGAAAGATTTTTTTCTACTTAGTTTTAGACGCCGTCTTCTACGAGTTCCCTTAGGATCGTTATCGAATATTTTTCTTGCCGGAGTATTTCCATCCATTCGCACATGTCCTAGCCAACGCAACTGCTGTTGCTTAATGCTTTTCACTATGTCTATGTCAGCGTATAACTCATACAGCTCATGGTTCATTCGGTGACGATACTCATTGTTGACGCGGACTGGTTCAAAGATTCTTCGTAGTATTTTCCCCTCAAACACTCCAAGGATTCATTCGCCTGTGCAAGTGCCCATGATTCAGCACCATATGAAAACATGCAAATATGTCGCTAAAAAACTTTTTAAATTGTTGTCTTATTTAATTGTAAAAGTTTGTTGTTGTTCTCAGTTCGGATCAACACAATGTTAACTTTATTGTATCAAATTTACTTTGTATCCTTAAATGGATAGATTGTAAATAAAGAAAAAAACTTTAAAATTCACAAACATAATTTTGGCTGTCACCCTAATGTACTTCTATTTAGTTTTCGATAAAATTTGTAAAAAATCGCTTCTAAATTTTGGTGTTTTGGCGATATATAATTTGTTAATAAACCGATTTTAATGAAATAGCGTGATTCGTGGGAACATTTTCTAAAATCTGATATATGTAGGTTAAACCTCCTGTAGATTTAGAAACTTGATTTTGACAGACAGACGGAGGTCCTTAAGTCGATTATGAGTCGATTGTGGTTCAGGGACTGAAAATAACGGGTATTTTTTAATTTTTAAATCAAAAAAGGAAGCATTAAAATTTATCTGTTCTTAAATTCAATAACACAGTTTTGATTCGTTTGACTTAAATTTAAATTTTATCGTATGCTTTTTATTTATTTGATTTTTATATTTTTGATTAGAAATAACAGTTATTTTGTGCCTTTTATTATTTTAGGCAAAAATAACAGTTATTTTTGCTTTATATTTAATCGCTCAAATTATGCCGAGTATTTTTGATTTATATATTTTTTTGTCAGTTGATACCGAGTACTTTTGATTTATATTGTATCGCTCAAATTATACCGGGTATTTTTGATTTATATTATATCGCTCAAATTATACCGGGTATTTTTTTATTTATATTTTATTTATCAATTAATAATGGGTAAGTTTGATTTATATTATATCGCTCAATATGTGACGATTATTTTAATTTAATATTAAATATATCAAGCAGTGACTGCTTTTTGTTTTGTGATTTAAATTTTTTAAGCAATTTCTGAGCGATATTTTTTAAAATTGATTTTTTTAGAGCAGGAAATTGATTTTTTTTTTATATAAAAATCGTAAATTTTGAAAATTTTTTATAAAAATAGGAAAACTTAAAAATTTTCCATCAAAAAGAGAAATTTTGATTATTTTCTATGAAAGGCAAATTTTGAAAATTTCTCATAAAAATGGTAAATTTTGAAAATTTCCTATAAAAATGGTAAATTTTGAAAATTTCCTATAAATTTAAATTAAATTTTGAAAATTTCCTATAAAAATGGTAAATTTTGAAAATTTCACATAAAATGGTAAATTTTGAAAATTTCACATAAAATGGTAAATTTTAAAAATTTCCCATAAAAATGATAAATTTTGAAAGTCTCCCGTAAAAATGGGAAATTTTGAAAATTTCCCATAAAAATGGAAAATTTTTAAATTTTCCCATAAATATGGGAACATTTTAAAATTTTTCATAAAAATGGGAAAACTAAAAAATTTCACATCAAAAAGGGAAATTTTGAAAATTTCCCATAAAAATGGGAAATTTTGAAAATTTCCCATAAATATGGGAAAATTTTGAAAATTTCCATACAAATGGGAAAACTAAAAAATTTCCAAAAAAGTAAATTTTGAAAATTTCCCATAAAAATGGTAAATTTTTAGAATTTCCCATAAAAATGGTAAATTTTTAAAATTTTCCATATATATGGAAAATTTTGAAAAATTTATATAAAAATGGGAAATTTTGAAAATTTCCTATATAAATGGGAAATTTTTTTAAATTTCCCATAAATATTGAAAATTTTGAAACCTTCTTATAAAAATTTAAACTTTCAAAACTTCTTATAAAAGTAGGAAATTTTTAAAAATAAAATTTTAGAAATTTCTTATTAAAAGGGAAATTTTTTAACTTTTCCATAGCAATGGGTAGGTTAGGTTAGGCAGGCAGCCGATGTAGGTCAGCGTCACTTGGGTCCTAAAAAGCGGTCCCTTTGTGTTACCTGCAAGGGATAGACTTTAAGAAAAGAACAAAAATAATTACTCCAGGCTATCAATGAGAGGCTAATCAAGCCATCCTGTAGCCCTGATAAATGAGTCAATTTTACGAATGTTAATACTCGCTAGATCTGATAAATCATGCAGAAAGGGTGCCCCAGATTGAGAGCCCTTGAAGTCGAGAGGGCGGGGCAGTGACATAGAAGATGAGTCACTGTCTCCTCCTCTTCTATGTTATGACAAATACGACAATAGTCATAGAATTGAAGATTAAGTCTTCTGGCATGAATGCCAAAAACGCAATGACCTGTTAGGGTTGAGATAAGGTTGCGGAGTCTGTGACGGGGTAAAGTTACCAAAATGTTTGAACGTTGAGTTTTGTAGGTGGGCCATGTTTGCCTAGATATGGAGCAAGTGGTTTCCGAAGACCACTCGCTCTGCGCTGATGCGAAAAGTAATTGCCTAATTATTGATTTGCAGGCGGATAGCGGTAAGCCCGTAAATTGGTCGATTTTGTCCTGACTCAGGAGAGCACCGGATTTAGCAAGTTTGTCCGCGGTGGAGTTACCAGGTATGTTGTTGTGCCCGGGTACCCAGAAGAGTTCGATAATGCAATGTCTCACCATCTCGTTAAGAGATGCCCGGCGGGTAAGAACAGATGTCGTATTGACATTAGATAGGGATTTTATTGCAGCCTGACTGTCGATACAGAAACGAATATCCCTGTCGTATACTCTGTGGTATCTCAACCATTTGATTGCTTTGTGAATAGCCGATATCTCGGATTGTAAGACACTACATTGATCAGGGAGCCTAAAGCAAATTTCCTTCCCTGGAAGTGGGATGAAGAAGCCCCCCCCCCCCCTACGCCTAACTTTGACTTCGATCCATCAGTGTAAACCTCCAGACAGCCGTCATCTAAAGATGGGGGTTCTCCAGAGATAGTCACAGTGAAAGATTTGTCGAAGATAGGAGTGGATATGCAGTAATCAATATGGTCAGGGATATTTGTAATTTTGTCCAGGAAAGTGGAATGTCCGGTTTGTGAGTGGGACCAGGTTCTAATTGTGCTCAGACGTACAGCCGAGTTAAGAGCAATTTGCATTGCCATTAGTTCGACCGGGAGCCAGTTGAGCATAGTGAAGAGCGCCTTAGATGGAGTAGTTCTTAAGGCACCGGTAATCATTAGAGCGGAAAATCTTAAAATTCTTTTAAAATAGTCCCTATGGTTAGCCTTGGTGGGTGCTGACCACCAGACTAGCGCATCATACATTAATATAGGCTTAACCACCATGTCGAAGAGCCAGGCAGTGTTGATGGGATTAAGCCCCCAGGTTTTGCCAATGGCCCCTCTGCACGTATAGAGTGCAATAGACACCCTGGATTGGGTGTTCAGGTTCCAGGACAGTTTAGAGTCCAGAATGACCCCCAGATATTTGGCATGGTCAGTGAGCATAAGTTCAACCTTATTTAATTTAGGAAGGGTAAAGCTTTGTATTTTGTATTTACGCGAGAAAAGTACAAGTTTCGTTTTAGTTGGATTGACTCCAAGGCCATTGCAGACGCTCCATCGATAAAGTATGTCACGAGCTGATTCGAGACGTTGTGACAGTGTGCTAAGGAATTTCCCTGACACTGCTATGGCAACATCGTCCGCGTATGCGATGGTGTTGAATCTCAGAGAATCTAATCCAGTGAGAAGTTTATTAATGGCAAGGTTCTACAGAAGAGGTGATAGTACACCCCCTTGTGGAGTACCACGACAAGCTACTTTATAGGTTGTAGCCGTGCCCATGGTTGAACAGATGACTCTATAGGTGAGAAGCTTATCTACAAATGATATAATAAATTTGTCGACCCTTAAGTCCTCCATTGCCGATAAAATCGACTCAGGTCGTATGTATGTACGTATGTCTAGGAAGGCGGCAAATGTGAATTCGCCGAACTCAAGAGATTTTTCAATATGAATAACTAGTGAGTGGAGTGCAATCTCAACTGATTTGCCTTTGTTGTAGGCATGCTGTGAGTTGAACAGAAGCCTTGGATCTAATGAAGCACGAATGTGCGACTCAATGATGCGTTCCAAAGTTTTAAGAAGGAAGGAGCTAAGACTAATGGGCCTGAAGTCCTTCGGTTTCGTGTGCGAAGTTTTACCTGCTTTGGGGATAAAGACAACGTTGCACCTGGTCCATGCCTCTGGTATATGAGATAGTCAAAGACAACCATCATATAACAGAAGGAGCCAGGGCATTAAGAGATCGGTATTATATTGAAGATCAGCTGGAATAATACCATCAGGACCCGCAGCTTTGTACGGTTCGAAACTATTAAGAGCCCATTGGATCCTATCCCTAGTAAGAGGGATGGGGGTGGACTCAAGGACATTGAGGTTAGTGGATGTGTCCGCACCTAGAGGTTTGCAACCTGAAAAGTGGGTGTCTAAGAGGTCTTCGAGGGTTTCAGATCCGCTCTTAGTCCAATGGCCGCTGTCCCTTTGGATATAGGCAGCTAACGAGGTCGATGAGGTCAGGATTTTGCGGAGTCTACTAATGTCAGAAGAACCTTCGATTCCGCTGCAAAAGTTCATCCAGGACTGTCTCTTCGCTTTCCTGACTAGATTTTCAAATTTGCTAACTCAGGCTTTGTAGGGGGTCCAATTTGCTTCTGACCCGGAGTTAACTATCTCTAAGTTATTACAAAGAATAAAATCAAAAATTAACTCACCTCTTGTGTTTGTATCAGAGCTTCCCCAAACCAAAGCGTTAGGTGGTGGGCTGGATTGGTCGTGCCCCATGTAGCACGAGGAGACCAGAATGTAGCCTGTCTTGGTCTCCCAAGCCGCTACGGTGGTATCTTCATCACTGTAGTCAGAAAGAATGAAGATATTAAGTGAGCTCTTTGCTGAAATACACGCCCTTGGCCTACCTGTTCCACTGGTGTGTATTAGCTTATATCCTTTAAGCGTTAATCCACAAATCCTATTACAGTTGATCCAGAGTTCTTGGGTTAGCGCTAGATCCTCCCCACGTTCGGCCATGCAGAGGAGTAGTGCAGCAGATGCCGCCTTATAGTGATGAAGACTAACTTGCGTTAACTTCATCATCATCATCCTCTGAGAAGGCAAGTGGAATGATCGTGACATTGAAGTCATCCTGATCCTCGTCCTCAGGGTCGGGGTTCAGGAGGGCTTCCTCGTCAGCATCCATGTCCATCCCTTCTTCGGCAACACTGAGAGAGTCAATACTCTCTAAAGATTGCGTAAGAAGCGATGGGCCGGAAGTTTCATTCCTGGCAGGGGGATCAGATGAACTGTTAGCCTTCCCACTAGAAGCCTTATCATCCCCCCGGTAGACGTGCAGGGAGATTTCATCGAAACCGTAGAAAATCTTCCCGCGCATCTCCCGGAGTGGAGTTAGGGTTTCTTGAGTAATGATAACAGTTATCCTTCTGAGAGCTCCTTCAGCTTCAGAGATCTTAGCCACCTTCCATTCATGGACAGGTAGGTTGGGATTGCTTTTCTGAAGGAGCTCCAGTCAGAGCTGGCAGAGGACTTGCCATCGGGCACAAGGGCTGTGGACCTAGGTCTGCGAGGAATCTCCTCCTGGAAGACCACGTCAAGCCTAGCTCCACCCCAGATGCCCTCAATGAGCTGAACTGCTTTCTTTAGCAGAATAGCAGATCGCTCATTATGACAAGCCAACAATTTGACACGACCTTGATACCAGCCAGCGTCGCTGCTGGGGGGTCCAGGATTGTCCTTTAGGACATTAATGACAACTCCCACTAACTTAACACGGACTATTTCACACCTTTCGGGGGAAATAGCTCCGCCAGCGTTGCTACGGTCAATGACAGCCTTAACGAGGTGACCTTTGGCAACCCCGCTGAAAGATCTGTCCATTAACCTGGTAGGTTTATGACGTTTGGTGTCTGGCTGCTGGCTATGTGGGCTAGAGTCTTCCTCCGAGCGTTGCCGTTTAGGCGCGTCCGAGGACGTGAAGGGTGTCTTGGTCAGAGAGTCAGCCAGCGTCTAAGTCGCCCATTCCTTGGATGCTTTCTCCTCAGGAGTAAGGGTGTCTTCAGGCTTGTCACCAAGCGACTGAAGTTTCCTTGTATCGGCACGCCGCTGAAGGAAAGCCCTTCTGGCCGGGGTAGATTGCCTCCTAGAGGGACATGCCGCAGTAGGTGGATCCAAAACTAGGTTAGGGGTCTCCTTGCTATGCTGAGTAGGAGTCTTTTGAGAGGGACTTCGCATCTCAACTCTAGGACTCCTAGGGGGAAGTGCAGGGAGGGTACTAGAACCAGAGTTCATTGTGGCCTTGGTTCCCTTATGCATAGGAGGCATTGGGTTTGAACCTGAAACAGGGGGTTTGGCCAAAGCATCCTTGGAAGTACTCGGTCCCATGAACGGAGCATTCTTGCCAATGTTAGCAGGTTTTTTTGCTGGTTGAGGTTCTATTCGGGATAGAGTTCCTTTCCCCAGCAGATTTAGTAGCACTTGTAGCTTGATTAGCTTGGCCAGGTGCATTTACCAAGCAAGTCTCAGTAGCTTTCGAAGCCCCTCGGTCTAAGACTGGCACCGCGGAAGATTGTTTGTTATATCCGGAGATTATGAAGCCCTCGACCGGACACAGGGGGTGTGATTTTTGGTTGAGTTGATCCATGATCACATGGTTGGGTTTTTTCGCCATTTATACTTACAGCCAAGTCAATGAAAAACTGCCGCCCCATCGGGGAACAGACGCAGACCACAGGGCCGCCCAACCTGGGAAACAGACGCCCTATGGATTTACATAAAAGTTCGGACAAAAAATAGAATTTGAGATCCAAACGGACAGGACCCCAACTACAGTCCAATAAAAGCTACACTGAAGGACTGCTGTAGTGGGGTCCAACAAGATATCATCAGGCCGCCCAATATGGGAAACAGACGCCAGATAAAATTTCTAATAAAAATGGAAAATTTTGAAAATATCCTAAAAAAGGGACATTTTTAAGTTTTATAATTTGTCCATTTTTACGGGAAATTTTCGAAATTTCCCATTTTTATGGGAAATTTTCCCATTTTTATGGGAAACTTTCAAATTTTCCCATTTTTAGAGGAAATTTTCAAAATTTCACATTTTTATGGAAAATTTTAAAATTTTGACATTTTTAGGGGAAATTTCCCGTTTTAATGGGAAATTTTAAAAATTTACCTTTTTATGAGAAATTTTAAAAATTTTCCTTTATACGGGAAATTTTCAAAACTTACAATTTTTACGGGAAATTGTCAAAATTTCTAATTTTTATGGGAAATGTTCAAAATTTCCCATTTTTATGGTAACTTTTCAAAATTTACCATTTTTATGGAAAATTTTCAAAATTTACCATTTTTATGGAAAATTTTCAAAATTTACCATTTTTATGGGAAATTTTCAAAATTTACCATTTTTATGGGAAATTTTCAAAATTTACCATTTTTATGGGAAATTTTCAAAATTTACCATTTTTATGGGAAATTTTCAAAATTTACCATTTTTATGGGAAATTTTCAAAATTTACCATTTTTATGGGAAATTTTCAAAATGTACCATTTTTATTGGAAATTTTCGAAATTTCTATTTTTGATGGGAAAATTTCAAAATTTACCATTTTTATGGGAATGGAAAAGAATGTCGCCGATTTTTTAACGAGTCCAAAAGAACCGCAAATTTGACCCCCTACAAAGCCTGCGTTAAAAAATTTAAAAATCTAGTCAGGAAAGCGAAGAGACAGTCCTGGATGAACTTTTGCAGCGGCATCGAAGGGACAGCGGCCATTGGACAACGAGCGGATCTGAAACCCTCGAGGTCCTTTTAGACACCCACTTTCCAGGTTGCAAACCTCTAGGTGGGGACACATCCACTAACCTCAATGTCCTTGAGTCCACCCCCATCCCTCTTACTAGGAATAGGATCCAATGGGCTCTTGATAGTGGTGGTATTATTCCAGCTGATCCTTCTGTTATATGAAGGTCATAGACTATCTCATATACCAGAAACCTGGACTATCTCATATACTAGAAACCTGGACCAGGTGCAACGTTGTCTCTATCCCCAAAGCAGGTAAAACTTCGCACACGAAACCGAAAGACTTCAGGCCCATTAGCCTTAGCTCCTTCCTTCTTAAAACTTTGGAACGTATCATTGAAGCGCACATTCGTGCTTCATTAGATCCAAGGCTTCTGTCCAACTCACAGCATACCTACAACAAAGGCAAATCAGTTGAGATTACACTCCACTCACTACTTAGTCATCCTAGACATAGAGGCGCTTTTAATAACATGCGACCTGATTCAATTTTATCGGCAATGGAGGACTTAAGGGTCGACAAACCTATTATCTCGTTTGTAGATAAGCTTTTCACCTAAAGAGTCATCTGCTCAACCATGGGCACAGCTACAATCTATAAAGTAGCTTGTCATGGTACTCCACAAGGGGGTGTGTGCTTTTCTCGCGTAAATACAAAATACCCAGCTTTACCCTTCCTAAGTTAAATAAGGTTGAACTAACCATGCCAAATATCTGGGGGTCATTCTGGACTCTAAACTGTCCTGGAGCCTAAACACCCAATCCAGGGTGTCTAAAGCGTCTATTGCACTTTATTCGTGCGGAGGGGCCATTGGCAAAACCTGGGGGCTTTCTTCATCCCACTTCTAGGGAAGGAATTTTGCTTTAGGCTCCCTGATCAATGTAGTGTCCTACAATCCGAGATATCGGCTATTCACAAAGCAGTCAAATGGTTGAGATACCACAGAGTATACGACAGGAATATTCGTTTCTGTATCGTCAGTCAGGCTGCAATAAAATCCCTATCTAATGTCAATACGACATCTGTTCTTACCCGCGAATGCCGGGCATCTCTTATCGAGATGGCGAGTCATTGCAAGATCGAATTCTTCTGGGTACCCGGGCACAACAACATACCTGGTAACTCCACCGTGGACAAACTTGTTAAATCCGGTGCTCTCCTGAGTCAGGACAACATCGACCAATTTACGGGCTTACCGCTATCCGCCTGCAAATCAATAATTAGGCAATTACTTTTCGCGTCAGCGCAGAGCGAGTGGTCTTCGGAAACCACTTGCTCCATATCTATGCAAACATGGCCCACCTACAATACTCAACGTTCAAACATCTTGGTAACTTTACCTCGTCACAGACTCCGCAACCTTATCTCAACCCTAACAGGTCATTGCGTTTTTGGCATTCATGCCAGAAGACTTACGGTCTTATGCAAAAAAATTTAACGACGATTGGTAAACTAAAGTTAAGCAAAATTCCTTAAAGTATTATCCTAAAACGATTGTTAGCTTAACAAACCGATGTTAATCTTTTGTTAACATCAAATAATTTAAAGTAGCTGTCTACATAATTTAAAGCTACGTTAAATATTTTACTGTTTTGACAAATAATATTTTGTGAAAACTTTTAAAGAAAATATTTAAGTTTCCAGACTTATCTAATAAAAAATAATATTTTTGCTAAATTTAGTTATCATATTTTTTCTAATTTGCTATTTTTTATCGTATAAAAGGTTTCGGGGGTGGGGAATTTATGAAATATAATTTCCATGATATTTCATACTCTATTTCACATATTTCATACTAAAACCAAACTATTCAAAGAAATTGATAATACAAATTCTAATTTTTAACAAAAAATTCGTGTTTTCAACAAAAAACAGACACCGGTCAATTAAATTTACAAAAAACATTATAGTGATGTATATATATTCAACATGAGTTAAAAGTACTCGATTTTTAAATAATCGGTTTAAACCCTTAGTAAAAATTTGTCTATTTATTATTTTACTGTATTATAAATATGTTTAGTTATTGCTTTTATATAACATAAACATAATTTTACAGTAAGAAAAGAAGAAAAATGTTATTATACCCTTCACCAATATGTGAAAGGGTATTATAAGTTTGTGATTCCGTTTGTAATATTAGTGATCGTAGACCCCATAAAAATTATACCGATCGACTCAGAATCGGGAGGAGAATCGATTAAGCGATGTCCGTGTGTCTGTCTGTCTGTCCGTCCGTCTGTCTGTCTGTTGAAATCAAGTTTCTGAAGCCCCTGGAGGATGGACTTACATAAATTATATATCAGATTTTAGGAAATTCTCCCGCAATGAACGCTATTAAATTTCATTAAAATCGGTTTATAAACACCGAAAATATCGAAAAAATACCAAAAATTAGACGAAAATTTTTGATTGAAACACACTTTTAAATAACAAGAGAAAAAAGATACTCCTGGTGTACATGTGATAATATGTTATATATCAGATTGTAGGAAATAGTTTCCCAAAGCACTCTGTAAAATTTTAATCGGTCCATAAACAACTGAGATATCGCCAAAACGCTGAATTTGATGTATCGCAAATTGCCCAAACTTCGCATTAGAGAATGTTTGTTGAAAAAATGAAATGCAGAAATAGGAAAAACCATCCTCCTTTAGCACGGACCTACATAAATTTTATATAAGATTTTAGGAAATTCCCCCGCCAAGTACGTTATTGAATTTTATCAAAAGCGGTCCATAAACAATTAAGATATCGCCATAACACTACATTTGATGTACAGCAAATTGCCCAAAGTATGTGTCTAAGAAATTTTGTTTACATTTTGTAAGTATTGTTTCAGCGATATCTCAGGTGTTTATGGACTGATTGTGATGAAATTTGACATCGTTCTTTGTGTAAGGATTTTCTAAAATCTATACTCCACAAATCTGATTAAGAATACCATTCAAACTGTACCGATCAACTCAGAATCGGCAGGAGAATCGATTTCGTGACCTCCGTCCGTCCGTCTGTTTGTCTGTCTGTCTGTCTGTCTGTCTGTCCGTCTGTTTGTTTGTCCGTCCGTCCGTCTGTTTTTTGTCCGTCCGTCTATCTGTCTTTAATTTTTTCTGTTGTAGTCAAGTTTTCAAGGTGTTTATTTTCATGAAATTTAATAGGGTCCTTCGCAGGGGATTACCTAAATCCTGATGCATTCGGTAATTTGTGGTAGATATAATTTAGCGTTTAAGCGATAGTGTTTTGATCGACAAAGATAAAATTCAGGGTGGGACAATATCCTGAAATTTTGTGTAAAATCCAGGAGCTCCACAAATCTGATTTTAGCAGACAGACACTCTGCATTAATCTTATTTTTGTGTCTGACTTTTGAACATTATGATAACATTTGAGAATATATCAAATTATATGTAATCTTCCTAGGAAGTACAAAAATGCAGCTAACTACATGATATCCGTTCAAAACCTACATATGTATGTAAGTATCTCACATATTAACGAAAATTAAAATTTTTTAATTGCAATTGGGAGAAATCCGTTCACGTTTGACAATTGATCCCGTATATTTTCGCCTAAGATAAGATGATGACATTTAGTATAAAGACGTTGTACAATATTGATACTCCGGGCAATAGCGCCTAAAATAAACTTTCTAGAGGGACAACATTTGACAAAAGTATTTCTGATCTCTTGAAAAGTTCGATATTGAAAATGGGCGAGCTCTGTTCACATTTAGTTAAATCTTCCATATAACCCCTACCGGGAATCGATTTAATGCTGATAAATTAAATCACATTAAAATTGCACAAGGAACTAGAGCAAAACTTTCCAAACATCCATCGGACAGGTCGAAAGAACAATACATCCCAAATATTATTGATGAAGTGTTCATTTTAATTAATTAACTAACTTTAGATTAATAAGTAAATCTTTAATAACTTTTCCGACAAAGCTGATATCCATCGATTCAAAAGCTATATATTTCACGTATGTATCTAAAACTAAGAGTGTATACCCTATAATTTTAAGGCTTATCATTGTTAAAGCTTTGACCTAAATCAGTTCAGAGTTTTACATAACTAATCATTAACTTTTAATAGTTGGACAATTCGTATGAATTAAAGTACACAACCCTTACTGGGCACTGTGTTTTTGGGTTGCATGGCAGAATACTTAAACTTCATCAAATCGATGTGCTATTGCAAATGTAAGGGCATCTACATTTTAAAGCATCTTTTCTGCATGGTTTATCTGGTCTATCGAACTTTATTAAATGTTCGTAAAATATGTGTCTACCGAAAAGCTTTTCTTTTTCCGACTCTTAATTTTAAAGACTCTTTGCATATAATACTAGTATAACCAAATTTTGCTTGGAATTACATTAAGTACTTTTGCAGCACCATTGGTGAAGGGTATCCAAGATTCGGCAAAGCCGAATATACCACTCTTACTTGTTTTATATTAAAAACATACAAAACATTATTTTGAAATTCGAATACCCGGAGGAAACAATGAATAATTAATTCGTTGTTTTGCATATTTAACTATAAAGAGACAAGAGGGAATAACGATGTTGTAAAATTTTGTTTTTGGATACCATTTTTTAACAATCGTTTGTTAGCCTTAAAGTATTTGGTAACTAACGTGTTCCTTATGCAATATTTAAGATTTTTTTAACATAAGACCGTTAATCTTCAATTCTATGACTATTGTCGTAGTTGTCATAACATAGAAGAGGAGGAGACAGTGACACATCTTCTATGTCACTGCCCCGCCCTCTCGACTTCAAGGGCTCTCAATCTGGGGGCACCTTTTCTGCATGATTTATCGGATCTAGCGAGTATTAACATTTGTAAAATCGATTCTTTTATTAGGGCTACAGGCTAATCAAAGCCTCTCATTGATAGCCTAGAGTAATTATTTTGGTTATTTTCTTCCAGTCTATCCCTTGCAGGTAATACAAAGGGACCGCTTTTTAGGTCCGGCTGCCTGCCTAACCTAACCCAACCATGGGAAATTTTCAAAATTTACAGTTTTTATGGAAAATTTTCAAAATTTACCATTTTAATGGGAAATTTTTAAAATTTACCATTTTTATGGGAAATTTTCGAAATGTACCATTTTTATGCAAAATTTTCAAAATTTACCATTTCTATGGGAAATTTTCAAAATTTACCATTTTTATGGAAAATTTTCAAAATATACCATTTTTATGGAAAATTTTCAAAATTTCTCATTTTTGACGGAAGTGTTCAAAATTTAACATTTTTATGGGAAATTTTCAAAATTTTTATGGGAAATTTTCAAAATTTACAATTTTTATGGTAATTTTCAAAATTAACCTTTTTATGGGAAATTTTCCAAATTTCCCTTTTTTATTGGAAATTGTTAAGTTTTCCTATTTTTATGAAAAATTTTCAAAATTTCCGATTTTTATATAAAAAAATCAATTTCTAAAAAATCAATTTTAAAATATATCGCTCAGAAATTGCTTAAAAAATTTAAATCACAAAATTAAAAGCAGTCACTGCTTGATATAATCGCCTTAATTCTAATAGGCGTCATCGACACTTAACGTCGTCGTCTTTTGTCGACTCTTTACTATTGGTATTCTATCAGTCGTTATTGACGATTATCGATTACTGTCGACAGATATTTGGTATTCTATAAGAAAATGTGACGGTGATATTGTGTTAAGATGACTCTGTTTTTGTCGTCGCCATTTTACTTAACGACTTGAAGTATTTTGAAACAAAAAAAAATTTACAATTTAACGACTATAAATAAAAAAAATGGAAAAAAGTGAAAAAATAAAAATAACTAATGTAACCAGTTTGAGAAACTGGTTGTAACCAGTTTGAGAAACAGTTGGATTTCGAAGGGGCACAGTTCCAAGCAGTTTTAAGGAAAAATGGGAAGAAATTGCTGTAATATTAAATGCCCTGGGCCCTCCGAGAAGATTAGGAGATGGGTGGCAGAAGGTAAGTTAAAGATAAACGTTAATAAAGCAAACAAATTAACGATACATTTAATTTTAGGTTTGGCGGGACTTAAAATTTAAAGTTAAAAAAAGCTGGTTGCCAACAAAGCGGAATCCAGCTCTACTGGTGGAGGCATATACAAGCAGTTTTATCTTAGTCCGCTGGAAGAATCCGTAGCAAATTTAATGAATTTTCGAAAGCAGCTAAACCCAGAGGGATGTGTTCAAGGAATTCCTTGTCAAGAAAAAATTGTTGAATGTGAAATGGACGAAATAGAGAATGTCTTGGCAGATTTGGAAAATAAGAGGCCTGAGACTGTGCAAAGTGCCCTAGCGGTTTTCGCACCCGACGATGAACTACCATCGTGTTCTATCAACAATATATGGCTGCACTCAACACCTAAAAAGTCAACTCCTTCAACCTCCAGCAAGGCGAAGAAATTATGTACTGGTCGTGACGATTTACTGGAAAAGCGCTTAATCAACAGGCAAAGGTTTTGACGGAAATATCCACTTTGTCCTCAGTAAAGCGGTGCGTGAGAGATGTTATTTATTTTTTATTTGTGTTAAGTAAATAAATAAGTTAATAAAGACTGAATTGAAATTAAACAAAGCTCTGTTTTATTCTATTCCTTATTTCCGTCGCCTCGTTTCCTTGCGTTACATCGGTATTAAGTTCTTCAACGTCTGGTGGACTATTTTCTTCATTGCTTATCTCATCATATGTGATTTCTGTCCCATACTCGATACATATATTGTGAAGAGCATCACAGACATTGACCATTTTAATAGCTTTTGTGGGCTTATAGTGAACTTGACGCGCTCCAAGTAGACAGCGAAATCTGTTTTTTAAAACGCCAATCGTTCTTTCCACTATATTTCTAGCTTTAGCATGATTTGAGTTACAAATAGCTTCAGGACTTCCTTCAGGTAGACCGATAAGGTGTAATTAAATAAGGGTCAAGAGGATAGCCTGCATCACCTGATAAAGTAAGAATTAATTTACTACAATTTTGTAAATTTAGTTTATATTTTTACCAAGAAGCCAGGAATTACGTTTACCAGCATTATAGCGTTCTTGTAAGACTTTTTTAGCACTAATAACGTTCTATATTAATGAGTCATGAGCTGATCCGGCATATCGAGCATCTACGAACCGTATCCTCATTTTATGGTCACAGTTAAATATATAGGTATATTTAAGTAATTTGTTTTATTTTTAAAATACAACATATACACTTGCAATCATAGCATTTAAACTAAAATATCCTTTTCGGTTAAAGTATAAATGCTGATCTTCTTTATTTGGAGCAAGAATTTTTATATGTGTTCCATCTATACACCCAATAACGCCAGGAAAATCCGTTTTTTGAAAAAAGTGTATTTTAGCTTCATTTTTCTCAGCTTCACTCATTTCAATTTTTATAAATTGAGGGCAAATTTTTTCTTCTAGTATGACAAGTGTTTCTGATAAAATTTTAGAAACCATTGACTGCGAAAGCCCTAAGTTAAAGTCGTTTCCAACACTTATCTGGTACGATCCTTGGGCTAAAAACCTTAATGTTGTTGCTAATTTTATTTATTTTGAAATAAATGTCGATTTGGTTCCGCTTTGTAAAAATGGTCCAATTGTTTTCCAAGATATACTTAAAGGCTTCTTTATTCAGTCTAAAATAGCTTTCAAACCTTTGAAAGAGTTATGCATTATTGAAAGTAATAAAGTTTTAAACATACTTACGTTTTGTCTGGCAAATTAAGAATATCTGATTTTTGTTTCAGCAGTTTTCTTTGCAATACCAAGTTCTTTTTATTTTCTTCATCACTGGAATTGCAGTCAGAATCGGAAATGAAAAACATTTTGCACCTTGTAAGTCCCTTGAGACTGGCATGGGAAGTTGAAAAAAATGCAACACTTTCGACGTGTGGCAGGACGCCAGACAATTTTCAACACTTCGAAGTAGATTGCTGCACTCTCCGAAGAAAAAATTAACACTTTAGATATAAATTTATTCGATTTTAATAAATAATCGTCACATATTGAGCGATATAATATAAATCAAACTTACCCGGTATGAATATATATATGTGGGTGTGAGTTCCAAAACTCGCTCGTTCCAGAATTTAAAAAAAATGAGATAACAATAGATTCTGATAGTTCTTTTGGTTCTTTATAAGGATACATATACAGACTGCACCAAGTCATATCCTTTTCTATGTTTTTGTATGTCCTAAAATTGCAGTTCGTAGCAAAATACGTTCGTTCCATTTATTATTTATTTCCAAAACTGTCTCGTTCCATATTCTGTAGCAAAACTCGTTCGTTACTTGGTTGAAGTGAGACAAACCACCACAATGAGTTTTGACTTTCTCATTTTTATACCATAGGTTGAGAGGGTATTATAAGTTTGTGCTGATGTATGTAACGCACCGAAATATTTGTCTATAGTATACCGATCGACTTAGAATCACTTTCTCAGTCGATTTAACGACGTCCGTCTGTCCTGCTGGCTGTCCAGGTACAGGTCGCAAATTTTAACATTTTTATGGGAAATTTTCAAAATTTTTATGGGAAATTTTCAAAATTTACAATTTTTATGGTAATTTTCAAAATTAACCTTTTTATGGGAAATTTTCCAAATTTCCCTTTTTTATTGGAAATTGTTAAGTTTTCCTATTTTTATGAAAAATTTTCAAAATTTCCGATTTTTATATAAAAAAATCAATTTCTAAAAAATCAATTTTAAAATATATCGCTCAGAAATTGCTTAAAAAATTTAAATCACAAAATTAAAAGCAGTCACTGCTTGATATAATCGCCTTAATTCTAATAGGCGTCATCGACACTTAACGTCGTCGTCTTTTGTCGACTCTTTACTATTGGTATTCTATCAGTCGTTATTGACGATTATCGATTACTGTCGACAGATATTTGGTATTCTATAAGAAAATGTGACGGTGATATTGTGTTAAGATGACTCTGTTTTTGTCGTCGCCATTTTACTTAACGACTTGAAGTATTTTGAAACAAAAAAAAATTTACAATTTAACGACTATAAATAAAAAAAATGGAAAAAAGTGAAAAAATAAAAATAACTAATGTAACCAGTTTGAGAAACTGGTTGTAACCAGTTTGAGAAACAGTTGGATTTCGAAGGGGCACAGTTCCAAGCAGTTTTAAGGAAAAATGGGAAGAAATTGCTGTAATATTAAATGCCCTGGGCCCTCCGAGAAGATTAGGAGATGGGTGGCAGAAGGTAAGTTAAAGATAAACGTTAATAAAGCAAACAAATTAACGATACATTTAATTTTAGGTTTGGCGGGACTTAAAATTTAAAGTTAAAAAAAGCTGGTTGCCAACAAAGCGGAATCCAGCTCTACTGGTGGAGGCATATACAAGCAGTTTTATCTTAGTCCGCTGGAAGAATCCGTAGCAAATTTAATGAATTTTCGAAAGCAGCTAAACCCAGAGGGATGTGTTCAAGGAATTCCTTGTCAAGAAAAAATTGTTGAATGTGAAATGGACGAAATAGAGAATGTCTTGGCAGATTTGGAAAATAAGAGGCCTGAGACTGTGCAAAGTGCCCTAGCGGTTTTCGCACCCGACGATGAACTACCATCGTGTTCTATCAACAATATATGGCTGCACTCAACACCTAAAAAGTCAACTCCTTCAACCTCCAGCAAGGCGAAGAAATTATGTACTGGTCGTGACGATTTACTGGAAAAGCGCTTAATCAACAGGCAAAGGTTTTGACGGAAATATCCACTTTGTCCTCAGTAAAGCGGTGCGTGAGAGATGTTATTTATTTTTTATTTGTGTTAAGTAAATAAATAAGTTAATAAAGACTGAATTGAAATTAAACAAAGCTCTGTTTTATTCTATTCCTTATTTCCGTCGCCTCGTTTCCTTGCGTTACATCGGTATTAAGTTCTTCAACGTCTGGTGGACTATTTTCTTCATTGCTTATCTCATCATATGTGATTTCTGTCCCATACTCGATACATATATTGTGAAGAGCATCACAAACATTGACCATTTTAATAGCTTTTGTGGGCTTATAGTGAACTTGACGCGCTCCAAGTAGACAGCGAAATCTGTTTTTTAAAACGCCAATCGTTCTTTCCACTATATTTCTAGCTTTAGCATGATTTGAGTTACAAATAGCTTCAGGACTTCCTTCAGGTAGACCGATAAGGTGTAATTAAATAAGGGTCAAGAGGATAGCCTGCATCACCTGATAAAGTAAGAATTAATTTACTACAATTTTGTAAATTTAGTTTATATTTTTACCAAGAAGCCAGGAATTACGTTTACCAGCATTATAGCGTTCTTGTAAGACTTTTTTAGCACTAATAACGTTCTATATTAATGAGTCATGAGCTGATCCGGCATATCGAGCATCTACGAACCGTATCCTCATTTTATGGTCACAGTTAAATATATAGGTATATTTAAGTAATTTGTTTTATTTTTAAAATACAACATATACACTTGCAATCATAGCATTTAAACTAAAATATCCTTTTCGGTTAAAGTATAAATGCTGATCTTCTTTATTTGGAGCAAGAATTTTTATATGTGTTCCATCTATACACCCAATAACGCCAGGAAAATCCGTTTTTTGAAAAAAGTGTATTTTAGCTTCATTTTTCTCAGCTTCACTCATTTCAATTTTTATAAATTGAGGGCAAATTTTTTCTTCTAGTATGACAAGTGTTTCTGATAAAATTTTAGAAACCATTGACTGCGAAAGCCCTAAGTTAAAGTCGTTTCCAACACTTATCTGGTACGATCCTTGGGCTAAAAACCTTAATGTTGTTGCTAATTTTATTTATTTTGAAATAAATGTCGATTTGGTTCCGCTTTGTAAAAATGGTCCAATTGTTTTCCAAGATATACTTAAAGGCTTCTTTATTCAGTCTAAAATAGCTTTCAAACCTTTGAAAGAGTTATGCATTATTGAAAGTAATAAAGTTTTAAACATACTTACGTTTTGTCTGGCAAATTAAGAATATCTGATTTTTGTTTCAGCAGTTTTCTTTGCAATACCAAGTTCTTTTTATTTTCTTCATCACTGGAATTGCAGTCAGAATCGGAAATGAAAAACATTTTGCACCTTGTAAGTCCCTTGAGACTGGCATGGGAAGTTGAAAAAAATGCAACACTTTCGACGTGTGGCAGGACGCCAGACAATTTTCAACACTTCGAAGTAGATTGCTGCACTCTCCGAAGAAAAAATTAACACTTTAGATATAAATTTATTCGATTTTAATAAATAATCGTCACATATTGAGCGATATAATATAAATCAAACTTACCCGGTATGAATATATATATGTGGGTGTGAGTTCCAAAACTCGCTCGTTCCAGAATTTAAAAAAAATGAGATAACAATAGATTCTGATAGTTCTTTTGGTTCTTTATAAGGATACATATACAGACTGCATCAAGTCATATCCTTTTCTATGTTTTTGTATGTCCTAAAATTGCAGTTCGTAGCAAAATACGTTCGTTCCATTTATTATTTATTTCCAAAACTGTCTCGTTCCATATTCTGTAGCAAAACTCGTTCGTTACTTGGTTGAAGTGAGACAAACCACCACAATGAGTTTTGACTTTCTCATTTTTATACCATAGGTTGAGAGGGTATTATAAGTTTGTGCTGATGTATGTAACGCACCGAAATATTTGTCTATAGTATACCGATCGACTTAGAATCACTTTCTCAGTCGATTTAACGACGTCCGTCTGTCCTGCTGGCTGTCCAGGTACAGGTCGCAATTTTGAAGATAAATTGATGAAATTTGGCACAGAGATATCTTTTTGTACTGGGACCATGCCTATTGAAATTGGTTGAAATCGATCCATTACTTCAGGTACATACGGCAGTACTCCCGGAATTGAAGTAACAAGAAATTTTTTTCAGATCAGTTCACATTCCACTTTAGTGGTGTAGGGTATCATATAGTCGGGCTTGACCAACTATAATTTTCTTACTTGTTTTTTTATTATTTTTTAATTTTACTTTTTATTACTTATTACTGCAATAATTAAGATCATTATTGTCATTTATCAGAAATGCAACAACTGCTAGAATTGTACAGTCGAGTACGGTTACAACGAACTCCGCTAGACCGACCACTATTGTCAATATCATTATAAATGTCTTTAGTTCATTATAAATGTATGAATTTATATGAATATTTCTTAAGGGGACTTTTGATATTAACTATAAGCGTGGCCACCAAATTGTCGGAACCGGAGAAGTAATTCGTAATGAGCGATAATTCGTTATAAACGGTCAGAACTCAATAATTTTCATTTTCACTTTTAACAAGTTTCCTTAATTTTAATAAATTAATTTACCTTTAAAAATATAGTGAAGTTAAATGATTTGTTTTACCAATGGGTTACTGTGAGTTGCAAAACTCGTTCGTTCCAATATGAAATGTAGCAAAACTGTTTCCTTTCGAAAATTGGTAGCAAAACTCGTTCGTTCCAAACTTCAAAACTTTATTTTTCCTTACTTAAGGAGTTTTGATTTTGTAAACTATATGCCTTTATAAAGAAATATCATAATGTTTTAGAATTAGTAGCTTTCAACTCATTTGGATCATTTATTAAGCTGTAGGAAGTTTTTTGCATTTTACCAAAATTTTGCAAACATGGAACGAGCGAGTTTTGCTTCTCACCCCTTCATATATAAAACTCTAACGTGACTGACTGACTGACTGACTCATCATCGCACAGCCCAAACGGCTAAAGCTAGAGAGCTGAAATTTTGACAGCGGGTACCTTTTTCAAAGTATAGATCCACTAAGACGGGATTTTAGAAAATTCGGCCTCTAAGGGGGTAAAAAGGGGAAAAATTAGTAATGCTGTATCTCCGGAAGTAAACGTCATAGGCCCAAAATTTAAATGCTTTGGGATCAGCTACAAAAATAAGTAGACACGTGTTTGGTACTTTTTAGCAGATGGGACAAATAGGGGGTAAAAAGGGTAAAAATAAAATGTTGGTACTTTTTTAAACCCATGTGTATCCTTTGAACCAATCAACAGAGTAACAAAATTCAAAACGGAGCCGGTAAACAAGAAAAAAATATTAGATACGTGTTTGGTTCTTTTTTGATTCAGGGTTCAAAAAGGGGGAAACGCGGGGAAGAAAATTTAGGGTAGGTTCATTTTTCTTTGTATTTCACTTGAACTAATAAAGCTAGAAATGAAATTTATAGGGAGGTCGTTTGCCAAGTACAAAATATTAAATACGTGTTTGGTACTTTTTCCAATTAAGAGGGTAAAAAAGGGAAAAATCGGTAACATTATATCTCCTTAACCAACAGCGATAGAAGCGAAGATTAAATTGGTTTGAGATTTGCACTAAAAATTAGGAAACACGTGTTCGGTACTTTTTTGAAAATCGGCCGCCTAGCGGGCAAAATAGGGTAGAAAAGGGAGAAATTAGTAACATCATATCTCCGAAACCAACATAGACAGAAACAAATTTGAAATTGGATTTGAATCGGCTAGAAAAATAAGGGGACACGTGTTTGGTACTTTTTTGAAAATGGTACTAATAAGGATAAAAAAGGGTAAAAACTATTTTTGGTACTTTTTTTAACCCATATGTATCTTTTGAACTAATAAATATAGAAACATAATTTATATCGCAACCGATAGATATTAAAAAATAATTAAATACGTATTTGGTACTTTTGGGATTAAAGGCGTACAAAAGGGTAAAAAAGGGAAAATATTCAAGGGTAGGTTTTTTGGTTTTTAGCCATGGATATCTTTTAGGCTAATGAAGCCAGAAGTATAATTTATTGACTGGTCGATGGACATTGAAAAAAAATAAACTACGAGTTTGGTACTCTTTTTTTAATTTTGGGGGTAAAAATCTGTAAAGTATATCTTCTAAACCAAAAGTGATAGAAACAAAAACTAAATTGGTCTGAGATCGGCACTTAAAACCAAAGGAACACGTGTTCGGTACTTTTTTGAAATTCAACCTCTTAGAAGGTAAAACAGGGTAGAAAAGGGAGAAATCAGTAACATCATATCTACGAAACCAATACAGATAGAAACAAAGTTGAAATTGGATTTAAAGCGGCTATAAAAATAAGGGGACACATGTTTGGTACTTTTTGAAAATGGCACTAATAAGAATGAAAAAGGGTAAAAACTATATATTGGTGCTTTTTTTAACCCATATGTATCTTTTGAATTAATAAACATAGATACATATTTTATCTCGCAACCGATAGATATTAAAATGGAACTAAATATGTATTTGGTACTTTTGCGATTAATGGGGTACAAAAGGGTAAAAAAGGGAAAATATTCAAGGATAGGTTTTTTGCTTTTTAGCTATGGATATCTTTTAGGCTAATGAAGCCAGAAGTATAATTTATTGACTGGTAGATTGATATTGAAAAGAAATAAGCTACGTGTTTGGTACTTTTTTTATTTTGGGTGTAAAAATCGGTAAAGTATATATTCTAAACCAAAAGTGATAGTAACAAAAACTAAATTGGTTTAAGATTGGCACTTAAAATTAAGGAACACGTGTTCGGTACTATTTTGAAATTCAACATCTTAGAAGGTAAAACAGGGTAGAAATGGGGGAAATTAGTAACATCATGTCTCCGAAACCAACCTCGATGCAAACAAACTTGAAATTGGAATTGGATCTTCTATTAAAATAAGGGAATACGTGAAAATGTCACTAGAAGAATAAAAAAGGGTAAAACTATATTTTGGTACTTTTTTTTAACTCATTTGTATCTTTTGAACTAATAAACATAGAAACATAATTTACATCGAAATCGATAGGTATTAAAAAACTATTAAATGCGTATTTGGTACTTTTATGATTAATGGGGACAAACAGGGTAAAGAAGGGAAAATATTCAAGGGTAGGTTTTTTGCTTTTTAGCTATGAATATCTTTTAGGTTAATGAAGCCAGAAGTATAATTTGTTGACTTATCAATTGACATTGTTATTTTTTTTTTAATTTTGATGGTAAAAATCGGAAAAAATATATCTTCTAATTCAAAAGTGATCGATAAAAAAACTATATTGATCTGAGATCGGCACTTAAAATTAAGGAACGCGTGTTCGGTACTTTTTGAAATTCGACCTCTTAGGGGGTAAAACAGGGAAGAATCAGGAGAAATTGGTAACATCATATCTCCGAAACCAACATCGATGCAAACAAAATAAAAAATCTTCTTGGATCGGCTAAAAAAAAAATGGACACGTGTTTGGTATTTTTTTTGAAAATAGCACCAATAAGGATAAAAAAGGGTAAAAACTATATTTTAGTACTTTTTTAATCCATATGTATCTTTTGAACTAATAAACACAGAAACATAATTGATATCACAATCGATAGGTATTAAAAAACTATTTGGTACTTTTTTAATTTTAGAGGTAAAAATCGCAAAAAATATATCTTCTAACCCAAAAGTGATAGAAACAAAAATTTTGTTGGTCTGAGATCGGTACTTAAAATTTAGGGACGCGTATTTGGTACTTTTGTTAATTTGTCAGTTTTGGGTATAAAACAGGGCAAAAAAGTGAAAACAGTAACGTCATATCAACGAAATTAGAAGCGATAGGAACAACGTTGAAATTTGCTTCGGATCGGCTGGAAAAAGAGAACACGCGTTTGGTACTTATATGAATATGGTGCTAATAAGGGTTAAAAAAGGATAAAAACTGTATTTTGGTACTTTTATCCTATATCTTTTGAAATAATGAACATAGTGACGCAGTTAACGTCACAATCGATAAGTAATGAAGAATTATTAGACAAGTATTTTTTAGACAAGTACTTTTACGATAAATGATTTACAAAAAGATAAAAACGAGAAAATATTCAAGGGTAGGTTTTTTTAACTATGAATTTCATTTTGGGTAATGAAGCCACAAGTATAATTTACAGACGGGTCGATTCATATTGAAATGCATAAGATACGTGTTTGGTACTTTTTTAATTTGTTTGTTAAAAAGGGGAAAAATCTGTTACGTAATATCTTTTAAACCAAAAGTGATAGAAACAAAAATTAAATTAGCCTGGAATCAGCACTAAAGGACACGGTTTCGGTAATTTTTTTAAAATTCGGCCGCTTAGGGGTAAAACAGGGTAGAAAATGGATAAATTATAATAACATCATGTCTCCAAAACTAATATCATTAGAAACGATGTTGAAATTGGATTTAGATCGTCTGACAGAAAAAAGGGGACACATGTTTGCAACTTTTTTGAAAATGGTACTAATTAGGGAGAAAGATCGTAAAAACTATATTTTGGTACTCGATAACGCAATATCTTCTTAATCAAAAGTGATAGAAACAAACATTAAATTGGTCTATGGTCAGCACTAAAAATTAAGGAAAACGCGTCCGTTATTTTTTTAAAATTTGGCCTTTCATGGGTAAAACAGGAAAGAAAATGGTACAAATTAGTATCATATCTCCGAAAATAACATAGATAAAAACAATGTTGAAGTTGAATTTGGATCGGATAAAAAAATAAGGGGACATGTGTTCGGTACTTTTTTGGAAATGGCACTAATAAGGGTGAAAATGTTTAAAACTATATTTTGGTACTTTTTTAACCCATACATATCTTTTGAACTAATACACATAAAGACTCACTTTGTGCCACAATCAAAAAGTATTCAAAAAATATTAAACATGTGGTTGGTACTTTTACTATAAATGGGGTTCAAAAGGGTAAAAACGGGAACATATTCAAAGGTAGGTTTTTTTATTTTTTTTAGCTATGAATATGATTTAAGCTAATCAAAATTAGAACTATAATTTAGGCCCGTGTCGATTCACATTGAAAAAAACTTAAATAAGTGTTTGCTACTTTTTTCAATAATAGTGGTAAAAAAGGGAAAAATCGATGGCATTATATCTTCTAAACCAAAAGTGGTAGAAACAAACATGGTCTAAGATCAGCACTTAAAATTAAGGGTACGTTTTGCAAATTAAACACTTATCAAATACGTGTTTGGTACTTTTTCGACTAATGGGATAGAAAAGGACAAAAACGAGTAAAAAATTTAAAGATTAGTTTTTTTCTTTTTAAGCTTTGCATATTGTTTAAATCAATGAAGGTAGAATAATCATTTATAATTGATTGACTTTTAAAAAATATGAGACATATGTTTGGTACTTTTTTCAATTAAGGGGTTAAAAACAAACATTAACAAAAATGGATTTAAGACAGCAATAAAAATATAAGGACACGTATTCGGTATTTTTAAATTTGGCCTACTAGAGGTAAAAAGGAAATTTTTGTAACAATCAAATCAAAATTGGATCAGCTACACATATAAGGGAGGAGTGTTTAGTACTTTTCTGAAAATGACACCAGTAGAGGGTAGGTACCTATTTTGACCTATATGTATCTTTAGAACTAATACATACATAATTTTATTTATATCGGAATCGATAAGCAAGTAAAAAATAATTTTGGTAAATTTTGTAACTTTGTCCATTCAAATTGTACCGCTAACGAAATAGCGGGTTATAAAGCTAGTAAAATATAAATAAAAAGTACCCGGTATAATTTGAGCGATATAATATACATCAAAAATATCCGGTATAATTTGAGCGATATAATATAAATCAAAAATACCCGGTATAATTTGAGCGATATAAGTCAAAAATACCCGGTATAATTTTAGCGATATAATATAAATCAGAAATACCCGTTATAATTGAGCGATATAATATAAATCAGAAATACCCGGTATGAATTGAGCAAAAAAATATTAATCAAAAATACCCGGTTTACTTTGAGCGATATAATATAAATCAAACATACTCGGTATAATTTGAGCGATTAAATATAAAGCAAAAATAACTGTTATTTTTGCCTGAAATAATAGAAGGCACAAAATAACTTTTATTTCTGATCAAAAAAATAAAAATCAAAAAGTAACCGTTATTTTCTGAGTTTTATTATAAATGTCATAACCTGAAAAATTATAGTTAAGTTCACCATCCAAGAACTTTAGAAACTTGATTTTTACAGACGGACGTCACTAAATCGATTCTTATACTACCCTATCACCTATTGGTACTTCTTCTTCTGTTATCCTTGACTCCCAGTGGAACATAGGGCCTCAACCATCCTTTTATATCGAACTCTATTGCGAGATGTTAGGCATACATCATTCCATGAATAGTTTGCTGCTTGTAACTCCGCATTAATTGACCTTCTCCACGTTCTAGCAGGTGCACCAACACGACGGCCGCTTCTTTGTCTATTCCAACGAAGTGCTTGTCGAGCAATGTTGGTATTTGGCCTTCGTAGTGTGTGGCCTATCCACCGCCATTTCCGTTGACATACCTCTATAGGAGAAGGGATTTGGTTTGTAGCGTTTAGTAGATCTTCATTTCTTGTGCGATTTGGCCACCATATATTAAGGATTGTAGGCGCTTATCGATGACATTTGTGCGTTTCCAAGTTTCGCAGCCGTAATACAGGATGGACTTGACATTCGAGTACGGTACGGTTGTACGGTGACGATAGATACTCTAGTGTAGAGAATAGTACTGTATTTGAAAGGTATGTTTTATTATTTAGTTAAAAGTCTTCTGTATTTTTTTACTGTTCTGTATTTGTCCTATATTTGCATGTCTCAAAGTTAAAAAAATCAAGAAGTTGAAGTATTAAAATGGGTTCTTCTGCATAAAACTCATAAATGTTTACATTATGGACAAGACAAAAGAGCTAAATGTAAATGACACCAAATTATTTGACCAATTACCTCTTGTTAACAGTTACACCTCTTCAGAAAAATTCAAGGAATGGAAAAAGGACAAAAAAAATCTGCTGAAGAAAATTGGCTAGAAATTTTATTTGAAAGAAAGGGATGTAAGCTTTACAAATCTATACTTTGAAAGTAGTCAAAATTGTAAAATCCAAATTTGGTTTATGTATTTTCTGTTTTAAAATTGTATTGAATTTAAAGAATATATAAAAGGAAATGAAGACATGGTAGAACTAATTTATTCCTCAGAAAAATACTTAGATTAGTTGTTTTATATTTTAAAATTTCAACGAAAAGAAGTATGTATGATTTATATATTATTATTTATAAAAAATATATTCTCGTTCTATATTTTGGTTAAAAAAATATGACCACCGTACCTATTGGTGAAGGATATAAAAATACTTTCTAAACAACCCAATAATTTACAAAATTTATTAATTAAATTCTAATTATATATTAAATATTTTGAAGGATGGATGTATCACTGCTCTGAATATTTTGGTGATAAACGACAACGAGAAACTTATGCAATTCTGTGCTTACAAAAAGCTATTGAAGCCAACCCAAAGTCTGGACAATCGTTATACTTATTGGGAAGATGTTACGCAGGAATTAATAAAGTACATGATGCTTTCATAGCTTATAGAAATTCTGTTGAGAAAAGTGAAGGAAATGCTGATACATGGTGTTCAATAGGGTATATGATTATAGTTACCCTTTTCTTATTTTATTAATATGACATTTTATTAGTGTTTTATATCAGCAACAAAATCAACCCACTGATGCACTACAGGCATACATTTGTGCTGTTCAGCTTGATAAAATTCATAAAGCCGCATGGACAAATTTGGGCATACTTTATGAGAGTTGTGGACAACCAAAAGATGCGTTTGCTTGTTACTTAAACGCCATAAAGAGTTCGAAAAAGGTACATGTATAGTTTGTTAAAAGTTTACTTTATGCCCCTATTGCGGTTTACATCATAACTTTTTGTTTCGTATTATGAATTACAACTCAAACTGTTGTAATTTTAGCATTATGCAACATTTTGTAGCATTACGAATTACAACTCTGTGCTAGTGTGTTTGACAAAAAAAAGCAAAAAAAAATACAACTGATGTTCAGCAGTTGTTTTAGGCATATTCTTAGTAAAAACGGAGAACGGGTGAGTAAATTTTCTTAAATTATCTTTTTAAATTTTAATCAATTACACACTGATACATTTTGAGGAAAAAGAAATACACTTTTAAGGAAAGCTATATCAAATATATTGAGTGTATCAGTTTGTCATTTTTAGAAATTTCGATATACCCTCAAAATCGAAAGTTATCGATAAAAAACGATTTTTTTGGTCTTCTCGAACAAAAATAGGCCTAGCTAAGTCATTTGTTTATCGATTTGAAATTTTAACACGGTTTGAGACAGACAAGACAAGCTTTCTTCTTGTTAAAAAAGATTTTTTATTTCATCAAATTATCACAAAAATATTTTCAAACAAATTTAAATTTTTATTTATTTTTTCGATTTTTTCACATTGGAACGCCGTTTTCCGCAGTATTTTGTTAGGAATGCCAGACTTTTTTATATTTACTTGAAAAGTGCATTAAATATTTTGTGAACCTAGATTAAATTTAAATTAACAGCGAATTAAAAAAAATATAAGTTTTTTTGTAAAAGGGCCAGTTTAATTAACGTACTATATACGTATAAGTACTTATATTTATACGCACTTATGAATGAAGTTAAAAAAGGATAGAAACAAAGAAGTACGACATAATGTCCAAGCTCTATTTATGCCTCTATTGCCGTTCTCGGTTTGACTGTCTTGAAATCATCCCAACTTTCACGACCAAACCCTTTTCTGGTATTGCGAAGGTAAATGAATTCCTTAAATCTTATGCTGAAAGGGAGTGCCGGATGTCAATAAAAATTCATTTCCTGCACGCCCATTTGGATTTTTTTCCAGAAAATCTTGGAAAACTCAGTGATGAGCAAGGTGAAAGATTCCACCAAGAAATTTTAACTATTGAAAAACGCCCAATAAAAATGCTAGCAAATTACTGCTGGTCACTCAAACGTGAAACGAGTGACAGTGTATATAGCCGTAAAAGACAAAAGAAGCATTTTTAGTTAACTTTTTAAGTCACTTTTTTCGAATTTCAAGGAGTGCCGGCCAGAAAAATGTGCAATTTTTCGGTTTTGCAAATTTTGACCTATAAGCTTAACTTTTTGACAAAATCTGAATGTTAATTTGTAATTTAGACCCAATTTGCTTTCCATCAACAAATATCATTAAATCAAATAGATTTCTTCAAGGACACAAAATTTCTATGAAAATTTCCGATAACTCAAAAAATCCTTAGCCGATTTATACGCTACTTACGTAGATAGAAAGCTAATTGAGTCTACATTATGAATTAATATTTACACTTTGTTAAAATTTTTTTAAATTGTTTACTAAAAAAGTTAAATTTTGCAAGAACTAAAAAATTGGCCATAATATCTCTGTTAATATGTTTCCGATTTTAATTAAAGTACTCTTGTTTTACAAAATGGTAACCATGATTTTTTTTTAAGTCAAAATATATTAGGTCTTCTGATAAATTTTACGAAAAAAAAGCTTCCGAAGTTGAAAAAATCGAAAAAAAAAAATAAAATTTTAACTTCAGCGGAAAATATTTTTATGATAAATTGGTCATGTTAAAAAAAGGTCTTTACGAAGTGAAAGCCTATTTTGTTTTCTGTCGAAACACATTTAAAATCGATGTAAAAATGACTCAGAAAAGCCTTCTTTTCTCCGCTAAGTCCAAAAAAATCGTTTTTTATCGATAACTTTCGATTTTGAGGGTATATCGAAAATTTTAAAAATGGTAAAATGATCTTCTAACCGAGTTCTACTGGTTGAGTTTGGTTTCGTTCCGAGTGTATTTTCACTGTATCAGTGTTATTAATTTGTTTTATATTTTGTTGTGCTTTGGTATTATTGAAATAAATAGACAACTTTTAATAATAACTTAAAATATATTTATTTAATTCAAAATTTAAATACAGTAAAAGAGAAGCGTTGTCGAGATGACGGTTAAGGAAAATCTTAATTTAAAAATGACAAGTATGACACATATGCATGAGGACGCTAGATTGTTATGTGGTTAATAGGGTTGCTCTTAACATCTCCCTTCTTCAGTTGCTTGAGGTGATCTGGAAATAGTTACGACAGGTTGTCTTCTTGAAACAATAAGTTGAGGATTGCAAGTGGTTTATGGAACCTAGTAAGGATCGTACCTCACTAAGACTTTCCGGTGTTTTAAGATTTTGAATCGCTTTGATTTTATCTGCATCTGGTCGAATGCCTTGGCTGTCTATGACTTGACCCAAATATTTTATTTGTGATCTAAAGAATTGACATTTTTTGAATTTAAGATGGAATCCGAATTCTTGAATGCGCTGTATTAATTTATCAAGGTTGATATTAATTTATCAATGTAAGCTTTTGCACCATCAATGCCGGCACAAAGTTGATCCATTATACATTGAAATGCGCCAGGGGCGGATTTTATTTCTGGTGTGGGGCGGTTGAATTTGTATAGACCTTTATGTGTGTTGACAGTGAGAATTTCCTTACTTTTGTCCTCGACTTCAATTTGTAAGTATGCGTCGGATAAGTCTAGGTGACTAAACACTTTGTTGTCGTAACAATCACATACAATTTCTTCAGGTGTAGGAAGAGGATACTGGTTTGACTCGATCATGTTGTTGAGACCCGTAGAGTAATCTCCACAAATTCTCGTTTTACCATTTCGTCTGCTTACAACGATAGGTGCAGCCCACTTCGCTGTGTCAACAGGAGTCATAATACCAGCATCTTCCAATCTTTGAAGCTCGATTTCGACTTCATTCCTGACTGCGTATGGTACAGGTCTTTTAGGAACAAATACTTCTTTGCAATTTCGAAGTAGTTTTATATGAACTTTGGTTTTTGCGCAAAGTCCTAACGATGAGTCGTCAAATACGGCTTGGTATTTGCTTTTAAACTTTCCGATGTAGTCTTTAAGTTTTACTTGACGGCACCACGCTGATATTGGTTTGTCCCAATGTTGAAATGATTCAATCCAATCAATTCCCATGATGTTTAAGTCATCGATGTCAGCAATGTAACATTGGAGTTTCATTGTAGTTTCAACGATGCGAATGTTTGGCATCAAATTTTGCGAGAATGTTGATTGGAATTAACATCATTGGCGGTGTCATTGGTTGTAAATGCTTCAGGATAGCTTCCCAAGTTGTTATGGATATGATTGAAATGTTGGAGGCAGTGTCAATATGCAACCGTACAGAGTTGTTATTAATTTTTAAATCGATATACTTACGTAGTTCTTGGAACTGTAAATGTTTTGTAGAAAAAATGGCGTTGGCTTTAAAGTTAGGCTTTGGAGTGTTTAACTTCTTTTTGTTTTTGTTGGTATTGCTGTTGTTGTTAACCTGGGGTGTTTTAGGAGTATACCTGTTTTTGGTGCTGATACAATAACCTTCTTTGTGTCCCACTTGATGACATGAGGAACACTTATGTTTGTTGAAAGGACAGAACTTTACGTAATGTAGATCTCCACCGAGCCAACATGGTAATTTTGGAAGCTTACGTAGTTTCGCCTTGTTGTTATTTTTGTCAATGACACATACGACTTTTGCTTGATGTTGAATCATAGTGTTGTCGGTTTTCAAATCCAAAATTCTTTGAGTTTCATCTACAAGATGATCTAGGTTCATGGAATCCTTCGAGTTATCTAATAGTTTGAGTAGACGTAATCGAATTTCATTGTCTTTGCTAGACTTGAGGCCCAGAATGAAAATAAGACAAAATAAGACACTTGTTCGATACCCATTTCAGTTATTTAAAACAATTCACATTGCAAGTTCACTTTGCTGGCGTATTCACGGAAATCTTCGTTATCAGTTTTCGTGAGCTGTAGATATTTATGTGCTTTTGTATTATTGAAATAAAAAGACAACTTTTAATAATAACTTAAAATATATTTATTTAATTCACAAGTTAAATACAGTAAAAGAGAAGCGTTGTCGAGATGACGGTTAAGAAGAATCTTATTTTAAAAATGACAAGTATGACACATATGCATAATGATGCCAGATTGTAATGTGGTTAATAGGGTTGCCCTTAACATATTTTTAATTCATATCAAGAATAAAGTTACTTCAAAACAACAGTTTGAAAATCTTGTTTATATTATAGGAAATTATCAAGAAACTGGTCGAGGCAAACCACAATTCGGATCTTTTAGAAATAATAGTAGAGAATTGTAGGAGGAATTTGCCTTGGAGCTGAATAGTTTAGGATCATCTAATCCCGCGGATGAAAATAATTTTATTCCTATGTCATCTGAGACTATGATTGCTAACTACCCACAAGAATTTAATCATTTATCGCAAACTTCTCCTCCTTTAATTATAAATTCTCAACAAGAAATATTTAGCTCTGTCCTGGACGCCGAAAAACATCTTTAAATAGTGCTTTACACCAATTCCACCAATCACCCCAAATTTTTACATTTTTATTTTTAAATTTTTATCCTTTACGAGCTATTCCGCCTAAAAAAAAACAGCTGTGATGATGTCAGTTATTACATAAAGAATAAAACTGGTATTAATACTGATATTACAATATATTAATTTCTATTTCGCCTTTCAATATTACTATTTCCGATGATCTTTTTAACAAATTCTTGACTTAAACTTCTGGGGGGTAACTTTGTATCTCGATTCGAAAATTGTGTTTTGAAAAGAATTTCTTTCGAATCGAGATACGGAGTAACCCCCCTGGCCTAAAAATACATAAGTTTGATAATATATTTTTAATAAGAGAAACATTTTTACTAATGTTGGTGTTCTGTCGCATTGTGTTCAAAGTACTTTGAAATGTTCTTGGATCAAAATCTAAGATTTTAAAACTGTAAAAAGATAGCTTTAGCATTGATAACAGTGTGGCCATATCCAAAAATATTTTACAGCTAATCGGCTTTAAATAATGCTAAACAAAATTCTAAACTGCCAAAAAATAATGCTTAAATTTTAATTGTATTATTTTCTGTTACTTTGGTTAACTTTATAAATGGTTTATTTTTCATAATTCATACATATAGACACTTATTCCTCATCATTTTAATGAAACAAACTGATTAAAAGGTAATAAAATATTTATTAAAGTATACATATGTACTTTAGGGTGCCAGTTATTTTGGAAGTTTGAATTTGTATGATGCAAACCCCCAGATTTGTTCAAAATGGTTGAAAAAATAATTCCCTAAAAATTTGAGGTCATTAGAATGGGGGAAAACATGCCTATGGCCCGCCCAAAATTTGCAAAATACCTAATTTTTTACTTGTAAATAACTCAATACTTTAGAATAAAAAAACTACAATGTAAGACATGATTTTCAATTCTATGGAATGTAATACTAAATAGCTGAGTATTGTCAAATATTATTAAATTTAACTGATCAAGAACTTGAACTATATGGATGATACTTTTGAATTAAAATACACTTCGATTGCTTATATTCAATACCCTCTATGAACCAAATTTAAAATTATTGTTTGAATATTTTTTGGTTCATAGAGAGTTTTACATCAGAAAATATTACATCACAAGTAATTATTTTTTCATTAAAATTTCCACTACAGATACTGATTTTTAAGGTATATTTTGGCATCAAAAGCTAATTTGCGCAAATTAGTTCATAGAGGATATAGTTGTATATAGGCCGCCGACATATTGAAGAAACAACACGTACCAAATGTAATAAATGTAGGTCTCATTTAACTTTAGTCATACATTAGACTGTATAATTTTGTCGAATTGCGAAACGCATACCTTTATTTTTTTCTATTCTCCCGAATAATTTTAATCTAAAATATCATTACGCCAATGCACAGTAGGAAATAAAATAAAATTCGGCAAATTTTGGAATTTCTTTTAACTCCTTTTGGATTAAAAAGTAGATACCTTGTGCTAATCAACTGCGTCAATTTCGATATTTTTTGACTTATGCTTTATGTTGAATTCTAGCAGTTAAAACAACTATTAAAAATAAAAAAATACAAAGTTTAATAGACCACGATATTTGTTTAGAGATTTTTAGATGTAGAAGCGAAAACAAGCATTATGAATTTCATATGCCTTTGCATCAAATTTTAAGAATTATAACGTTTTTAGTGACACAATTTCACAATTTTATGCAATTTATCGCTATATTATTCACTACTTGAAGTAAAATATAGTCGTGATGTAATATTTTTATGTGATTTTCTTTAGCTTCCTTTCTAATTCTATGCAAAATTTAGATATAAAGATACAAAAACAACAACATTTTTAATTTTGAGTGACCTTTATATAGTTGTTTATGAAGTTAAGGATTATTTCATTAAAACAATTATATTTCGAATTAACACAAAAACAAGTACCTGGATACCATTCACCAATGGTGGTCCAAAAGTAAAGTACAAAATCAAAAGAGGTTATTGTTATTTCTATAGTTTCTGATTAATAATATTTCAGATTTTAATTATTCTGATGAAATAATTTTTTCAATTCTTTAATATGTCGACGGCCTGTATTTATACCCTCTATGAACCAATTTGTCAAAATAAGTTTTTGTTGGCAAAATGTAGCTTAAAAAGCCGTATCCTTAGCAGAGTTCTGCATCAGAAAATTTGAAATGCCTTTCAACATATTCGCTTTTGTTTAGATTCAACTCTTTATTTGTTTTTGATCACGCGAATCAAATTCGTGTAGAAACAAAAAACCATTCGTGTAGAAACAACAAACCATTTCAGCAATAACAGTTTTGATTCGTAAAATAACGAATTAACATCTTTTAAATTCATTAGTATTTATTTTTTGTTAAAGTTAAAAAATAAAATTCAAATTTGTTTTCGTATTTATATTTTTAATTTAACAATTCTTAGGAAAATTTATAAACAATAAAAACATAAGAATACAGTTTATCGATCACTTAACAACAACTAAGTACGAAGGGAATGTACAACCTTTTCAACGTAACCTAACCTAAAGTTAGAGGACCAGTTAATGGTTGCTTTAATGAGAATATTTAGTGGACCTATTTAGATTAGACTTTTGGCAACAACACTTACGTAAGTTATGAATAAAGGCCATCATAATGTTCAAAAGTCACTTTTTTAAGGCATATTTCGGTATGTTGAAATCAAGTTTGATGAGCTTCTAAATGACATTCCGACATAACTTATATGTATAGGTATTAGATATTAATAGAGTTGCAACATATAGTTCTACTTACAACTGAAATATAGCTAAAACTCGAAATTCGATGCAAAATTACATTTTTTTTATTTTCTTTTAAAATGTATTTTTTTTAAATTTGCTGATATTATACCCACATGAATTACATATCAAATCTTAGAAAATCCTCCAAAGCAAAACAATATTATATAACTTAATAAAAACTAAATTTATTTTTTGAAGAGAAGACTACGTCCTCTGTATCTTCGTTTTTATTTATTTTTAATTAATTTTTTTTTTTGAAGAGAAGACTATGTCCTCTGTATCTTCGTTTTCATTTAATTACTAATTAAAATTTTTTTGTACAAACTACTTAAGTATTATAATTCATGAACAGCAATCATCATGCAGGCACTTAATTGCTGACTACGAAGAAATTGCGAAATGGGAAATTGAAAATAATTATTGTTGACTACGAAACAATTGCGAAATGGGGTTTTGAACCTTATAGGAAATAATTATTGTTGACTACGAAAAAATTGCGAAATGGGTTTTTGAACTTTATAGAAAATAATTATGTTAAATGTTAACTCTTTCCCTCTTAAATTGATTGTCCTCAATCATTAAAAAAACGGAATATTGTTCAATCTGGGTGTTTTAATAGGAGCTTCTAATGTTATTGGCTTAGGGGATTCAGCACAATCTTGCACACTCGTCGCATGAGGCTCGTTATTAGTGCGTGGGATTTGAGATTCCCAAACAATTATTTTTTCCGTATTTTTGAAGAAAAATTTCAAGCATGCTATCGAAATGATAATTAAAATAAGGATAACAGAAATTGACCATCCTCCAATTTCCAAATTATTTCTTTGACCTGTGACTGTGTGAATCTAATTTTATAGTTCATAAAATACTCAGAATAAAATTCTTGGATTATTCACATTATTGGTTCCGTAGTAAATAATCCATTAATTACGCTAGGATTAAGGTATTTTTTTTTGGAATCAAAATTAATATATTTCTGGTATAGTACGGTTTTTTTATTATATGCCTGTGATAAGTTGGAAAGGGAATTTCAAATTTGTAATTATCTTGGTTGTCTATTAAAATGTGAACTTGGTTTTTAAAGACGTTAATAGGACATTCCACTGCTGGTATTTTATTGTCTGACGAACTTTCATCGCTATGTTGGGTTGCTGTCATTGAATTTATCTGTGGTGGTCTAGATAGTGCATCAGCTACCACGTTTGTTTTACCTGGTTGATACCTGAGTTCATAACGGACGGCTTTCCATCTCTTCATTTTGCTGTTAGTGTTTTTACTACTAAGAGCATATGTTAAAGGTTGGTGGTCTGTGAATATGATTACCTTTCGGGATCCGTACAGATAATTTCTCAGTGAATTTAGTGCCCAAATTATAGCCAACATTTCTTTTTCATTTGTGGCGTAATTTTCTTCGGTTTTACTCAGTATTCGTGAAAGAAAGGTTATATGCTTTTTATTTTGCGATAAGACTGCACCGATTGCGTAATCGGAAGCATCTGTCGTTAAGTCGAAACATTTTTCAAAGTCAGGATGAGAGAGATCTGTATCGCTAGAGACTAATGAGTTTTTTTAATTTTTGAAACGCATCCAGAGCAATCTTGTCTAAATGTATTTTTTGAAACGTTTTTTGAAACGTGTCCTTCCTGCCCTCTCAAAAGGGATGTCAGGGGCTTAGCAGGTTAGGTTAGGTAATAAAGGAGGTGTCAACGACACCTTCACTCGGAGACCCCAGGGGTCCATTGTGATCCTTTACTATAGAAGAAGAAAAGAAAGGAAGAAGATAGAAAAGAGGAGAGATAGAAGAAAGTTGTAGAGAAGACTACCCTTTCTAGGCCAGTTGAGACCCGTTATGAACCCTACAATATCAATCAACCTACACTGTTGTAGATCCTGTAGGTCAGCAAGGAATCTGCTGCCTAAAAGATTGAGTCTTAGGTTTTGCAGCCTTGGACAGTGATAGAGAATGTGTTCTTCCGACTCGGACGAATCCCCATCTAGACATAATCTGCAGAGGTCTGAAATGCTGCTATCCCACCTATGTAGCCTCGAGTTTAAGGCCCAATGTCCCGTAAGGAACCCTATACATCTTCTTAAGCTTGACCTATTTAGACCTAATAGAAGCTTAGTACCATTACTGTCCAGTTTAGGCCATATAGCTCTAGATGTCCTACACGTACCAATGTTGCCCCACAGCATTGTGGTTTACTGGCTAATCCAGGACTTAATGCCTAGATAAAAGTGACAGATAGGCGGAGCCAAATCCGACACTCTTTGGCTTAAGTCTAGGCTTGAGCCGTGTCTGGCAACTTCGTTGCCAACGATGTCGCAATGACCCGGAACCCACAATCTAATCCTGTAGCACGGTGATAGCTCACAAAGAGCTATCCTACATTTCCTGACTAATTTGGAGGTAACCCTATAACCCCGCAACGCCTTGAGCGCGGCCTGGCTATCGACATAAATTGTCACCTCACTGTTAACGGCTATAAGACCCTGAATGAGCTCTGTAGCCTTCCAGATTGCAAAAATCTCTGCCTGGAAGACACTGCACTCATCCGCGAGTCTAAAGGATTTCCTAATATTTTGATCATACAGGAAAACTCCAGAACCAGTCCCGCAATCCATTTTAGATCCATCCGTGAAGATCGAAAAGCCTTGAAAAAGTACTGTTTGCCCATTCCAGTCGGATCTTTCGGGGATTACGATCTCTGGTGAGCTGAGCTGAACAGTAGCTCCTTGACTAAATAGTCAGATCGTGGTAGACCTGACTCCAAGCCCAAGGAGCCTGTTAAGCTCAGGATACTGGAGTGTCCCACATGCCTATACCTAAGCATACCCGATTCGTACAGCCTTACTAGACTTCTCATAGCCATCCCCTTTATGAAGATGTCAAGGGGGTATAATGACAGCATGATGTCTAGGGCTGCCTGAGGTGTGCTTTTAAGGGCACCGGTTATACCAATACTGGCACAACGTTGTACCTTGTTGAGAGAAGCAAGAAAAGAACCTTTGCTAACTGCTTCCCACCATACTGCACAACCATATGTTAAAACAGGCCTTACAATTGTTTTGTAAATCCAATACACAACTATCGGTCTTAAGCCCCATTTTTTACCCACGGAATTCCTGCAGAAGTAGTATGCGTTTAGCCCTTTTTTCATCCTTTCCTGTGTGTTTCTCTTCCAAGATAACTTACTGTCCAAGATAATCCCTAGAAATTTGGCTTCCTGCGACAATCTCAACTCTACACCATTCAGCACAGGAAGTTTAAAATTTTCAACCTTATACCTTCTGGTGAAGAGGACCAACTCCGTCTTGTCGGGGTTAATCCCCAGTCCTTTATTACTGGCCCAGGAGGAAAGTTCTTCCAGACTCGATTGCATAATATCACTTATTGTATCTGGGAACTTGCCAGATACAAGCAATACTAAGTCATCGGCATAGGCTACGACCTTTCTCCCTAGTTGGTCAAGTCTTCTTAGAATGACATTGACGGCCAGTAACCACAGCAGTGGTGATAAAACCCCTCCTTGTGGAGTACCCCTAGTTACTTTCCTACGTAAACTACAGTCACCTAGATTTGAGTTGATAATCCTACTGTTAAGCATGTTCACAATGCAATCTACTAGGAAGCCCTGTATATTTAAGTCCTCCAGTGAACCCCTGATTGCTTCAATAGTAATATTATTGAAGGCACCCTCGATATCGAGGAAAGCGGCCAAAGTATATTCTCTGAATTTTAGGCCCTTTTCAATAAAACTGACCACATCGTGCAACGCGCTCTCAACAGATTTACCCTTGAGATAAGCATGTTGAGCGTTGCTAATAATGCGCGTACCTAAAGAGTTCCTAAGAAATAGGTCAATCAGTCGCTCGAGTGTCTTCAAGAGAAAAGACGACAGGCTGATTGGTCTAAAATCTTTAGGTTTAGAGTGACTAGCCTTCCCTGCTTTAGGAATGAAAATCACTCTTACCTCCCTCCATCCACTAGGAGTGAAGCCCCCATGGAGGCAGCTAGCAAAAATACTATGAAGAATCGATAGACAATAGTCAGAAGAATTCTGTAGCATAGCGGGAATAATGCCATCCGGGCCTGTTGACTTGTACGGTAAGAACGTACTTACGGCCCACTTAATTCTTTCTGAAGTGACTATCTCGTCTATCAGTTTATTCGGTATTGAGCCCAATCGCTCCATAGAAGGCTCGTGAATAATCAGATCTGGATTCCGATTGCCGGGGAAGTGAGTGTCAAAAAGTAGTCCGAGTGTCTCAGGGCTAGATTCAGTCCAAGAACCATCAGGTTTTAGGATAAATCCGGGGACCATTGGGTCCTTGGATTGTAATTCCCTAAATCTCGACAGCTCATTTACAGAATCGATGGTCTCACAGTAGGTTAACCATGTTGACCTTTTTAGGATAAATCCGCTGACCATTGGGTCCTTGGATAGTAATTTCCTAAATCTCGACAGCTCATTTACAGAATCGATGGTCTCACAGTAGGTTAACCATGTTGACCTTTTAGCTTTTTTGAGATCGCTCTTATACTTGTTGAAACTCACTCTATAATAAGTCCAATCCTCATCACTGCGAGTAAGTTTGGCCTTATTAAACAGTCTTCTAACACATGTCCTAAGGCTCTTTAGTTCCTTCGTCCACCAGTTAGGCTGTTTGCGTTTGCCCGGGAAGGTTAATGGGCAGCTATGTTCATAGCTAGTTATATAACTTTCCGTGAGCATTGTCACCACAATGTTCGTTTCCTCCTCAGAATAGATTCTAAGTGGAATATTACGCACCATGGTGTCCGAAGAACTCCTAAAGGACTCCCAATCAGTTTTTCGGGGATTCCTGTAGGGACTCGGTTTGACTCTCTTAAAATTGACAGAGAAGGAGATCAAGCAGTGGTCAGAGAACGAACATTCGCTTGATACCTTCCAGTTTTCAATAAGATTGTCCTTCGCGTTTGTCAGTGTGATGTCTAATACCTCCTCCCTATCTTTTGTCCTGAAAGTGGACGCGTTGCCCCTTTTGCAGATCCTAAGATGGTTATTAGTAATGAAATCAAAGACTGACTCACAGCGCTCGTTAATGTTGCTACTACCCCATTGGTAGTGATGGGCGTTGGCGTCACAGCCCATGATGAAGGTGTTGTTTTTCATGGACTCTACCAACCGCCTCACTTCGCTACTCGGAGGGTCCTCTGCCTCATACGGGAAGTAGGCTGAAGCCACAGTGAGGACATTCTTGCATGCGGCTTCACTCGCGACAACGGTTAGATCCCCACCACTGTAAGAATTAAGTAAACGTAAGTTTAATGTATTCCTAGCTAAGATACAGGTTCTCACCTTGTCGCCGGTGCTTGAGACAAATAAGGTGTAGCCTGCGACCTTGAGTCCTTGAACTCTGTTCTCTCGAATCCAGGGTTCCTGGATCAAGGCCACATCTACACCGGAGTCGACAAGTAGCCTTGTCATTTCGGCCGAGGCCGCTTCACAGTGGTGTAGGTTTAACTGCACCACTAGCAGCTTCTTTGGATCCCCCATGCTTAGAAAACATAAACTTGACGGTTCCAATACCGAAGTTGACAACGCCCCTTGTCGACTTTAATTTGTCAAGGGATATCTTGTCCACGGTGAACTTGATATCCTTGCCGCTGTTTCCCTCACAGCTGGCAGAAGATAAAAATCTCCAACCAGATGTGAGGAAATTATTCTGGTTCTGGAGGACTGCCAGTATGGTTTCCACCTTCCTTACCGGACGTGGGAACCACGCTGTCACGACCTGCCGAACCGGGAGCTCCGAAGCCAAAATCACGTCAAGTTTGGCGGACGGACAGAGATCGGCACAGCCGTTAACCACGGTTTTTAGAAAGTCAAAAGACTTCGCATTATCGCAGTTAACGATCTTCACCCCTCTCTGCCATTCCGCACCCTTGAATGATATGGCGTCCTTCGGCCCCTTAAAAAGACCAATACTATCAATCAGTCGGGCTTCAATCAGCTCCCAAAGATCATCTTTAATCCTACAATGAGGATCATTGTGATCTAAGACAGCTGCCTGAACTATGTCCCGGCTGACCGACTTCTTGATCTTTTTTGACGTAGTGGGTTGCTCGTCTCCGGATCTAGCCCTCTTCACGCTCTCCTTACGGGGGCCCGAAGAGGTAGTCGAAGATCCGCAACCCACACCAGCCTTGCCAACCATCGCAGACCCAGACTTGGGGGCGCCGGTAGCAGGCTCCATTCTTGCCCTCTTACGAGGAGAAGCTGGTTTCGCCACAGGTCCTTGTTAGGAACTGTAGAACTGCCAGCTTCAGCTGGTTTCACCACAGACACCTTGCCTGCCTATGCTTCTTGAGCTTCTTCCTCTCGTTTGCATCCAGCAGACTAGGGTCCTTGTCAGCCATCTTTTTGAGATAGGGAAAAGAACTTCTAGTCCCGCTCTTCGCCTTGGCGAATTTAGTTCGGCTGGGTTTTTGCTTAACCTGTGGCGGTGCATCCACCACAGCGTCCTGCCGAACTAACCGTCCCAAGGGGAGTGGAGGGGTACCCAAGGGGAGTGGTTGGTTACATTTTTTATTTCAAAGTTTTTACTTATCATTCGCTGTTCAATGTTGTTTAAGCGAGTGGACAATTCTTGGATTTGTGTATCTTTCTCTTTATTACTCTCACAAAGCTCTTTTACTTGAGCCGTAATATCTGTAAGAGTGTTTGTGATTGTGTTAAGCGCAACTTGTAGGTTTTCGTTCATCATCGTATTGTTTTGTGTTATATTTGTAGCTAAATGTTGTATTGTTGACTTTAAATCGTTGATGTCAACATATATTTGGATCAACATTTTCCTCACTATCGTCGTCTCTTTGCTGTTTTTGTTGCGGTGGTATAGGTGAGTTATCATTAACAATGTGGTAGGAGTTATTGCTGCTTGTGGAGATGGTTCGGGTTTTGATTTTTTGCATCTCCAATTGGCTTTCCTTTCACTGTTCATGCAATCGTAAGTTTTCTCTGGAAGTGTGCAACATGAAGAGAAATGGTACTGAGAATTACAACCACTACAGACAACAAACTTTTTTGGTAATTCTTTGTTGCAATTATCACAATTCATTTTGCTCTTTTATCACAATTCATTTTGCTCTTTGGTTATTTTCTTTTTGCAAAAAAAAAATTTTTTATTTTTTTTTTATTTTTTGGTAGTTTTGTATTCAAAACACGGTATTATAATTTAAAATAAGAGCAAAAATTGTTTTCGATATTTTTTAACACAATTATCGGTATTTTATTAGTTTTTTTGTCGTTTAAAAACTCTAGTTTTATTTAATTTAATAGAGAGCTCGATAAAAACACAACCGTTCGCTCTGAAAGACATACGTATATTATTATTATTATTATTATTATTATTATTATTATTATTATTATTATTATTATTATTATTATTATTATTATTATTATTATTATTATTATTATTATTATTATTATTATTATTATTATTATTATTATTATTATTATTATTATTATTATTATTATTATTATTATTATTATTATTATTATTATTATCATTATTATTATTATTATTATTATTATTATTATTATTATTATTATTATTATTATTATTACTATTATTATTATTATTATTATTATTATTATTATTATTATTATTATTATTATTATTGTTTTCCGACTTGACGCCAAAGAATCGAAAATACTGTTATATAGAAAAATGGGGACTTTCAATTATATTTGAAGCATTTAGTTGGTTTTATAACAACGATTGCAGTATGCGAGGGCTTTCAATTATGTACTATATATTACAAGCATTGAACGACTTGTGTCAACGATAATTCTGAAAAAAATTAATCTAGTACCCAATGGCCAAAAGTAGAACAGTTTCCAAAATATTTGAAAATTATCGTTATTTACGTTTTTCAAAAAGATGACATTACTAATATGCAGATTGATTATCTTCTTTTTAGTGAAAGATAATTAAATGATCAAAGTAACAATGGGTATTTTGTAGAGATTAGTAAAAAATAGCAGAGTTACAGTAGGCAAATATCAAGCTTCATGAAAAATTTGATAATTTTTTTCTTTTAAAGTTATTTTATGTATATTTAACCAAACATTTAAAGTTTTACGGTCTTATGCTAAAAAAAATCTTAAATATTGCTTAAAGAACCAAATACTTTAAGGCTAACAAACGATTGTTAAAAAATAGTATCCAAAAACAGTTCTTTAACTAATGAATACGTCAAGTCAATTTTACATGTTAATGCTGGCAACATCGTCATTCTCTCTTGTCTCTTTATAGTTAAATATACAAAACAACGAATTAATTATTCATTGTTTCCTCCGGGTACTCGAATTTCTAAATAATGTTTTGTATGTTTTTAATATAAAATAACATTTTTCTTACTTTCTTAATGTAAAATTATGTTTATGTTACATAAAAGCATTAACTAAACACTTTTATAATACAGTAAAATAATAAATAGACAAATTTTTATTAAGGGTTTAAACCGATTATTTAAAAATCGAGTACTTTTAACTCATGTTGAGTATATATACATCACTATAATGTTTTTTGTAAATTTCATTGACCGGTGTCTGTTTTTTGTTGAAAACACGAATTTTTGTTAAAAATTAGAATTTGTATTATCAATTTCTTTCAAAAGTTTGATTTTAGTATGAAATACATATGTAAAATAGAGTATGAAATATAATGGAAATTAGATTTTATAAATTAACCACCCCCTGAAACCTTTTATATGATAAAAAATAGCAAATTACAAAAAATATGATAACGAAATTTAGCAAAAACATTATTTTTATTAGATAAGTCTGAAAACTTAAGTATTTTCTTTAAAAGTTTTTACAAAATATTATTTGTCAAAACAGTAAAATATTTAACGTAGCTTTAAATTATGTAGACAGCTACTTTAAATTATTTGATGTTAACAAAAGATTAACATCGGTTTGTTAAGCTAACAATCGTTTTAGGATAATACTTTAAAGAATTTTGCTTAACTTTAGTTTACCAATCGTTGTTAAATTTTTTTGCATAAGACCGTTAGTTAAGGCTAAAAATTCCTGATTTTCGACCACCGCTGGTTGTAGGGCGCATGTCTAAAATTTTTAAAAATATGATTAAATGTTAAAAAAAAATTGTTAAAAAAAAATCTAAAATATAGGAAAAAATATACAGCCTAATTTAAAAAGAAACTAAATAGGTTTGGTTGCATAAAAATTTGGTAATGGTTTTTTAAATACATTTGATTTTTTTTACTTACATTTTAATACATTTGATGAACAAAAACTAAGATTTTTATTTTATTTAATACTATATATATGCGATGTCTCAAATAATTTGTAAACAAAAATTGATTTGTATGTTAAAGAAAAAAATAATGCATTTATTATTTTCATTGATCCTTACAACAAATCGATAGTTGTTGATTCTACCTAAAGTAACACCTAGCCATATATATGTATACTTTCACGGTATATTAAATGACTAGAAAATTCTATCGCTAAGAATTTTCTAAAATCTTTAATAAACTTACCAAATTTTAGTAAATTTTCTTTAAAATCTTTTTTAATTAAAAAATTTTAAAAAGTGTAAAATATATATTTTATAATGTAATTTAAAAAATAAATTTAAAAAAATCTTTCTTTACTGAGGTTTGAACTCACCGACTTACGACTGCTAGGCAGAGACGCTTTCACTGAGCTACTTCTTATGCCGAAATTTTTTCAAATTGTGATTTACTTATACAATATTCTTTGAATAGCAAAAAATCACTATTTGAAAACATGGTATTACGAACATTAAAGCACGAAAACTAAAAGTGTGTAATTGTTATAATGTATTCATAAAATGTTTATGAAACCAAATTTGTATAAATGGCTTATTAAACAATAACTGTATGATAAATATTATAAGCCAAAATACAATTTTTTATAAATTAGACCATTAATTTTTTAGGATTTTTTCCATACACGAACTTTGAAGAATTTTCTGTATTATAATTATAAGTTTTTTCTTCTAGTTCATTTAGAAATTTATCAGCAATCTTACATTATTTTTTTTGAAAAATTTCCGTCTTACCAAAAATGATTTATAAGCCAGCAAAGACTAAAAGTCATGCCAAAAAATGTTTGGAGTCAAATATCTCTTAAACTATAAAGAAAATGTGGTATAGTAAACATATTAATTCTTAATTATTTTAAGTTTTCAAAAATGTAAAATCTTTCGGATCGGAACAAATTGTCGAAAGTTATACGAACCCAAAAGTTTTACATGCACGAGGTGGGCAACTTTGGTCCACTGTGCTATTGATTCATAGGTCCATAAAAGTTGCTATAAAAGCTTATCTCCTCCTCTACTGATAAATATTTTTATACCCTTCACCAAAAGGTGAAAAAGGTATTATAAGTTTGTCATTCAGTTTGTCATTTTTTATTAGGCCCCATAAAAATTACACCGATCGACTAAGAATCGCCAGTAGAATCGATTTAGCCATGACCGTCTGTCTGTTTGTTGAAATCAAGTTTGTAGAGCTCCTAGTGGTCTACCATATTATACCATACCATATCATCAAAATCGGTCCATAAACACCTGAGTTATCGCCAAAATACTAAAATTAGTCGAATTAAAAAAAAATAAAAAATACAATTAATAAAATTAAATTCTCTTCGAATTTTGAATTTCCGCGATATCTATGGTGTCTATTGACCGATTGTGATATACCGATTTTAAAAAAGTTTAATAATGTGCTGCGTTGAATGATTTCTAAACATTTTTTTAATGTTGTTTTTTTACAATAAAAAAATAAATTCGGCAATTGTTATTTATGTATCTATTTGGATGACATTAAATATCTTTTTGCTTTCGAGGATTTTCTAAGATCTGATATATATTTCATGTCGGTATAATATCCGCAAATTGAGGGATTTTAAACAAATTGATGACAAATTTTATACAAGTTTCAAAAATTAACGAAATATTTATCAGTGTAAATTTTTTGTCACAAAATGCAATAATCTTTTTGTGATTTTCTGGGTATTTGAAAAAAAAACTTTTGAGAATGTGTCTTTTAAGGGAGGCATGATCAAATATGGGCCGATTCCTACAAAATGAGGTACACTGATTTCAGTTAAAATAAGCATTTGTGCTGAATATTCTTAAAGTACAAAAAAAAATTGTGGCTGTACCCGAAATAGTAATCCGATTTTGCTCAAAAAGGGATTGTGCTTGGACCAAAATAAGAGTCTGTGCACAATTTCATCAAATTATCTTTGAAGTTACGATCTGCACTTTGATAAGTCGGTCGGTATATTAAAATGTGGGTCTCAGACCAATATTTCTACGTGTTACATATATCAGCACAAAACCAATATAGGTATCCTTTCCACCTTTGGAGGTGAATGGTATAAATATAGCTGTTGTTTGATGGATAAAGGAACATACGTACTGGCAGACTTTTTTCAGCTTCCCGGCCAAGATTTTTTTTTGCTGATAAACAAGGCAATGTTAAATGAATTTGTAGTTTTTATTTTGCTCTGCTTCAGTTTTATTTAACTTAATGGAAACACAAATTTTTTTTAACACTCTTTATTTCCACTTTAATAAAAATAATTTTTATTTTATACAAATGTTTTAAGAAAACGTTATTTTTTCCTCTTTTTGAGTTTTTTACCTTTTCTCATAAACAAAACAAAATTATGAAGAAAATACTGGAAACTTTGCTTTTTATTATAAGTATTTCATTCACACACTACAAGTCTGTGGCGACAATTTTATTAGAGTAAGGGAGATACATACACTTAAGTTTAAGTCAGCCCTTTTAATACATTTGCAAATGTCATAATGTTACCATATGTATAAAAAATGTTGTTACCGTATAGTGGGCTTCATTAAAGAAAATTTTAGTACAAATATTTAAATACTCAAAAAAATGTTTAATAATTTAAAAATAAAGGGTAAAAAGTCGCACAAAATTCGAAAAAGTTGCAAAAAGTGTCATGGAAGAAAAGTCGCAGGTTGCGTCGCAGGCCACCTAAATAGTCGCAAATTGCGACTTTAGTCGTATAACGGTATCGCTGTTGATAATCATTGTTAAAGCTTTGACCTAAATCAGTTCAGAATTTTACATAACTAATCATGAACTTTTAATAGTTGGACAATTCGTATGAATTAAAGTATCCAACCCTCACTGGGCACTGTGTTTTTGGGTTGCATGCCAGAATACTTAACCTTCATCAAATCGATGTGCTCTTGCAAATCTAAGGGCATCTACATTTTGAAGCATCTTTTCTGCATGGTTTATCTGGTCTATCGAACTTCATCAAATGTTCGTAAAATAGACACATATCACTTTAGAATCGAAGTGACGCTGCCTTCGACATCAGCCACCTGTCCAACCTAAGATTTGGGTCCATAACTATTCTAGATGATGACGCCACCAAAAAGCTTTTCGTTTTGCGACTCTTATTTTAAAGATTCTTTGCACATAATACTGGTATAACCATATATTGCTAGGAATTACATTTAGTATGAACAAAAGAAAATTAATATGCATATGAATCATTTGTGTGGGGCTCAACTAAGTCAGTAATCAGAAACTATATAATTATCAATATATTTTTACGATTTTGTACTTTACTTTTGGAACACCATTGGTGAAGGGTATCCAAGATTCGGCAAAGCCGAATATACAACTCTTACTTGTTATTTAAAAGTGTTTTTCAATCAAACATTTTTAAATTTTCGTCCAATTTTTGGTATTTTTTCGATATTTCGGGTGTTTATATACCGATTTTGATGAAATTTAATAGCGTTCATTGCGGGAGAATTTCTTATAATCTGATATATAATTTATGTAGGTCCATTCTCCAGGGGCTTCAGAAACTTAATTTCAACAGACAGAGAGACAGACAGACGGACAGACAGACCGACAGGCAGACATACGGACATTTATCGATTCTCCTCCCGATTCTGAGTCGATCGGTATAATTTTTATGGGGTCTACGATCACTAATAAATTACAAACGGATGCACAAACTTATAATACCCTTTCACCTATTGGTGAAGGGTTAAAAAAAATTTCATGGAACTATTTTTTTACATTTTTTTACCCTTCACCAATAGGTGAAACGGTATTACAAGTTTGTCATTCAGTTTGTATTTTTTTCATTATTCGTCTTAGACCCCATAAAAATGATACTGATCGACCCATCCGTCTGTCTGTCTATCTGTTGAAATCAAGTTTGTGGAGCTCCTGGTGGCTGTACCCGACGAATTATATACCAGACTTTAGGAAATTTCCCTACGCAGCACGCTATTTAATTTCATTAAAATCGGTCTCCAAACACCCGAGATATCGCTAAAATACTAAAATTCGATGACGAATTTAAATTTTTTTTTAAATACGGTTTAAAAAAAATTTTGGCGATATCTCTCGTTTTAAAAGACCGATTTTAGAGTATTATCTAAAATCTGATATATAATTAAATTTTTTTTTTAAATACTGTTTTTTAAACATTTTTTTTTAATTTATCAATTTACGTATATCGATATCTTTTGCTTTGGCGATATTTTCTAAAATCTGATATATAATTTGATAATTTTTTTTAAACATTGTTTTTAAAAAAAATTCTAAAATTTGCCAGTTTGAGTACATCGATATATTTTGCTTTGGCGATATCTCAGTTATTAATTTAATGATTTTGATGAAATTTAGTAATGTGTTGCGTCGAATAATTTCCTAATATACAGTTCAAAAACTAAATTCGATAATTTTCAGGACAACGAATTTTGAGTTTTGGCAATATCTGAGATTGTAATATATCTATTTTGAATATCGTTTTGCTTTGGAGGATTTTCTAAGATCTGATATATAATTCATATCGGTATAATATCCGCAAATTGTGGAATTTTAAACAAAAAACGGTTTTTATACAAATTAAAAAAATACAATTTAAAAATTTAATTTAGCATCGAATTTCGAGTTTGTGCTATATCTCAGTTGTAAGTAGAGCTATATGTTGCACTATTAACATTTAATACCTATACATATAAGTTATCATCAAACTTGATTTCAGCATACCGAAATATGTCTTAAATAAGTCCCTTTTGAACATTATGATGGCCTTTATTAATATCCTCCGTAAGTGTTGTTGCCAAAAGTCTAATCTAAATAGGTCCGCTAAATATTCTCATAAAGCAACCATTTAATCGGTCCTCTAACTTTAAAGATATATGCATTTAAATACAACCTCTCTCAAGGCGCGAAATGTAACAATGTTGTGTAATTTCTGAAATTGTTTGCCTTTCAATATACCTCCAAAATATTTTAAAACCAATATAAAACAGGGTTATTCACTCATTAAAGTATTATTCGTATATCGGCCAAAAATTAAATGTATTAGAGCATACTTACAGAAAATCAAATCAGAAAATCAATATACATATATTAGTATTTTTGTAGGACTCACCAAAATCAGTCTTTAGAAATATATATACTTGTAATTGACCAAAAACTCTTTCCCTTTACTTTTGAAAGACCATTGGTGAAGGGTATTTAAGGTTCGGCATAGCCGAATATAGCACTCTCACTTGTTTTGGAAAATATTTAATCTTCAGTGTGACCATAAATAAAACCTGTTTTTTTATACTTTGAACGTATTTTTTCTGTATTTTATCAAATAAAAATCGTCAAATAAATGTGCAAGTGTGACCACAAATTTTTTATTATATTGTTTTGACAATATTTTACTCAAAATATTTCATTTAAATGTTTAATGAGTCTAACCGTACCTTTAAGAACTGATATCTTGCCAGAGTTTTTATTGAGACGCGTAAAAGAACAGTGAGACTAGGATATTAATAAAGCAACAAGTTTCTGTTTACAGTTTTGTGATTTGTGTTTAAAGTGAACTAACTCTAAAAGTTAATAAAACGACACACAGTGGTTTACGGACGCTTTTTTTAAATAATGCTGTAACTTTTGAACGACTTGAGATATTTAAATGAAATTTGGCACGATGCTAGTCAGAGAGCATTCGAGTTAATTTTTAAAAACACTGGTCCATTAGGGGTCGGGAGAGTGGTCACCTCAGGTGTTAGACTTTTTTAAAAATTTGCCAAAAATCTTGAAAAGATCTACAAAAATACGCTTACATGTATAGTTTATGACCTTTGCCTTTCGAGATATTTGGGCAAATTGAATTTTTGGGTTGATTTTTTTAGCTTTTTTTAATTTGGCGGACTCATTTGAGGTCCTAAAATTTCTTAAAAATACTCTTTTAATTTTTAATAAAATTCTGAATTGTGCAACTTTTTTTTTTATAAAAAGAGAAGTAACACTATGGCAAATGCTGCCTACACAATTGTATATAGAGTATATACGAATTGGGTTACCTTCTTTGGAAAGGGTATAGTAAAGAAGCGAAAGGTGGTGAAAGGGAGAGATAAAGCTTTATATTATTCAACACTGTAATTGCACATCATATCTATTTTTAGAACAATGAAGTTGCGCCATTTGTTGTTATTTAGACGCATTAAGCATTTAAGCTTTTTTGTTCTACAGCCAATTTTATTTATTTTTTCGTCGACGGAGTATTATTGTTCTAGGCTTACCACCGACGGAGGATGCTGTGGTAATTAATAATTTTAATAGAAATTGATGTTGCCGAGACCAGGGACTGAACCCAGGCTCAATGTGATATTATGCTTAGTAGTCGACGTGCTAACCAACTAAGCCACAGCACCCACTTATATATAGATATCTTCTTTCTTTTAAAATATAATTAATGGTTTTTTTAGTCTGTTGCTTTTAGTTCTTATTGATGTACATAACTTCAAAATTTTATTGTGATATCTTTATTCATATCATTTCTACAGAATATCAAAAATTATGTGTATAGCAATGTACCTCGGTACCTTTAGCACTTTCATGTTAACTTTTTTAATGGAAACAGATAGTTTACAAACTTCAAACTTCTGAAGAGCTCCTAACTATTGAAATAATTTAAATTATTAGTACTTTTAAGCTAAAAAATAATATTGTATAGGAGTTGTGGTCCAATTTAACAGTTCTAACTATAAATGGATCTTGTTTTTTACTTTTTTCGCTTAACAATCTATACAAAAACCCAAAAAAGAAGTTTTAAAAACGGTATGACTACTTTTTTTCGTCCTGTGCAAAAGTTACATAACTTTAGGCTATTGCATCAAAAATGGGTATTTAAATATATATCTTAAGGCCTTAAAAAAGTAAAACTATTCAAGCTTTTTAAAGTTTTTTAAAAATAATATTTTTTTATTGCCTATGCTCAGGAGAGTCTTCAAGGACATAGGATATTTTAGAAAACCCTTGATAATTAGAAAAACATTCAACCGATTTTAAGGTTATATATCATCAACTTGGATTACAACCGCCACATTGAATTCGCCTTGTAATTCGCATTAAAATTCTCAGAGTTATTTTGCGAGATCACGCATTTGTTTTCTCCAAAATGTTTGTTTACAATATTTTTTCCATATAGGTACCCGGGACCCTTGCCATGCTGTTAAAGGTGTTTTTTTTGCCATACACATAAGGGTTAAAAAAGTAGCAAAATAATATTTTTTTTTGTTTTACGATACGATTCAAAAAAAATTACAAAAAATTTTTACTTAGTGTTAATCTCCTGGTCTTTCCCGATCCAATGATACTAAAGGCGTATATTAAACTTTAATACATAGTCTTTAAAAGCTCTGAAAACTTTGCCTCCCATAGCAATTTTACATTGAATGTTGGAGTATTGGAGAGTTTTATGTGCATATAAAGTTAATAGTGCACAGTGGTATTAACTCAGCAATTTCTAAACAACTAGACGGATTTTGAGAAAATTTGAAACGAGTTATAAGGCTTTTAGAGCAATGTTTAACTGTAGCACAGTGGGCTCTACAGTGGGCCAAAGTTGCCAAACTATATAACTCTCACCAATTTGGTCCGATTCGAAAGATTTAAAATTTTCGAAAATTTCTTACTACCTCATCTCTTATAGTTTAAGAGATTTTTGAATCCAAACATTTTTTTGCGTTGTTTGGCATATCTTTTTGGCTTATTAATCTTCTCCCGTACTACCTAAAATAAAGTTTGTGTACCGAAAAAAGCGTGAAAATTTAAATTTAAAAAAAATTAACATTATTTTTTCAATATTTTTTAAAATTTATTAATCTTTTCTCGTACTACCTAAAATTTTTATACTTTATAATACAGAAAAATTCTTCAAAGTATGTGTACCGAAAAAAGCGTGAAAAATTAAATTAAAATAAAAAAATTAACATTATTTTTTCAATATTTTTTTAAATTTTTTCGTAAGACTTAATTCGTTTTTTTTTTTTATTTTCTATAAGACTAGGCCTCAGAGATAAGTATTAACTTTATTTTAAAAAATTTTGGACATGCAACCTACAACCAGCGGTGGTTGGTTGGTCGGTGGCGAAAATAAGCCGTTTTTAAACAAAACTTGAGATATTTGTGACTGTAAAAAAATTTTGTTATGGATCTCAAAACTTTTCTTTTTTTCTGAATTGTATTATGTTCTTAAGGTCTGTGAAAAATCTGACAGGGCTTGGCTATAAATGGAGTCACACTTCCCGTTTTTCTAAAACGAACTCAAATTTTCGAAAAGCGTACTCTTCTGTGTTCAAAAATATTTATTAAAATTTCAGAACTTGGTCTGAAATTTATATTTCTGATTATCTTATATATAGACATTTTTATACTGTGTACACGAATGTTCTTAATACCTTATTTAGTTTTAGAGAATGTTTGTAATACTTTGTTGAGTTTTAGAGATTTTTGTGGAAAATTACATTAAAATCTAATATATCTTAAACCATAAGAGATAAGGTAGTTAGTAAGCACGTTTTTTCTTAATTATTTTTTAAGAAGATTTCGAAAATGTAAAAATCTTTCGCATCGGACCAAACTGGCGAAAGTTATACGACCCAAAGGTTTTACATGCCCACGTTGGGCAACTTTGGCCTACTGTGCTACCGACAGCTACGTTCTTAAACGTTGATCTAAAAGCCTAATAAGAGGTATTATTCTTTTAGAGAAATAATTTCAATATTTAGCATAAAATTGCTACGGGAGGCAAAGTTTTCAGAGCTTTTAAAGACTATGTATTAAAGTTGAATATACGCGTTTAGTGTTATTTGATCGGAAAGAACAGAAGATTAACACCAAAATTGTAGTGCGTTATTTTGTTTACACTTTGTATCGCAAAACAAAAAAACATTATTTTGCAAATTTTTTAAAGAAAATAATTTTAATTTTTAATATTCTGTAGATATGACATGAATAAAGACATCAACACTGACTATGTATTTGCAACACGTTTCATAAAAAAATTTTACAATCAATAACAAATATAAATATTTTGTTTTTTAAGCAATTTGGAGAAATTTTTATGTAAACTAAATATTTTTTTTTAGAAATTGTCCTTTTTTGGCATGTCCAAGAACGAAAAGTCCAGATGGCCGAGATTTGTTTTATATGCATTCTTATTATGTTTCCTTTTACAAACTCTCTTTAATAAGTGAAAAAATATAGCAATATTTAAAAAAAAATCAATCTTATTTTCATGTTCAAAATCAAAATATATAGTATATATATATATATATATATATATATATATATATATATATATTAGGGCGTCTCAAAAAAATAAAGTTCGCCGTACACCATCGAATATAAAGCATTGCTATGAGGTAGTTTTGAAAAAATTTTTTTAATTTTTTTCGTTGCACATTGGGGTCGCCAAAATACATTTTTCGTTATATCTTCGGCATTTACAGTCGGATTTCGAAGTGTGATATATCGATGTTTTTGTCCCGAGGAGCCCAACATTTTGCTTTAATAGTCATTATTCTCAGGTATCCGGTTCTAGTTTTTATCTATCAGACCCCTGTTCCTACCACCCTAATGTACCACCCTAATATCAGAAAATTAAAGCTCTTAAAAAATCGTTAAACTTTTACTAAGGAAGTTTTTCGATTTTTCAAACCGATCTATTACAAACAAGGAATTTCTTATTTTGCCGCACATAGGGATCGCCAAAATACATTTTTCGTTATATCTTCGCCATTTATTGTCGGATCTTAAAGTGTAATATATCGATGTTTTTATCTAACGAAGGCCAATGTTTTGCGATATTAATCATTGACCTTAAATACATTTTTCTACATAGCACCTACCCAAGATATCTTAACTCATACAACAAGAATTATAAAAATTTTAAATCTTTTAATCAATTATATTTTGAAAAGACTCAAGTTTGCTGTGTTTTTGAGGGCTCTCAAGTTCTGAAAAAATGTGGCCCATGCGTTGCTCACCAGTGACAGCCATGGCAGATTAATGTACTACATGAACAAAACGTTCAGTGTTTTGTTAAAGGCATCGACAAGCTGTGAAAATAATTAAGTTTAGTTTTATAATCATTGACCTCAAGTACATTCTTCTAGTACTTTTTTTTTTGATAATAATCATTGATCTCAGATATCCGTTCTAGTATTTATTTAAAATTATGAAAAAATATCATGTACAAATTCACAGTGTAAATACCCAAACAGTCTCTTAGTTTGTCTTGCTATTCGTTTTATCCACGAAATAATTGTTCAAATTTCGTCTGTGTCTGTATAACATTTAATCGTGTTGTGTCTATTTTAATTATAAACTATTAAAAATTTATTTAAATAAACAACAGCCTCCCGAACTCTCCGCTTTTATTTTATCCGCCATTCTGGTTCTTGTGAAATCCAACCTCAAGCAATTCCAATAGATGATATATCTTGGGTTCATCAATTGCCGGACGACGTTCAACAAATGCTTCGTCTGGCCATAGAAAATATCGTTTACTTTTTTCACCCGATCCACAATTTCAGAATTTTTTTGACTGAACTTGAGAACTGCTGGAAGCATTACAGTTTTCCAAAGATGTAATCGAAATATCAGGTAACATAAGGAAAATACTTTCTGTTGATAGTTTTATTTCCTAAACTTAATTATTTTCACAGCTTATCGATGCCTTTAACAAAACACTGAACGTTTTGTTCATGTAGTACATTAATCTGCAATGGCTGTCACTGGTGAGCAACGCATGGGCCACATTTTTTCAGAACTTGAGAGCCCTCAAAAATACAGCAAACTTGAGTCTTTTCAAAATATAATTGATTTAAAGATTTAAAATTTTTATAATTTTTGTTGTATGAGTTAAGATATCTTGGGTAGGTGCTATGTAGAAGAATGTATTTAAGGTCAATGATTAATATCGCAAAACATTGGCCTTCGTTAGATAAAAACATCGATATATTACACTTTAAGATCCGACAATAAATGGCGAAGATATAACGAAAAATGTATTTTGGCGATCCCTATGTGCGGCAAAATAAGAAATTCCTTGTTTGTAATAGATCGGTTTGAAAAATCGAAAAACTTCCTTAGTAAAAGTTTAACGATTTTTTAAGAGCTTTAATTTTCTGATATTAGGGTGGTACATTAGGGTGGTAGGAACAGGGGTCTGATAGATAAAAACTAGAACCGGATACCTGAGAATAATGACTATTAAAGCAAAATGTTGGGCTCCTCGGGACAAAAACATCGATATATCACACTTCGAGATCCGACTGTAAATGCCGAAGATATAATGAAAAATGTATTTTGGCGACCCCAATGTGCAACGAAAAAAATTAAAAAATTTTTTTTTCGAAACTACCTCATAGCAATGCTTTATATTCGATGGTGTACGGCGAACTTTATATATATATATATATATATATATATATATATATATATATATATATATATATATATATATATGGCCAAGGCCGTGGGCTGGAACGTCACCAGTTTGCGCAATTTTCGACGTATATTTGATGAACAAAGTAAAAAAGTTGCGATAACTTTTGTTCACTCAAAATATATTCTCAGGCTGTAACTTTGGCGCACAAAAATGTGCTTCTATTTCTTGCAAATTAAAAGTTACAGCCATTTGAAGTTAACTGGAACGTCACACTAAAAGAGAAGAGAAGTCTAAGAGCTTGTACAACATTTTCCAAAATTTCGTAATGTTTTCAAAAACCTGGACACGTTTCCCTCTAACATATCGTAGGTGAAAGATCAAAGAATACTCTACGCACAAAAAATTTATAAATTATAGTTGTTTTGGATGCAAAAATGCGAGACTGGAACGTCACCAAAAAAAAATGGAACAACGCATAAAGTTCTCTTACTTAGGAGCCATGCAAAAACGACCAATGTGAATAAATAAAACACTAAAATTTACTTAAAAAATTTTATTTGTTTATTTTTTATTGGATAAAAAAAACAACATCACTTCATGTTTGATTATACTATTCAGTAGGTACGTAATTTCTTTCAAAAGCAATATTAAGTGAAATTATTTTCTCATAAAGTTGTAAAGAAAAAATTAAATAAAATCAAATAGAAACCGATGCTCAAAAATTTTGATATATTAATACTTCACAAATGTACTCTCTTTATTTTGTGAGGCTTTGGACTGTAAACAAACAAATGACAATTACAAAAGCACTAGATAATAAGAAAAAAAATTTTCATTGAATTCCCCTTTTCCGCGGCCTTGGCCATATATATATATATATATATATATATATATGTATATATCTAACTTGCATAAAAATTATTCAGAATTTAATTTATTTTATTAAGAAGTATTTTCAAGAAATTTTAGGATGAAAAGCCAACCCAAACATTCGTTTTTACTCAAAAATCCTTAAAACCAAAGGAGATAACCTAGACATGTAAACGTATCTTTTAAATGATAACTTATGTTAAAAACTTTGTTTCAATTTCTCCATAAATAAATTTTTGGCGAATTTTTATACCCTTCACCACCATAGGTGGAAAGTTTGTGCTGATGTATGTAACGCACAGAAATATTTGTCTTAGACCCACCTTTTGGTATACCAATAGGCTTAGAATCACTTTCTGAGTCGATTTAGCGATGTCCGTCCGTCCGTCTGGCTGGCTGGCTGGACCCCCATATAAACCTTGTAATCAAACTACAGGTCGCAATTCTAAAGATAATTTGATGAAATTTGGTACAGATCATTTTTTTGATAATGGGACCATGGCTATTGAAATTGGTCAAAATCAGTCCATTATTTATGGTACCTCCCATAGGTCCCATTTCCCGGAATTGACATATTGGCCACAAATATCAATATTTTTTCATGAAATTTAAATCAAATACTGCTTATGTTAACTAAAATCACTGTACCAAATTTCGGTCCACATTTGACCAAAGCTCCCATACAAACTCTTCTTTAAAAACGCACTAAATGAGACAAAAAATCACTAAAACGCTCGTAAATCTGATGGCAAAATTTAGCAAATATTTGTCTTTATACAGGAAAAATAACACCTTTGACCTTAGTGGTGAAGGGTATCGTATGGTCGGGCTTGACCGACTATAGCGCTTTCTTACTTGTTAAAAATTCGAACGTGATCAACTTTGAAGCTCCAATAATCGTAAATCACTGGGCGGCGTTTATCCTATATAACGCCATAACTTTATTTGAATTTTCTTTATATCTTAAATTTTAAATAAAGTTTTTTTATATCTAAAATGGCTTATGTGCAGATTTAAGAAACTGAGATTTTAATAACATACGCTTCAAAATAGCCCAAAAAGTTTCAATTGATCGCAGTTGTCGAACATTTGGAGGGTTCATTTCTTTTGGTATAAAATCTATTTTATTATTTTTTAACGTCTCTATTGTGCGTTTCGGGTAAGGGGGGGGATGCTAGGTGCGGCCAAAAAATTTGTTTTCTTGATGATATTTTCGCTTATGGCTAACCACAGTAAAACTTTCCCCGGAAACTTTGTTTTTTAACAAATTTAGCTTTTTCGGGTGCTTTGTGAGTGGAAGATTCAAAATAGTGTTTCGGCTGCCATTCATTGCCTTCCACGGTAAAATATGACTCGTCATCCATAACTACGGTTACCATACGTATTATAGAGTACAGAACTGTATTCTAGAGGTCTGTTCTGTATAAATTATTATTTAGGAAAAAGTGTAAAAATGTTCTGTATTTTTTCTACTGTTCTGTATTTGTACTATATTTTCATGTCTCAAAATTTTAATTAAATAAACGTAGTTTTTTACTATTCTATTTCCTAGAAAAATGGACAAAAATATTATCTGAAACAGTCGTATAACTTGTAGTCAATAAGCCTTGATCATTGACTTCAAGTTATATGAATTTTGACAAATCTAAGGCAGCCCAATTTTATGCAGACTGTTTTGAATACTTAAACCAGTAGGATAATGATTATCAAGTAATTTTAGTATGAAAATAGGTTCTTCTACTTGAAACTCTTAAATGTGATGAGGTTATATCCAGATGTTTTAACATTATGGACAAGAGAAAGGAGCTAAATATAAATAAAACCGAATTATTTGACGAATTAGCTCTTGTTAAAAGTTGCACCTCATCAGAACAATTCAAGAATAGAAATAAGAACAAAAAATCTGCTTAAGAACGTTGAGTAGATATTTTTAAACATTTAAAAAAACGATATAAGCTTTACTTATAAATATTTTGAAGTTGTCAAATTTGGTTTATGTTAACCTGTTTTAAATGCTTTAATGGAAGCATTGAATTCAAAGAATATGAACCATGATAAAACAAATTTACTGCTCAGAAAAATGCTAAGTTATTTTATATTTTAAAATTTCAACTTACATGAGATCTTAAATGTTTGCTTAGTAATTTTCTCAGGTGGTTCAAAACTCATTTTTTAATTTTTCGAAAATTTTGTTAAACAAATATTACAAATTTGAATTTTTCTTATCGGTATGTTAAAAAAGATAAATATGACAATAAAACTCCAAAAAAAAATTAGGTCGATATGTTAAACCAATTCCCGTACCTTGTGCTCGAATTCAGCGAATTTCGCAAAATGCTTCATAAATCTTATTTATCGGCCATGTTCTTGCAAACGCTACGATTTCAAAACGCAAACGATTTGAAAAACGCCAAATATATTTTTTTGATGTTCTGAAAACCGCCCGATCTTTTTGTTAACAATTGACAGAAAATAAAAGAAAGAAAATTTTTTAATTGCATATTTTTTTTTTTTTTTTTTTTTTTTGTTGTAATATTCATTTATTTGCGATCTATTTTCCAAAGAAACATTAAGCAAATTTTTTAAATTTAATAATGACTTAACTTATCGAGCTCCAGTGAACCCAATAAAAAAAAATATATATATACATATATACAATAAACTTAATACTATTTTCTGAAAGGGAGATCAAGTACATGGTGTCTTTTAAGTCTTCTTATTTCATCTGAATCATTTAAAAGGTTAATGGCTAGAATATTTGGATGATGGCTTAGCCTGTTTAGATATCTATCACTATATTTATTAATTTCTTCTTTGATCGTAGGTATATCAAGATCATGATGTATTACTTTATTTTTAACAAACCATGGAGCATTTACAATTATTCTCAACGTTTTCGACTGATATCTTTGGAGAATCTCTATATTTGAATTACTAGCAGTTCCCCAAAGCTGCACACCATATGTCCAAACTGGTTTTAAAATCGATTTATATAGCATTAATTTATTCTCCAACGTTAATGATGATTTAGGCCCCAAAAGCCAAAACATTTTCTTCATTTTATGATTTAGTTGTTTTCTTTTTGCGTTAATGTGCTCACTCCATGTCAATCGTCTATCTAAGTGAAGTCCCAGATATTTTACATTTGTAGTTTGTGGAAGAGTTGTTCCATTAAGTATTACAGGAGGACAATTGTTTTTTCTCAATGTAAATGTTATGTGAGCAGACTTCTCTGCATTTACCTTTATGTTCCATTTGTTTAACCATTCTTGAATGAGATTTAATCCATTTTGTGTTAAAAGAGAAGCTTCAGTCGGTATATCTCTAGAGGCCATTATAGCTGTGTCATCAGCATACGTTGCTACAGTCAAACCATCCATTGCCGGCATATCTGAGGTATAAATTGTATAAAGTACTGGCCCCAATACACTTCCTTGTGGAACACCCGAGTCAATCAAACCAAAGGAAGATTGTTCGTTGTTTACTCTAACATAAAATTTTCTTTTGCTTAAATATGATTTTAAAAGAATATAAAAAGGAGCTGGAAGTAACTTTTTAAGTTTATATAATAGGCCTGAATGCCATACTCTATCAAAGGCTTGTTCTATGTCCATAAAAACAGCCGAGCAATATTGTTTTCGTTCTAGTGCATTTGAAATTACATCTACAATCCTGTGACATTGTTCTGGTGTACCATGTTTATGTCTGAATCCAAACTGATGTTCTGGAATAATATTATTTGATTCCAAAATAGGTAACATCCTTTCTAACAATAACTTTTCAAACATTTTGGAAAGTATTGGTAGTAAACTTATAGGTCTATATGAGTTTACTAAATGTTCATCTTTGTTTGGTTTTGGAATCATAATAATTTCTGCATATTTCCACTGAGAAGGAAAATAATTTAACCTTAAAACAGAATTAAATAAGGTAGTTAAAAATATTTTAGCTTTTTTGGGTAAAGATTTCATTATTTTGGAAGAAATGCTGTCATATCCGGGACTTTTTTTGTTATTGAGATTATTGATAACGTTTTCAACTTCAGCGGGGGAAATATGTTTTATGGGAAAGCTCATTTGACAAGCAGCATCCAGGAATTGATCAATTTCATCCTTATCAGTTTGCTGGTTTAAGCTAAATGGTTGAAACACATTTTCCAAATGTTCCTTAAATGCATTGGCTTTAGATTGATCAGATCTACACCATTCTCCACTAGTGTCTTTTACAGGTACATTTCTTTTAGTTGGGTGCTTAAGATATTTTGTTGCTTTCCAAAGATTATATTCATCGTTTCGTGTAGAATCTAAATTTTTTAAGAAATCATTTACAGACTCATTTTTAATTTCTTTCATTCGCCTTTTTAGATAATTTGATGCATTATTGTAGTTTGTCTTGTCTAGGGGATTTCTGGTTCTATGGTATATTCTACGCAAATACCTCTTATTTCTAAGTAAATTTCTAATTTCATTGGATAACTTCACATTATTACCGTTTGGTGATTCGTTTATTGGTGTGGATACGAATGCTGCCTCACAGACTAGATTAGAAAATGCTTCTATAGCATCTTCCAACTCATTTCCCGTTTTTATTGCAACATTGAGATTAATATTGTTTTCAATATACGATGCAAACTGCTGAGAATTAGTTTTTTCAGTAAATATTTTATGTTTTGTTACCTGAAGTTCAATATGAGTATTGTAACAGACTATGAATGGGGTATGATCTGAACTAAGTTCATCATTATCCAAGATATCTAACAAAGATCTTGATATACCATTAAATACAACAATGTCCAAAAGATCTGGAATTTTATTTGGATCACTTGGCCAGTATGTTGGCTTACCAGTTGAAAGAGATGAATAGTGGTTTTTTGAGATACATTTAAAGAGCTCTCTTCCTTTTGGGTTTGCTAAACGTGACCCCCACCATGGATGTTTAGCATTAAAGTCTCCACCAACAATAAATTTTGATCCCAGTTTGCTAAAGAATTCTTCATATTGTTCACATTTCACACTATGTCGAGGTGGGAAGTATATTGAAAAGATATTAAGAAAGTAATTGTCACACTTAACTTTGATACCAGCTGCCTGTAAATATGGTTCTTCAATTGGTTTCAATGTTTCATACTTTACCGTAGATTTTACTAAAATTGCTGCTCCTGCATGAGCCCTATTATCGGGATGATAAGCTACTATGGTATCAAATCCATTTATTTTAAAGTAAGTTTTTGTTGTGAAATGTGTTTCTGATATTAAAAATATATCGATGTTTTCACTTTTAAGAAATAATTCAGTTTCGTCTTTACGACTAAAAAGTCCGTTAGCATTCCATATTGCTATTCTAAGATTTATTTGCATAATTTAGCCATTATGACTGTCATCATATTCATGAGATTCTCAATAAGTTTTTCTAGCTTCTCTAATCGAGTAATATAGTTTGAATCGGGACTTCTAACCGCTTCGGAGTATGACACATTGAAATGATTGTTGGGTGGGCTTGAAAAATTACCATTCAAATTTGGATATTCATTTGAATTTACGGTGAAATGATTGTGATTCTGTGATGTTGAAACACGATTTTGTCTTGACGGTCTTCTTGAGATGAGATCTTGATACACTTTACATCCTTTATAATTTGCGGTATGATTATTTAAACAATGAACACAACGGGGAGGAGTTTCAAGAGGTTTAGTGCACTCGGAAGTTGGATGATCCATGCCACATTTTACACATCTGTAAGGTTTTTTACAATACGATTTGGTATGCCCAAATTGCTGGCAACGATGACATTGAACTAAATCGTTTATTCTTAACGGTGGCTCGATTTTAACCAAAGCCTTATTGATATGTTTTATATCATAAATTGTTTTATTATTTGCATTTGGGTCTAAATCTACGAAAAACATTGACAATGGCTCCTTTGTAACACGACTTTTAGCATTAATCACAGTTCTAACTTGATGACCTAGTAATATCAATTCGGCTTTAATATCTTCTATTGGAGTAGTGTGGTGAAGACCTTTAATTACGACTCTATAAGCTTTGTCCTGCTTCAGTTGATATGTATGAAAGCTAATTTTTGTCTCATCTAAATACTTAACAACTTTGCGATAGGAGTCCACTGATTTGATCATTAAACGTACCTGACCTTCCCTTAAAGATTTATAATTAAATTCATTAGAAGTTATCAAATTACTAATTTTTTTAAACATAATACTAATATTTTGGACATTTGGTATATAAATTGGTGGAGGTTTAGGTGTTGTTTTAGGGGCTTCACATTCATCATCATCCAAATCGAGTGCTGCATATTTGTTGCTATTTGATGTGCTTGGTTCGTTAGTAAAATTTATTCTTTTGCGCTGATGTAGCTTAGGTGACTCGAGCTGTTTGCGTTTTGTTGTTGGTACACTTTGCCAAATTAAATCATTGTCTTCGCTGCTGGTATCATCACTGAGGTTTATTTCACCAGTTTCCATACTGGTAGTGTATGTTGTTTTTATACATTGGTTTAATAATATTCAAGATTGTAAATTTTGTTTATGCTGAATGTTCAAATTCTTGTATAGAAAGAATGCCTGATATTATGCGCTGTTGTTGTCGCAAATATTTTGTGCAAAAACACTTTAGTATTGCGAACAACTTCTGTTGATGCACTTTTGTTAATTTTTTTGGTAATAATTTTTTTTTCACTTGATTTTACAGTTCAAAATATGATTTTACTCATAAATGTTTTTTTTTATATTTTTTTTAAATTGGGTTTTGATTTTATTGAAATTAAGGAATGGTAATATACACGTCTGATAGCGATCGCGGTCACAAAAAGACCAAATTGCATATTTTAAATGAAAAAAATGTAAAATATATGTAACTCCTATTAAATAAAAAGGAAGTAACAAATTCTAAAATATAAAAGAAATTATACAACACTAGCCTTTCGAAGTTCATTCTACCAGCTGGATTACAGTCTTTTTGGAAACCATTGGCAGAGAAAGTGTCTAAAATTAAAGCAAATTTTTTAATTGTATTTTTTTAATAAAAATGTGTAAAGCTTTTAGTAATTCCTACTAAAATAAAAAGAAAACATATTTAACTTAAGTTGTGTTTCAGTTTATATCCAATATAGTGTTCAGTTTTAGAGAAAAACATCAAATCGCCTTAGTATATGCATGCGGCTTGAAGCCGCTAAAACTCTGGCGTTTGCGTTTTGCAGAACACCTATCAAGCGATTTCAAATCGTAATCGCAAAAGGTAAGCGTTTGGCGTTTGTCAGAACATAGACGTATGTTTAATTTTAACAATGTTTGTATAGAAAAAAATGATCCATACTATGGAAAATATATACAGATTTTCATCTTAAAAATTGGGTAGACTTATCTCTTTTTTTTTCGTGGTCAAAGGTGAAAAATTTGATTTTTTTTTGTATTTTTTTAGTTTTTAAATACGTAATATTAATTATTTATTAGAGAATCTTAACAAATATACTTAAAACTAAAATATATATTTTTTTAATAATTTAACCCTTATTAGACATGGAGGCAAAAATGACCCAACTTTTTGTTGGCACTTTTTTCAGCAAATTTTGATTAAAAAGTTATAAGCTGGTCTTTGACACTAAGATAAAGTTTTTTTATTATAAAAAATATCTTAACCCTTTAAAGACATGGGGACAAAAATTACCCAACACTTTTTCCAGCGACTTTTGATTAAAATACATTAAGTAAATACTAAGATTAAGATTCTTCATTAAGAAATACTAACCCTAAAAATATATGGGGACAATGTTGTCCCAAAAATTTTTTTGGCACTTTTTAGGATTAAAATAATTTTTATAATAAAAAACTTAATCTTAGTCTCAAATAATAACTTATATACTTTTTAATCAAAATTAGCTGAACAAAGTGCCAACAAAAATGTTGGGTCATAATCATAATCGCAATAACTCCAAAACTGTTTTATGGATTTCAAATTTTTATGACTTCCATTCCATTCCATTGTCCATTTCATTGTTTTTTTTTACAAAAAATCCTAAATGGATGAAATGTAGCAAAAACTGCAAATACTCTCATTTTTCCCCATACAAATGGGCTCAAAAACTTTGGAACCGTTGCGCGTGCTCGTATCCTAAAAATAAATCAATAATATTTTGCACACGTCCGTTTGACATAATTTGGCCATATAATTTCACTATTAGAAGTCGATCAGAGACAAAAGTCAAAAAACGACCCACCCTAATATACATATATCCTAGCTCCATTATTTTGACTAAACATACAATTTTTATCGGTTCTTCTTTTTTATCAATTAAATATGCGCTTAATTTTATAAATTACTATTTGAGCCCAATCCGTTTTACTAACACAAAGATCGTTTTAATGTACTGTCCACAATAGAAATTTCCAACATTTTGTTGATATTGTAGCGATAATCAAAAGTTAGTTGAGAAATTGAGAATTAGGTTTAAAAAATGAAAAGAGTACAAAAAAACATATTGACCAACAATGTTCTGCCATCATTTGTGAAGGATCTTTTATCCTAAACCGACTTTCCATATCTGAAGGATCCTAAACTTTGTAACAGCAATTTGCACCTGGCTTAACTAATATTTTGTAGAATCACACGTTCTTAATGGTTAAGTCAAAACTGTTTCCATGATTTTGAAAAAATTACAATAAAATGAAAAAAATTGTATTAACTTAAAATAATAAATAATTTTTTACGCCAATATGTTAAAGATATCAGAATGAAATTTTAGTACGTAAATAACAAAAATATTTTTAAGATTTCTTCCCTCAAAAATTTTCAAGGACATTTTTTTTTTTAAATTTTGTCCTGCAGGACCAATTTTAAAAATAGTTTCTGAATACGTAGAATGTTTCCTTCCGTTGAATACGCATATTTCTAAAAAGAAAAGCTGTATGCATACTTAATATATTTTATTTAATTATTCGTGTCCTTAAAACTTCGAAGTCCTTTAAAAAAGAAAATTGAAGACCAGATGAAAAACTGAGTATGTAGCCTCTAGTTTCAAGTGCATAAGTTTCGTTCAGATGTCAAAACTGTTGTATCACTGTGTAATTAGTTGCTTGAAAAGCTCACTAGACGTATCCCTCACTAAACGTATCCCTATAGAAGTTGGAAACTAAAAATGTGTAAAAATGTAAAACTATTAAAACTTATTTCACTTTTCTAATGAGTGTTAATACGCTTAATTTAAATGTGTTTTCAAAATTCTTCTATATTCAAACTGTTCAACGGAAAATGCGATAAAATGCAATGTTTTAGTCGTATTTTTAGTTTTTAGTCTCTAAACAATAAGAAGATATATTATTTCAAATGGGAGAGACGAAAAATCTTAAAATCTTTTAACTTTTATAAAAAACTAAATAATTTGAAAACAATGCATTTTAAGAAATGCACTTTTTCAAATTATTATCAATAAAATGTTATTAACGTCGTATATAGCACAATTTAAGTACATAAAAGGATCTCAAATAATGAGGGAGTATTGTTTAATAGGAATTGCTAACATTTCTTAAATTATGTTATACAAATCCACTTTCCTACAGATACACTGCGAACAAAATGGTTTATCTACACATTTATATAAAAATTTTCTGAGACAAAACGGCTGATCTACCGTAAATATTGAGTTTTATTTAATAATTTTTATTTCAGGAAACGAGAAGAAGTCTACCAATCTTTTTGTAAAAGATCACTTTGTTAAAAACTCACTAATAAGAGAATTAAAGAGTTTTTTATTTTATGTATTGTACAGATAAGCCATTTTAGATATATGTCGTTTCTGTAAGGTAGGCGGCAATGTTTAATAGCTTTTTCTTTTCTGACAAAAAATGTTGCATATTACATAGTACGACAAAATCAATTTTTTTTTGAGTACACATGAGTAATATGAAAATATGCTTAAAATAAAGAAATACATGTCTCGGCGTTTTGCTGCAGCACGTCAGAATTTTAAGAAAATCGATTTTAAAGATTCGAAAGACCGTGGAGGTTCACTTGTAACGTAATACTATTATAAAAAGTTCTATAAAAATAGAATGGGTGAACCGATTTAAATGATTGAGCCAGTTTTGAAAAGGGAATTAAATTTGGATTTGTTTTTATTAGATGGCGCTTTAATTTTCATGTAAAATTAAAAAAATATAAAAAAAAATAGCCTATTTTCATATTCTGTTAATGAGAAATGTTATGTACCAACCACTGTCGTACTGTGTTATTTGTGTAAATCTTTCTTAATGTTACGCAAACACCCACAAAGTCCAAAAGAACAAAATGTTCTCCCCATACATGTTCAACGATGTTTACATGGGTCAAACGATTTCAAATTTTTATTTGTTTCCGCAACAGTCTTAACAACTTTTATTTTCAAGAATAACAAAAGTCAAGTGTCAAAATCGTTACACATTTTATACTTTTTAGTGCGATATTTTTAGAAGAGAACATATTGATTTTTTTAAAGTATTATATTTTTTCAGAATAGAACACAAAAAAGTGGAAAGGGTAAAAAAATCCAACATTTATGTCATAAAAGAAAACGCTATTAGTAAAATTTGTTTTCAGTTTTTTTGTGACACTCATTTTTTTATCTGAGTGTAAGTACTTGTTAGGATCTAAGGTAATTCCCTTTGTTGCACCTTTGGGTTTTTTTTGGGTTTATATTAAGATTCTAATGAGTGTCGGTTTCCTTGGGCTAATTATCTTTTGTATCGAGTTTCACTTCCTTTTGGTATAGAATTTATATTTCTACTTTAATAATTGAAATTTATGTGTCACTTTTTTTATTAAAAATTCACCACAAACATATATAATAAAATATTCTCCGTGCAATTTATATTTTTCAGGATTTTGAAAAAACTCTTATTGTGTGCGAAAGATATAGTCATTTGGATCAAATATGCATTGATAAAGGCCTAGAACAGCGAATAAGATATTTGGAGTCGCAACTAGTTCAATCGCCTATGTCAAGTATTACTTCGAAAAGGCGACAACTTTGCTCAATTGAAGAAGCTTGGAATTTACCTATATCATTAGAAATGAGTTCACGGCAGCAACAGCATTTTCAACAATCATCGAATTCTGCTAAAAGACACATTGGGAAAAATTCAGTAAGTGTTATAAAAATAAAACGCAAACACAAAGTGAATTTAATTATTTTATTAATTGAGGTTTTAATTGCACATTGGGAAATTAATCCTGACTAAAGCTATATTTTTGTGCTATCAATAATATCGGTTTTGTATATAAAGTTCGATGAAGGATATATTACGGCAAATGGCTGCAAATTTGGTTTTATCAAAAACAAATATCAGCTAATTTATGAGTTGTTTAGTTAAAAATATAACATTAGATGATCAGTTGAAAATGAAAGGAGTGATTAAATTAGTTGTTTGCAAAATGACTATAAAAAATATACTTGAAGATATATTAAAACTTTTCAAAAATAACTATCACGGACTTTTAAAAATAGCAAATTAACTTACTCTTACCGTCCTGTGGAAAAGTATTTGGCTCTTCTAAAATGAAATTAAAGAACACAAGATAGGAACCCAAGACATGTCAGATATTAATCGTAAGTGGACCACCTACTCCAAAAAGGTAACAGAAGCAGCTATAAAATATTTAATGGAAGAACTTCTGAAAATAATCCGTGAATTTATAAATAATGTATAATATGTAAACATTTTAATTTTAGGTAAATTTTGTATATATTTAAATCAAACATAATTATAATAATTAATTCAGTTGTTTTGATATCTTTGGTGCTTATGATAATTTCAGCTATATCAATCTAAAACTTAAGCTGTAATTATTTTTAACTTCTGAAGTACCTAATGCCCATATTACTGTTTACAACTCAACTCTATAAGAATTGCAACTTAACCTGCCAAAAAAATATTAAGGTTGTAAGTTTAGAGTTTTACTACTTTTTTGGCATTAAGAATTACAACTCTATGCCAAACTGGTTGACAAATCGCAAAAAAAAACAAGTAAGAGTGTTATATTCGGCTGTGCCGAATCTAATATACCCACCATTAAGTTGAACGTGAGTGCAGCTAATTCAAAATGTTGACCAAACCTGGAATTGTTGGTAAATAATTTGGACTAAATTCGGTTGCAGTAGTATAATCTAACATTTAAAATTATCTAAGTGGTTTCGCTAAGATTTACCTTGTACAAAATGTTGTTCCATAACCGCGTATATTTTTACATTAATAGTAACACGGCGGGTTTATATATTTTGTTAGGAGGTTTGCTAAAGCTTCTACCGTATATAAAGCCTGGACTTAATTGATTGATAGCTATCTTATTTCGTACGTGCAATCTTACATTAAGATTGTCCCAAAATCTTTTGGATTGTAGATATAACAAGTAAGAGTGGTATATTCGGCTTCACCAATGGTGTTCCAAAAGTAAAGTTCAATATCGTAAGAGTTTATTGATAATTATATAGTTATGATTACTGACTTAGTTGAGCACCACACAAATGCTTGATATGTATATTAATTTTCTTTTGTTCATACCAAATGTAATTCCTAGCAATATTTGGTTACACTAGTATTGTATGCAGAGTCTTTTAAATTAAGAGTCGGAAAACGAAAAGCTTTTCGGTGGCGTCATCATCTAGACATGTCATGGACCCAAAGGTTAGGTTTAATAAAGTTCGATAGATCAGATAAACCATGCAGAAAAGATGCTTCCAAATGTACGTATAATCCAACTAGTTAAAGTTCTTGATTAGTTATGTTAAACTCTGAAGTGAGCGGACCGGTATAGATCAAAGCTTAAATAATGATTGTTTTGTCAATGTATACAAGCCTTAGAATAATAGGGTATACACTCTTAGTTTTATATACATACGGGAAATATATAGCTTTTAAATGGATGGATATTTATCGGAAAAGTTATTTTTATTTATTTATTTATAAAGATTTTCTAATACAACAAGATTAGCTATCTTAGAAATTATAGTATTAGAATCAGCTAAGTCAATTTTAAAATGTTGAATAAATACAATTAGTTAAAATTAAAAATCATCAGTAACATTATAATATCAATTGACAAAAGTTTAATAATAATAAAAAAAAAAATAATAATAATAATAAAAATAATAATAATACATGATTTGACAAAATTAGAATTATTAATTACAATAATAGAGAAGACAAAGTTAATAGTCTTCAAGCAAGATATTAAATAAAAGAAAAGAATAAAAATAAAGGTATTGTCTTAATCACTAAAGTGTTCAATTAAACATTTCCTAAGATTTATTGCGTTGTTGATGTTTTGTAGATAAGTGGGAAGTTGATTCCAGAGACGTATACTTTTTATGAAAAATTGGCATTCTGAAGCATGGTAGCGATGATGTAGTTGAATAATTCTTCTACCTCTTTCAGATCTTGTAAATCTAAGACGATTGTACAAATATTCAGGTTCTTTCGTAACAATGATTTTGTGTAGAAAAATTAAGCCTCTCATATTTAAAAAGTTTTTAAAAGATAAGTTCATGAAACGCATTGAGAAAAGTGATATACTATCAAATCTTTTTAGGCCATATATATAACGGATAATGTTATTATACGTTGTAGTTAGTTTTCTCATATCGCGGGAAGAACAACCAAAGAAAGATTTACTTATTAGTCTGAAGTTATTTAACTAATTGAGATGAATACTTCATCCATAATATTTGGGATGTATTTTTCTTCCGATCTGTACGATGGATGTGTGGAAAGTTTTGCTCTAGTTCTTTGTGCAGTTATAATGTGATTTAATTTAGCAGCATTAAAGTGATTCCCGGTCGGGGTTATATGGGAGATTTCACTAAAATGGGCGAACCATTTTCAATCCCTCTAGAAAGTTTATTTTAGGTGCTATCGCGCTGAATAACGATATTGTACAACGTCTTTATACTAAATGTGATCATTGTATCTATTCTAATTTGTCATTTATTAACTACTAAGAGATTGCCTTAGGCGAAGTCAAAGGGGAGCAATTATCAAACGTGAACAGATTTCTCCCAATTGCAATAAAAAAATCTAAATTTTCGTTGATATGTGAGATACATATGTAGGTTTTGAATGCAAATCATATACTTAGCTGCATTTTTTGTACTTGCAAGGAAGATTACCTATAATTTGAAATATAATACATTCTCAAATATTATCATAATGTTCAAAAGTCAGACACAAAATTAAGATAAATGCAGTGTGTCTGTCTGCTAAAACCAGATTTGAGGAGCTCCTGGAAGGTATACCCACATGCATTTTACATAAAATTTTAGGATATCGTCCCACCCCGAATTTCATCATTGTCGATCAAAACACCTGAAATATCGCTTAAACACTAAATTATATCTACCCGAAATTACCGAATGCAGCAGAATTTAAGTAATCCCCTGCGAAGAATGCTATTAAATTTCACCAAAATAAACATCTGAGATATCGACAAAACAGGAGCTCCAAAGACTTGACTTCAAAAGGCATATGGACAGACAGACAGGCAGATGGACGGAAGGAAGGACGGACGTCACGAAATCAATTCTTCTGCCGATTCTGAGTCGATCGGTACAATTTGAATGGTATTCACAATCAGATTTGTGGAGTTTATATATCAGATTTTAGGAAATCCTCCCGCAAAGAACGCTGTCAAATTTCATCACAATCGGTCCATAAACACCTGAGATATCGCTAAAACAATACTTACAAAATGTAAACAAAATTTCTTAGACATGTAGTGTTTTGGCGATATATCAGTTGTTTATGGACCGCTTTTGAAAAAATTTAATAACGTGCTTGGCGGAGGAATTTCCTAAAATCTGAGTGGTTTGGGAAAAAAAACACCACGAGTATATTTTTTCTCTCGTTATTTAAAAGTGTTTTTCAATGAAAAATCTAAAAATCAAATCGTCTAATTTTTGGTATTTTTTCCATATTTCACCGATTTTGATGAAATTTAATAGCGTTCATTGCGGGAGAATTTGGGGTCTACTTATAATACCCTTTTACCTATTGGTGAAGGGTATAAAAACAAGAAGTAGTTTATGTTAGACTTATGGCAATTACATTTGGTAGTAATTCTTCAGTCGATCAATATATGCTTTAGATTGTTATAAAGTTAGATAAATACTTCAGAAATAATATTTGGAAAGTATTGTTCTTTCAATTTGGCAAGCCTTTTGTTCTAAGGGTATACTTAGACTCTTTAATTGATTGATATTGTATATAGATTTTGAAAGGATATTTTCAAAATTAATTTTTTCAATTTTATTTAGTTGTTTTTTGCGATAACCACGGAAATCTTACCAATATTTTGATATATTAAACCTACATAAATTGGACCTAAAATACATTTAAAAGTTGAACGCAAAAGTTCTATCTTGTTCAAAATTTTGTATCATGATTTCGGTGTCTTGACTTTATATCTGGCAACTAACAAATATCACAACATTTTGAAATACGTGTATATGTTTTTCTTATAGGAAAAGCACATGGTTAATCTTGAATGTCTGTAAATTTAGTAGGCAGAATTAGTACAATATATGCAATTATATATAATTAATATATTAACCTATAGGTTCAGTTAGATTTTTATACATATGTATATGTATGGTTTTGAACGGATACCATTGTAATGAGTTGTATTTTCATAAAAAGATTACCTACAATTTAATATAAATATACTTATTATATGTCGCAGATAATGAGCAATCACTATGTTCAAAAGTCATACCACTAATTTTAGACATATGTACATCGTATTTCCGTCTACTGAAATCAGGTTTGTGTAGCTGCTGGATGGCATACCGACATAAGTTAAATATTGGATGTTAATAGTGTTCTATAAAGTTTATTATCAAATTTCAATATACATTTCTATTAACACCTGAGATATAGCCAAAACTCGAAATTCGATGCCGAATTAAAATTTTATATTTCCTTTTAAATTATATTTTTTTAATTTGTATAAAATTCTTCAATTTGTTTAAAATTCCTCAATTTGCGGATAGTATACTGACATGAATATGTCAGATATTAGGAAATCCACTAAAGCAAAACGATATTAAATATCATCAAAATCTGAGATATAGCCAAAACTCCAAATTCGATGTCCCGCAAATTGCCGAATTTAAAATATTTTTTTGTAAAAAAATCATTTTTTTTGAAGAAAGTTTTCTGAATTGTATATCAAATTTTAGGAAATCATTCAACGCAGAGCACTGTTGAATTTCATCGCAATCGGTACATCAACAACTCAGATATCGCCAAAGGAAAATATATCAATGTACGCAAATTTGCGATTTAAAATTTTTTTTTTTAAAAACAGCATTTTTAAAAAAAAAATTTCGAATTATATATCAGATTTTAGAAAATACTTCAACGCAGCACGCTATTAAATTTCATAAAAATCGGTCCATAAACACCAGAGATATCGCCAAAATTCAAAATTCGATGAGAATTTAAATTTTTTTTTTTAAATATGTAAATTTAAAAAAAAAAATTAAAAATTCGTCAATTTGTACCCATCGAATTTTAGTATTTTACCGATATCTCCGGTGTTTATGGACCGATTTTGATGAAATTTAATAGCGTGCAGCGTAGGTCAATTTCCTAGAATCTGATATACAATTTATTTTTGCACACTGGTAGTCATTGGCATAAGACTTCCTTGTGCTAAATTTAGTGATTGTATCTGTTATAGTTTAGATTTATTGGCATTTAAGTGTATTTTAGGTGAAATTTAGGCTGTTTCCGTTAATTATTTGTAAGGGGGTAATGACTAAATGAGAACCGATTTTGATGAAATTTTACATGCTGCCTACGACTTATGTCAATATACTAAATTTTATCATCGTTGATATTATTGTTTGTTAGTTATTACCAAATAAACGATTAGCCTAGGTGATGTTATACGGGAGCTATGGTCAAATGTTAACCGATTTTGCCCAATTTCAATACCAAAATGAAGAATGTTTTTACTAAGTTCAAGTAAGCTAGCCTCTTTCGTTTAGGCGTTATCGTGATTTCAACAGACAGATAGACAGACAAACAGACGGACATAGCTCAATCGTCTTAGAATTTCATAAAGATTCAGAATATACTTCAGTTTTGATTTTTCAGCCAATATTAGGGAAATTACAAACGGAATGACAATCTCAATATACCACCATTCTTTTTGATGGTGGGTATAAAAACAACTGATGTTTAGCAGTTGTTTTAAACATAGTCAGGGGTGTCACAGAAACCAATTTTATTGGTATTGCAAAAAAATTAACTTGGTATTATGAATTTCAATATTATTGTTTTAATGTTTGAACTACAATTTCTATTGGTTTTATGTCTCACAGAAACCAATATTATTGGTTTAGTATTGAAAATAAACCAAGCTGTTTAGAGTTTTTTAGATTTGATTTTAAAATTTGTCTATTTATGTAAACACTGCTTGTTAAAATTTATTAAAATTGAGAAATGTGATGTAGGCTGCACTCAACTTGAAAGCAATTTTAGTTTTAAGGCGCAATCAACAAGAAGTAATCGGCAGAAATATTTTTACAATGGTTACAGTTGCAAAAATACCAAACTAAAACTTATGGCGGCAAAATATTTGTCAAAATAAAAACAAAAAATAGTTCATAATATTGTGATCAGTTGTTTTCTTGAACGTAAATTTAAACACTTTCTTGGAAGCAAAATTGTTTCAATTTTTAAAAGTATGAGTGTATTGGTAAAAAAGTGTGAATGTATTAAAAATTGAAAGGCAAAACTTGATTGTATACCGCCCAAGTTACTGACTTTTTTATATAAATATCTACTAAGAACGGATTTTTGAAAATTTGGGGATAAGAAAAGGGAAAATTCTAGAGTTTGCAAAAAACCGTGAAAATGAGAAACTGCGGTTTCGGTTTTAAAGCACCCAAAACCGGCCGGTTACGGTTCGGTTTTCGCTTTTTAAATAAAACTATTTTGATTTAAATTTGTAGTGAAATTTAGATAATTTTTTAAAACAAAGTATAATAAATGCTCATATTTATAATTTAATGCTAAAATTCAGGAAATTAATTTAGGTTTTTTAAATATGAGGTATTTTTTAAATAAGTCTTGTTTCTTTTAGATAAACTGAAGAGTCCCTTTAGCTTGTATAATATTTGCATCCGAGCGACAAATTGCTTCAACAGTCATTTTCACGAACAGATAGAAGCAAATCTAAGGTCGACAGCTTTTCTAAACTTTCATGAATACTTTCTTTTAGAAGCCGAAATCTAAGAGTAAACTTAATTCAGGATTATGATGCTTTTTAACGCTTGTTTACCGAGCAGTTTTTCTCTCAGCCTCTAGATTCAAATTTATACGGGCAATTTATTTTAAATGATCAAAGTTTTATCTTCAAAATTATCTTCGCATTCGTCGGTTTCAAATTCTTTCACATCTGGACTTATAAGAAAATTTTCATTAAAAACATCAGTGACTGCAAGATGAATTTTTAGATCCAAATTTGATATTGACTGCTGCTTTATCTATAGCACATGCTACAATGTTTGTATCAAGTGAAATATTAAACTCCGTTCTTCTTCTTCTCTTGTTATTATTAACTTCCAGTGGGGCATAGGGCCTCAACTTAAATTTTAAACTCCGTTAGGTTTTGCCTAATGGTTTCTTGCGTTTGCTTGGAATTATACGTTCCAAAAATACGGTTGAGTACCAGGTTATAAAAAATTCCGTCATATACCGTCTTATCCTTGCACTTGTCTATTCGTCCATTGTAAGGCACCTTTTGTTTTTTCATTCTTCACCTTTAATTCGTAGACAAATTACATGCAAATTTATGATAAGCTAATGTTATTTCTTAATAATACCAACAAAAAATTAAGAAAAATAAATAGCTAAAACCGCGTTTTTTCTACGGTTTTCGGTTTCGGTTTTGAGGCATAAAAAACCGAGGTTTCGGTTAAAACCGAACTGCAAACCCCAGAAAATTCAGTAACGCTGTAACTCCCAAGCAAAAAACAAAAATAACAGTACAAGTGGTTCGTACTTTTTCGAAAATAGGGGGAGAAAGGTAAAAATAATTTTTGGTACTTTTTAACTTTAACTTTCAAATAAAAAGAGATAAGTGAAAATAATGTTAAAACAATTTTTGTGTCTTTGGAATCAATGAACCGTATCGACAAACATGGGGAAAAAATCAAAAATGGTTAAATTTGTAAGGCTAGGATATTCTTTGTGAAAAGGTACTGGAAGCAAATGTGTCTCAATATCTTTTTTTTTGCAATTTAACGGATATCGTTTAAAAGTATTATTATAAACATAATAGTGTTGCTATTTGTATATACATACAAAAAATGTTTAAAAACATTGTTTATGAATTCTTTTTTAAACATGTGTGTAGGTAGAAGTCAGCAACATTTGACACCATTATTTACTCTTGATAATTATTTACACATCTTGTAATAGTTATTTACTTAGTAAATTTTGGTTGTAAAAAAAATAAAAATTATACTTTAAAAAATGATTAGAGATTGTTGAAGAGTAAGTAATTCTTTATCGAAATAATAAAAAAAAAATATAAAGGCTAAGTAAAATGTAAAGTGTAAAATAAAAAAAAAAAATTACATCTACTCTAATAAAAATTCGGTGTTACGAACAATGTTGTATTTGACACTTATCGACTACAAAAATTGTTACCTACTGGTCCTCGTGGTCCAAGTAAAATTGCGTCACTTCCTGTTTAATCGAAACTTTCCAGACTTTAGACGTCTTTTCAGAAAAATTTTAAATAAATTTACGATCATAAGATTGGTATAGTTTTTTTTACATTCGAAAATTACCTCCAATCATTTAAAGTTTAATTTTGTGCACCCTAAATAAAATTTAAATAATTGGGAAACAAATTTACCAATTAATTAAAATTTACCAATTAATTAAGTAGGCACTTAATTCTACGTCCGAAGCACGTATAAGCCTTCATTAAATGCGTACAAACCGAGTCTTTGGTAAGTGCTTTAGAAATACGTGATTTTTTGAACATTTCTAAGCCTCCCATAATTTATCGTCCGTAGGTTTTTTTGGGCTAAAAAGATTGGTCTCGGAAACTCTTCCAAACCTTCTTCACAAAACCTCCCCAAGAAATCAAAGATTTCGGATAATTTTAATCATCGGCTGATTTTAAAGTTACCAAAGTTTGATCTTCTATTTGTAAAAAGGTCTTGGAAATAAATTTCTCAGCCTGAATTATATATCAAATCAACTTTGAACCACCATAGCTTAAGGAATTTAAAAATCATAATCTACCCCAATTTCTAAAAATTCGGATCATCGCATTATTTATAAAAGAGTGGAAAACACCCAATGCTTTTAGAGACCTTGTATTGTCAAAAACCGAAAGCCTTGAATTTGTATTTATTGTAGCACCGGAATTTCGAAGACGTCTTACATATATGGATTTATAGATAAAGAAAACCAAATTTTACAACAATCTCCGCTTTAAGTTAAAATTTTTTGCAATTGACGTAATTTTTTCTGAACCGATGAATTCTTGAACCAAACTTTGAAGTGCTGTAAATTAAAATTAAAAACCTCATATGGCCAAGGCCGTGGGCTGGAACGTCACCAGTTTGCTCAATTTTCGACGTATATTTGATGAACAAAGTAAAAAAGTAGCGATAACTTTTGTTCACTCAAAATATATTCTCAGGCTGTAACTTTGGCGCAAAAAAATGTGCTTCTATTTCTTGCAAATTAAAAGTTACAGTCATTTGAAGTTAACTGGAACGTCACACTAAAAGAGAAGTGGTCTAAGAGCTTGTACAACATTTTCCAAAATTTCGTAATGTTTTCAAAAACCTGGACACGTTTCCCTCTAACATATCGTAGGTGAAAGATCAAAGAATACTCTATGCACAAAAAATTTATAAAAAATTGCATTTATAGTTGTTTTGGATGCAAAAATGCGAGACTGGAACGTCACCAAAAAAAAGACTGGAACAACACATAAAGTTCTCTTACTTAGGAGCCATGCAAAAACGACCAATGTGAATAAATAAAACACTAAAATTTACTTAAAATTTTATTTTATTTGTTTATTTTTTATTGGATAAAAAAAACAACATCACTTCATGTTTGATTATACTATTCAGTAGGTACGTAAATTCTATCAAAAAAATTATTAAGTGAAATTATTTTCTCATAAAGTTGTAAAGAAAAAATAAAATAAAATAGAAACCGATGCTCAAAAATTTTGATATATTAATACTTCACAAATGTACTCTCTTTGTTTGGACTGTAAACAAACAAATGACAATTACAAAAGCACTAGATAATAAGAAAAAAAAATTTCATTGAATTCCCCTTTTCCGCGGCCTTGGCCATATATGTTTAAGTATCGTGTCGCAAGTTTATTTAGGTAAAACATATGCAAGAAATAATATAATTTTCTAAAACAGCACCAACACCAGAGATCAGCGGTGAGTTAAAGAAATGAAATTATTTCTTTGCTAATTTTTCTTGCATATCTGTAATTTAATCACCAAATAATTCAACTAATTTATCAATGAACAAAATCCACAAAACAGAATAAAAAAATGTAATATCACTTCTTGTTCTTTTCTTTTTTATATGATTTGTTCATTGATGAATTTTCTTTGAATTATTCATTGACCCATTGAAAAAACGAGGGATAGTCAAAAAAATTAGCAATTTTTGTTTTATTTTTTTTTTTATGAACACATTTTGAATTTTTAAAACTTAAATTATTAAAGCACTTTATATAATTAAAATGTATAATTTTATAAATAACAAATTGCTAAATTTTTTTCTCTATGCACTTTTTTGTTAGTTTTTAGATTTATTTTTTTTTATGTTTTTTTTTTCTGTGTAGAAAAGAGTGTAGAAAAATTAATTTTTTCTGTAGAAAAATTATTTTTTTCAGTAGAAACTGCTTGCAGTAAACAACAGGCCTGTCATATACTTTTTTGTGACCATCCCCAAATTTTCAAATTTTTAGCCTCAAAAATCCCCCATTCATACGAAGCTTATTTGCTCATATTTTTTTTTTTTTTGTATTATTAAATGAAGAGATCGATTTTATTAACATAAAAATAGTTTTGTATTCTTGCAGTAAATATCATTTTTTTTTAAATAATAAAATATTAAAAAGTTTGGCTCATCAAGTCAAGTATTGAAAAAAGCTAACTGGTTTGAAATTGATAACAAACCCAAAATTTGTATGAAATTTAAGGAAAATAAAATGGAAAATGTGAAAGAAAAACTGATCAAGAGAGCCTGATGTGTATGAAACAGCACTAACTTTTTTGAACAAAATTCAAATTTTTGAAAAAATATTTCAGTTGTCGGTTGAAATTCTTGACAACAAATTGTGTTATTATTATGGCCAAAATTCAATTAACTACACTGAATTTTAGTTGAGATATTGGATTTATACAGTTTTGCACGCCAAAGTATTTGTAGCTTGAAAATATTTAAATTATATGGTAAACGCACTATCATTTCATTTAATAATTGTTTTAAAAAATTTTAACAATTAATTTTTAAATGTACCTTATCTTGACTTGACAGCTTACAGTTTAGTAGTTCTTCTTCGAATTCTGACCCATAATCGGATTAAAATTCTCATAATACTGTTACGTTTTTCCTTTAAAAACGTGGAAGGAATTCTTTTTGCAAACAACCGTAATCAAATTAAAACACTTGTAGTATATAGTTTTACAAAGCAATACTTTTATTAACTTTAGAGTTAATCACTTAAAACACACTTTCACAAATACTGTAAACAAACTTCACAAAACTGCTTTACAAATACTCTTAGTCACACTGTTCTCTTTATACGCGTCTTAATTCAAACTGATCCCACAATACTCGCCCATCGGCGTTAACAGTAACACAGAGAGAGAGAGAGAATGTAGATAAAAGAGAAACATGTTGCTATGCTCTTTACTGTACATAAGAGAAACATGTTGCTCTGCAGAATAATAACAGAATAACAACAACACCTACAGAAACATCTAGAAAGCGAGGGAAAGAATTATAAGCAGTGAACTTTGCACAATGGGACGGATAAGTTTAAAATTCATCACAATACTTTATTAAATACAAATCATTTTGCCTTATTAAAAAATATGAAGTTTTAAATTCACGAGTTAAAATTAAATCCCCAACAAAACCCCCAATATTAAATATCCCCAACTTTGGAGCCAAAATCAAAAATCTGGCAGCCATGGTAAACAATTATATTTTACGCTCGCAAAATAAAAGAACGTAAAGCTACGTTCAGACGATGGTCAGATCTTACAATATTGTCACATCTGGCAATGTGCTCACAATAAAATGACAATAAAGAATTGTCAGCAAAAGGCAAATTGTGTGTTTACACGGTTGTAAGAAAATTGTGAGAAAAGCTGTCAATTTCATTGTCAGAAATTGTCTGACAATAAATTAAGCTGACAATCTCAGCTTACAATAAATTGGCAGTTCACACGATTATCAAATATGTGTACACAAAAAATTGCCAGATCTATTGTCAGTCACAAAGCACATGAAAAATATTGTTCATTTTGGTGTTTTTGACTTGAAATTTATATTTGTTTATTATAAAATGTTAATCAAAATGGAAAAAAACAGGCAATTGCCAAAATTTTAACAGTGTATGTTTAGAAAGCTGTGAAGATGAAAAAATTATGGAAAAAAGTCTGCAACTTTGAAACCTTTAGGCCGATTTTAAAATAATTTTGGCAGAAATGTTTAAAGCTTTTACTATGGCGGCGCAATCGGCTCCCAAAGTAGGGCACTTCAGACTCATAAATTACTTAAAACTATATATATTTGTCATTTTCCAACCAATTTGAGGAATCATAGTATATAACAAATACAAATCCTATTTTTACAGTTTTATTAAAATTAAAATTTTTAATTTTTGTACCATACTGCACCGATTTATTTTACTAATATCTGATCTATATATAACCAAAACAAATAAAAATAATACTGATCAACTCAGGAGTCGGGGTCTAAATCGACTCAGAGAGTCGTATTTGACTATTCTTAGAATTTTAAAATCTTTTTTTTTAAATGCAGTTAAAAAAAAATGTTTCAATTCAATTCTCATCGAATTTTTATAGAAAAATTTATTTTTTCTAAAGAAAAATTTATTTTTTCTAAAGAAAAATTTATTTTTTCTATAGAAAAATTTATTTTTTCTATAGAAAAATTTATTTTTTCTATAGAAAAATTTATTTTTTCTATAGAAAAATTTATTTTTTCTATAGAAAAATTTATTTTTTCTATAGAAAAATTTATTTTTTCTATAGAAAAATTTATTTTTTCTAAAGAAAAATTTATTTTTTCTATAGAAAAATTTATTTGTTCTATAGAAAAATTTATTTTTTCTATAGAAAAATTTATTTTTTCTATAGAAAAATTTATTTTTTCTATAGAAAAATTTATTTTTTCTATAGAAAAATTTATTTTTTCTATAGAAAAATTTATTTTTTCTATAGAAAAATTTATTTTTTCCATAGAAAAATTTTTTTTTTCTATAGAAAAATTTATTTTTTCTATAGAAAAATTTATTTTTTCTATAGAAAAATTTATTTTTTCTATAGAAAAATTTATTTTTTCTATAGAAAAATTTATTTTTTCTATAGAAAAATTTATTTTTGTTATAGAAAATTTTATTTTTTCTATAGAAAAATTTATTTTTTCTATAGAAAAATTTATTTTTTCTATAGAAAAATTTATTTTTTCTATAGAAAAATTTATTTTTTCTATAGAAAAATTTATTTTTTCTATAGAAAAACTTATTTTTTCTATAGAAAAACTTATTTTTTCTATAGAAAAATTTATTTTTTCTATAGAAAAACTTATTTTTTCTATAGAAAAACTTATTTTTTCTATAGAAAAACTTATTTTTTCAATAGAAAAACTTATTTTTTCTATAGAAAAACTTATTTTTTCTATAGAAAAACTTATTTTTTCTATAGAAAAACTAATTTTTTCTATAGAAAAACTTATTTTTTCTATAGAAAAACTTATTTTTTCTATAGAAAAACTTATTTTTTCTATAGAAAAACTTATTTTTTCTATAGAAAAACTTATTTTTTCTATAGAAAAACTTATTTTTTCTATAGAAAAACTTATTTTTTCTATAGAAAAACTTATTTTTTCTATAGAAAAACTTATTTTTTCTATAGAAAAACTTATTTTTTCTATAGAAAAACTTATTTTTTCTATAGAAAAACTTATTTTTCTATAGAAAAACTTATTTTTCTATAGAAAAACTTATTTTTTCTATAGAAAAACTTATTTTTTCTATAGAAAAACTTATTTTTTCTATAGAAAAACTTATTTTTTCTATAGAAAAACTTATTTTTTCTATAGAAAAACTTATTTTTTCTATAGAAAAACTTATTTTTTCTATAGAAAAACTTATTTTTTCTATAGAAAAACTTATTTTTTCTATAGAAAAACTTATTTTTTCTATAGAAAAACTTATTTTTTCTATAGAAAAACTTATTTTTTCTATAGAAAAACTTATTTTTTCTATAGAAAAACTTATTTTTTCTATAGAAAAACTTATTTTTTCTATAGAAAAACTTATTTTTTCTATAGAAAAACTTATTTTTTCTATAGAAAAACTTATTTTTTCTATAGAAAAACTTATTTTTTCTATAGAAAAACTTATTTTTTCTATAGAAAAACTTACATTTTCTATAGAAAAACTTATTTTTTCTATAGAAAAACTTATTTTTTCTATAGAAAAAGTTATTTTTTCTATAGAAAAAGTTATTTTTTCTATAGAAAAAGTTATTTTTTCTATAGAAAAAGTTATTTTTTCTATAGAAAAAGTTATTTTTTCTATAGAAAAAGTTATTTTTTCTATAGAAAAAGTTATTTTTTCTATAGAAAAAGTTATTTTTTCTATAGAAAAAGTTATTTTTTCTATAGAAAAAGTTATTTTTTCTATAGAAAAAGTTATTTTTTCTATAGAAAAAGTTATTTTTTCTATAGAAAAAGTTATTTTTTCTATAGAAAAAGTTATTTTTTCTATAGAAAAAGTTAGTTTTTCTATAGAAAAAGTTATTTTTTCTATAGAAAAAGTTAGTTTTTCTATAGAAAAAGTTATTTTTTCTATAGAAAAAGTTATTTTTTCTATAGAAAAAGTTATTTTTTCTATAGAAAAAGTTATTTTTTCTATAGAAAAAGTTATTTTTTCTATAGAAAAAGTTATTTTTTCTATAGAAAAAGTTATTTTTTCTATGGAAAAAGTTATTTTTTCTATAGAAAAAGTTATTTTTTCTATAGAAAAAGTTATTTTTTCTATAGAAAAAGTTATTTTTTCTATAGAAAAAGTTATTTTTTCTATAGAAAAAGTTATTTTTTCTATAGAAAAAGTTATTTTTTCTATAGAAAAAGTTATTTTTTCTATAGAAAAAGTTATTTTTTCTATAGAAAAAGTTATTTTTTCTATAGAAAAAGTTATTTTTTCTATAGAAAAAGTTATTTTTTCTATAGAAAAAGTTATTTTTTCTATAGAAAAAGTTATTTTTTCTACAGAAAAAATTATTTTTTCTATAGAAAAAGTTATTTTTTCTATAGAAAAAGTTATTTTTTCTATAGAAAAAGTTATTTTTTCTATAGAAAAAGTTATTTTTTCTATAGAAAAAGTTATTTTTTCTATAGAAAAAGTTATTTTTTCTATAGAAAAATTTATTTTTTCTATAGAAAAATTTATTTTTTCTATAGAAAAATTTATTTTTTCTATAGAAAAATTTATTTTTTCTAAAGAAAAAGTTATTTTTTCTATAGAAAAAGTTATTTTTTCTATAGAAAAAGTTATTTTTTCTATAGAAAAAGTTATTTTTTCTATAGAAAAAGTTATTTTTTCTATAGAAAAAGTTATTTTTTCTATAGAAAAAGTTATTTTTTCTATGGAAAAAGTTATTTTTTCTATAGAAAAAGTTATTTTTTCTATAGAAAAAGTTATTTTTTCTATAGAAAAAGTTATTTTTTCTATAGAAAAAGTTATTTTTTCTATAGAAAAAGTTATTTTTTCTATAGAAAAAGTTATTTTTTCTATAGAAAAAGTTATTTTTTCTATAGAAAAAGTTATTTTTTCTATAGAAAAAGTTATTTTTTCTATAGAAAAAGTTATTTTTTCTATAGAAAAAGTTATTTTTTCTATAGAAAAAGTTATTTTTTCTATAGAAAAAGTTATTTTTTCTATAGAAAAAGTTATTTTTTCTACAGAAAAAATTATTTTTTCTATAGAAAAAGTTATTTTTTCTATAGAAAAAGTTATTTTTTCTATAGAAAAAGTTATTTTTTCTATAGAAAAAGTTATTTTTTCTATAGAAAAAGTTATTTTTTCTATAGAAAAAGTTATTTTTTCTATAGAAAAATTTATTTTTTCTATAGAAAAATTTATTTTTTCTATAGAAAAATTTATTTTTTCTATAGAAAAATTTATTTTTTCTATAGAAAAATTTATTTTTTCTATAGAAAAATTTATTTTTTCTATAGAAAAATTTATTTTTTCTATAGAAAAATTTATTTTTTCTATAGAAAAATTTATTTTTTCTATAGAAAAATTTATTTTTTCTATAGAAAAATTTATTTTTTCTATAGAAAAATTTATTTTTTCTATAGAAAAATTTATTTTTTCTATAGAAAAATTTATCTTTTCTATAGAAAAATTTATTTTTTCTATAGAAAAATTTATCTTTTCTATAGAAAAATTTATCTTTTCTATAGAAAAATCTTTTCTATAGAAAAATGTCCAACGGACGTGTGCAAAATATTATTGATTTATTTTAGGATACGAGTCAAAAAACGACCCACCCGAATGTATATATACATATATACACATATATATATATATATATATATATATATATATATATATATATATATATATATATATATATATATATATATATATATATATATATATATAGATATATATATATATATACTAGTATATATATATATAGAGATTTTTATTATATTGATATTTTTTTGATATATTGAAAAAAATTATTTAATCTGTTTCTTATTCATCAAAACCCGCATTGATAAATAAAAATATTACTTTTGTTATTTTTCTGCAATTTTTTCACAGTACAAATCTCTAGGCCTCGTAACTGTCGATTTGTCCTGCTGAAAATGTAAGAGACTGAATCGTAATTGACTTCACTAAGTTATTAATGAATGAATGACAAATGTGCAAACACATGTGCATGCACATGTGCATGAGCTGCACATTCGTGAATATTTTCTTACCGTGGTCATAATCAATCAAAAAGTCAATTGTAATTTTTGTGTTAGTTACGACCTTTTGCATTTCAGGAGACGATATACATATATGTCTCCTAAGGAATTAATGAAATCTTATAAAATTGTTGATTCATATTTGTCTATCATATAGTCGGCTATGACCGACTATTGGTTTTCTTACTTGTTGTTTGCGTGGAAATATAAATTAATCAAAAAATAAAAACACAATTAGAAATATGGTTTTTATAAAGATATAAATCTTCAATTTTATTAAATTACCTTTGATATAATAATTGGAATATAAAAGGCTGTATATTTTGGCTGCGAGATGTGGCGGTAATGGGAGGTCACTCAACAAGTAATTAAAAAATAGTTGAAGACAACTATAACTAATAAAAAACCGTTAGATTACTCGTTAGAACTTAAGTCTTCCCATCCAAACACCCAAAGGTGATAAAATTTAATTTATTAAATTGGACTTAAACATTGCCGCCCACCTTGCAACATAGTGTAAGCAATATAATATATAAGCATATTTACAAAAAATTGCTTTATTTAAATGAAACTTAACAGATTTAAATAAAGATTTCAAACAATCTTAACAATCTAATAAAGATAGATAAAAGTAAATTGTTAAGGAATTGTACATGTATATTTTAGAGGAAAAAAAAAGAATTTATATAAAAAATCCAAATATAGTATATTGCGCCAACGGAATCCCCGGACTCGAATACATCTTCCCCTTCAAAACTCGCGAGCTGACCTCAGGTCCCAACACTAGGGCTACTTGAGCGGACCTGTAAAATGTAGGATCAGCTAGCGGAAAGTCCACGAATGAATCGCGAACAACTTCCGGTACGTCCTCCACTGGCGTTTTTATGCGGTTCATTTTCAGAACCTTAGCAAACAACGTTAACCTTTGTTGTTGATCATATATAGACCAAATGGTCAACAGACAATAAGCTTCGTTATATATATCAATATATATATGTATCAGAGAAGAGACTGAATACATTCACAAATGTTGACAGCAACGTATGCATGTTGCTTTTGCATTGCCTTCAAAGGCAATAACTTTTTATGCAGATGCCTTCATTCATTCACACATTTTTGTTGATTGTTTTTTGCACACTATTTTCTTAATGCACTGCCACACTTTAAGTTAGAAAAAATTCATACCACTCACTCATTTTTCGTTCTATTCGCATAATATGTCTGCGTTCTTATCAGTGTTGTCATATGTTTTTCTACGCTTTCCCGCTGAATTATTATATTATAAAAATATTTTTCTATAGAAAAATTGTCGATAAAAATATTTTTCTATTCAAAAATTTTCGATAAAAGTATTTTTCTATTAAAAAGTTTTCGATAAAAATATTTTTCTATAGAAGATTTTTCTATAAAAATATTTTTCTGTAGAAAATTTTTCAATAAAAAAAATTTTTAGAAAAATTTAAAAAATGTTTTGTTTTTGAAACGAACTACAAATACATTGCAAAAAATTACTAATATTAGTTCAAAGTATAAAAAATGCAACTCTGCCTACGATTTTTTTGTGTTCTATTCTCTTTGTACCTTAGCGGTAAACATTATTAAAAAAATGAAATGAAAAGAAAATATACCACTCTGACTTGTTTTTGGATAGAGGTGGTACACTTCATGCTTGTATTATAGAGTTTGTTCATAAATCACTTGCAACGGATTTATGAATCTAAAGTAAAACATATGATTTGCAAAATCAAAACTTGATCTTCCCAACACTTGTGCTATACCCTAATAAAATTTTATTGAAATTGGCGTAACGGTTCATCTATTTTTCTGCCATCCCACTGTTTAACGACTTTTTACTATAAATTTAATGATTTCATTTGGCAACTTGTTTCATTCTTTTTATCATTGTCCACCTATACAACTATAGTGTTTTCTTGTGCACAACTTGTCTTGTAACACAACTGAAATCATTCATAATATTTCGTAAACACTCACGCATTCGTTATTATAAAATTGAATGTTTGAATGTTTTCCCAGTGTGTTTGTTTGCATTTAGAAACACAAGCAATGCATGCAATATATTTCATTATACCCTGATCTTGTGAATATGCATTGATTCGTCTCATTAAAATATTGTGAGTTGACGGCAAGCTTTCATTTTTGTATGAATACATTCAAAGCAAGAAAATCGCCATTCAATCTCTTCTCTGATATGTATAGGGTGGCGCATAACTAACGTTAAGATTTATTCAATGTATAACTCTTTTCTTTCTGCTTTTATTTAACGTTGGCATTTATTAAAATTTAGAATATAGTTTGGAAATATGTTCACATTATGTTTTAAAGATAATATCTTTCAAATGTAGCCCATTGTTTGATTCTACCTGACGTGCTCTTTCCAAAGCATTTTCCATAACTTTTCTTAGAATTTCAGGTCCCAGCGCCCCCACTTCTTCTCGGATATTGGCCTTAAGTTGTTAGATGGTTCTAGGCTTATTGGCATATACCTTACCCTTTAGGTAACCCCAAAGAAAAAAATCGGGAGCCGTTAAATCAGGCGAACGTGGTGGCCACTTAAAATCAGAAAAACGTGATATTATTCGACTGCCAAAAATTTCGCGCAGGATAGCCATAGTTGGACGAGCTGTATGAGCTGTGGCTCCATCTTGTTGGAACCACAAATCTGGATAGTTCTGCACCGCTGGCCTTAACAAATTTTCAATCATTTCCCGGTATTGAATGCCGTTCACATTAATCGCAACTCCTTCGTCGTTTTCGAAAAAATATGGTCCAATGATCCTCTCTGAAGTTATTCCACACCATACTGTGCATCTAAGTGGGTGCATTTGATCTTCAACAATTATTCTTGGATTTTCGCTGCGCCATATTCTGCAATTTTGTTTATTCACGTGACCATTTAGGTGAAAATGAGCCTCATCGCTCATTATGAGTTTGTGAATAAACTCGTTGTTTTCTAGGCACAATTCTTGAAAACGGCGACTATATTGAATGCGTTCTTGTGCATCATTTGGTTTTAACTCGTGAACCAATTGCATCTTATATGGGAAAAGATGTAACATATGTAAAATACTTTGCAAAGACCGCCTAGACATCCCTAACTGCTGAGAACGTCGCCTGGTGGAAGTTTCGGGGTTTTCCTCAATACTTGATTGCACTCGAGCAATGCTCACTTCATTTCGAACTGCACGAGGTCTTCCAGCACGCGGAAGATCACAGACAGCCCCTTGTTGCCCAAAACGCTGAACCAATCGGTAAATTGTTGGAGCGCTAGGAGCATTTCGAACATGAAAGAAATTTCGATATGATCTTTGTGTCTGAATAATCGAATGCTGACTTTCAAAGTAAAATTGAACAACTTTGGTTCTTTGTTCTGTGCTAAGCCTTTCCATCATAAATTTCCCAAGTATTATTTAGTTAATTCTGTAAAGAGACGAAAAAAAAGACTTAAATTAAAAAATGTATTCACTGATCAAATCTTAACGTTACTTATGCGCTATCCTATATATATATGTGTCCACTCGCGTAATTGGTAACCGAGTGTGTCTAATAAGCTCTTCACTGACGTAGCTGTGGCTGCAACATAAGTCCAGCACAGCTCGAACGTCAACACACTAGGTACCAAACTGCATTTTTACGACCAGGGTCGGCGAAAAATTGATTGCATGGCGTACCGAAAGTCTAACCGAAGACGAGCTCGGACACGAAGCAGACTTTTTATTTTTGTTGTTGCGGCTTTTAGTCTGCGGTTCGGTTTTTTGGGATGAAGCGTGTAACACCGTATGATGCTCACCTTGGCACTTCCGGCATTAAGCAAGGCTTGGGCAGTCTTTTGTCACATGGGCAGTTCCAAGGCAACGAGCACAATGACGGAAACTAACGAGATGTCGCAAGCGAGCGGCATGTGACAATTTCAAAAATTTGAAATAAAACGCACCGCGTTTTATTTCAAACTCTTTGACCTTGCCAGGGCTTGCTACGGGGAGGTTATTCGAATCCGAGTTTCCGATGTGCATGGTCGAGGTAGCTGGCAGTTCTGCGACTGGTACGGGGGCTATAGAAGGGGTTGGGTTCACAGATGAAGTGGAAGCTGGACCTGACACCTCCATCGCTTCTTCGTAATCCTCCAAGGCACGGTCGATAGACTCTTCAAACAGCTTGGATACTTGCATTAGAGTATCTTCGTTTTCAAAGAGAGAGTCATTAACCAACTTTTGCATTGCGGCCATGGTGCTAGGAAGGAATAGGTTAATTATAACATTACTTAATAAATTGTTTTATCATTGGTTAGAATAACTAATTTAGTGAGGAGTGCCAGCTGGTATAAAACGCCACAAGAGACCTTGAATATTAAAGGTTGACACCATACGAGCTTGGCATTCCTTTAGAAAAGTTTTAAATTCATTTTCTAATTCACGCGAAGTGGCCAAGAAATTGGTTCCATTATCCGAAAACATTGTAGCAGGGCAGACTCGTCGAGCAATGAACCTATGAAAGGCGGCTAGAAAGGCATCTGTCGACAAATCAGATGTAGCTTCCAAATGAACCGCTTTAGTGGCAAAACAAACAAAAATTAACACATAAGCTTTGGTTATTTTACAAGACCTAGCGGTGACATTCCTCAAATCAAAGGGCCCTGCAAAATCTACTCCAGTATTTGTAAAGGGCCTATCCAATGTAGTCCTTTCAGGTGGCAAAACTGCCATAATTTGATTGCACGAACGTTTGCGATACAATATGCATCGTTTGCAACCATTATAAGTGTCACGCACCAAATTTTTCAATCGTGGAATCCAATATTCGTTGCGAATAATTCGCAACATAAGTTGGTTTTTACCATGAATAGTAGATTTGTGGGCAAAGTCTACTAAGAGACGGCTAAATCGACAAGAATAAGGCAGGATGATCGGATGTTTTTCCGAATACGACAACGAAGGTGATTTAGCTAGTCTACCGTTTACTCGCATGACTTGCCCATTATCAAGAAAGGGGTTCAGAGTTATTAACGAACTTTTTTTAGATACCGATTCGGCCGATAGCAACGATTGGTACTCTTCAGCGAAGTGAACTTTTTGAGCTAAAATGGCCAAGCGTGACTTAACTTTCTTAATCTCATCGCTGGAGACCTCAACCGTTGTAAAGGAATGTTCTTTTTGGTAAGAGGGGTGAGTCCGATTAAAAAACCGTACCATGTACGCGATGACTCTAAGCGCGCGTTCAAGAGACGAAAACCTATCTAAAACCTCCTCATATTCAGTGAAAAACGCCGCATGTGCTTTCACCACTTTTGCTTCAAGCTCTGTTTCCGCGAGAGATGAATCGGAGACATTCCATGAGGATTTCGGTTTTTGAAGCCAAGTTGGATCATGAAGCCAAAGAGAACTATCCTTTAATTCAGAAGGTGTAGCACCACGGCTACCTAAGTCTGCAAGATTGTCCTCTGACCTGACATGATCCCAATTGTGTTGCCCTACGTTCTCTTGAATCCGACATTCCCGATTAGCAACGAATGTAGTCCAGGTTTGCGGAGGTTTTCTAAGCCAACAAAGCACAATGGTAGAATCTGTCCAGCAATAAACTTTATCGAGGATAATGTCGATTTCGCTGACGACAGATTTCAATAATTCGGATGCTAAGACAGCACCACAAAGCTCGAGCCGAGGTAACGAAACTGATTTTATGGGTGCTACTACAGCAAATGAGTATAAACTCCACTAGCGTCTGAAATTCGGATATAAATCACCCCCGCATATGCTTTCTCTGAGGCATCAGAGAAGGCATGAAGTTCGACTGATGAATCGCGAGTATACTGAACCCATCTTGGGATCTGAATGTTATTTGCTTCGATATACGACGAAGCAAAGTTTTGCCAAGCATTTTCAGTTGTTTCTGGCAAGAAGTCATCCCACTCAATATGATCTTGCCAAAGACGCTGCATAATAATTTTTGCAGTGACTATGACTGGACCTACCCACCCAACGAGATCATACAATCTAGCTATTGTAGACAATACTTCCCTTTTGGTGTGTCTAGACTTATTCTCAATTGACTCTACTCTAAAGTAGAAGGAATCCAATTGAGCGTTCCACTGAAGCCTAATGTTTTTGAATTACTGGATTCAACAAAGGTCAAAAGTTTTGAATCCACTAAATACGAATATCATTTGAGGTCCACTTTCTCAACTCAAATTTAGCAGACGACAACCTCGTACGCAATTCGTCTCGTGCCTGTAAGGCGGATGAAACATCATGAGCTCCCGTAAGCACGTCGTCAACGTACATACACTTGCGTAATATATAAGCCGCAATAGGATACTCAGTCTCTGAATCATTGGCTAATTGTAACAAGGTCCGCTAAAAACGGAGCACAATTAACCCCAAAGGTTACGGTTTGAAGCTCAAACTCCTCAACGGCCTCCGTAGAAGAATCTCTAAAGAATATCCGTTGATATTGAGTATGAGCAGGGTCAAGACGAATTTGGCGATACATTTGACTGATGTCGTAGTTGAAAACATAGCGATACAAACGCCAACGAAGAATTAATAGTACTAAATCTGCTTGCAAAGTGGGACCAACAAAAAGGCAATCATTTAAACTAACACCATTGGAAGTTCTGTTTGATGCATTAAATACAACTCTTAATTTGGTTGTCTTGCTGTCTGGCTTAATCACCGGATGGTGAGGTAGATAGCATGAGACAGCAGACTGTGGAATGTCTGAAATTGGCTTTATATTTAAGGTCCAAATATTCCTTAAGAACTGTATGGTAAACTCTTTCACTTCAGGCTTCCGTGAAAGGTACAACTCGATTCTATTATATTGGGCCCTAACATTATTTCTAGACGACCCTAGATTTATATTGGTAGGAAAATCTGGCTTAAAGGGTAGTGTAACTACATAACGACCTTCCACGTCGCGTCTAGTCGTTAACCGGTAATTTTTCTCGCAAAATTTGTCCGAAGGACTCAATATTTTCCTTTTGGGGGACTCCTCTAATTCCCAAAATCTAAGTATATTTTTATTTAGGGTATCTTCCGGGGAACACTCAATGGTTGTAGAATATACCTGAATTGGTTGTTCTCGAATGGGCCCGGTGATAATCCATCCAAAAACTGTCCTTTGACCGATAAGAGATCCTAACACATCCCGATGAATTTCTCCAGTAATGATTTGAGGGTACAAATCAGCCCCTAAAAGTAGATCCACAGGCCTACAGCTGTGGAAATGAGGGTCTGCTAAGGTTAAACTAGAAAAACTACTACGAACTTCAGAACCGATATTAAATGATGGTAAATTACCCGAAATATTCGGAAGGACTAAAGCAACCGTTTCTAAAACTAAAGAGTGATCTAATGGCGAACTAATTCTCAAGGGGCAAAGTTTTCTAGACTGCGCAGAGGTGACCTGATTGATCCCAGAGACTCTAACATTCGTCGAATGCGTAGTGAGCTTCAGTCTATTCTGAAGAGATTCAGCAATAAATGAAGTCTCAGCTGCTGGGTCAATTAAAGCACGAGTGGGGTAGGTCATACCCTGGTGGACGATATTCACCATCGCTGTTCCTAAAAGCACCTTACTATTCTGCGATGCATAGAACACTTGATGATTCCGAGTGGCACCCGAACTAAAGCAGAAGCAGACCACTAATACATTCTAGGGTGTGGATCCGCTCTGTCAAGAAAGCATCAAAATCTTTCCATTTCGAAAGGACCGATTTGTCCTTGACGCTCTAATCCCAAAAATTGATCGTTACCGTAGGCAAACGTTGAATACAGATAAAAATGAGAATTGGATCCCAATCTGTAGTAGGAACATTGTATATGGATAGTGCCGATAGACAACTATTAACGCCTCGTTGTAATGCCTTAAGGCCCGCAGTCGTCTCTTTATCTACCGTGGGTAAACAAAAAAGCAATTTAAGTTGGCTGTTAACCAAGATGCGTGGTTCTCATATGCCGACTTGAGTGTACCCCACGCGAGTTCAAAACCTACATCTGAAAGAGGAAATTTTGAAACTATTTCCTTCGCTTCACCGCTAGTCTTCCTAAGAAGATGACAAGTTCGACGTTGCTAATACGCGCGCTTTTAATATATAAAGCCGTGAAAAGTTCACGGAATTTAGGCCATTCCAGATAACCGCCCTCGAAGGTGTCCACGTCACAAGGTGGCAACGTTAAATTATGACCTAAATCTGAATTAGCTACAAGTGTCGCTAAAGGTTTTATTTGGGGCGTAAACAAATTTATTTTGTCTTCTATTGCCCCAATGCACGATGCAAAATCATTAAAAGTCGCGGTATATTTAGCAATAGCGGTGTCAACTTCGTCGCGAGTCGATTTATAACTCTTCATAAAAATGATGCAGTTCTCATACGACTCCTTGACTTTGTCCCACATACTAACTAATTCATCACTATGCGTCCGTAAAGTAGTTACCGATTGGACGTCATCTTTAATATCATTAAAATTCGCATTAAATGCGACGACAACATCTGAAACTCTAATAAATTTAGCAAGTGGAGTATCGGCCATTTTTCTTCTTAATCACACGTGAATTTGAATTCAAATTATTTCAAAAAAATTTTATTAAAAATTATTTAAAAATTCGAAATTTTCCAAATTATTTTAAAAATTGCAATATTTAAACTTAAATTAATTTAAAAATTAATTTATAAAAAAATTATTTTAATTAAAATAAATTAACAGAGCAATATCCAAACAGACCGACTGTAGGGTGTCTTATTTGCAATCAAGAAGAAGCACTGAGAAAACACAACAAATTTGTTATATTTATTTATTTATGTATTTGGCACTAAACACACACCACTTGGTAATCTTATTAGATTCACAGATATTTATAAAATAAATTAAAAACACAAATTTTTTTCAATTATTTGTATTTCTTGGTTTTATTGTAAAAGATAATTTATTTTAAATTAAAAATTAATTATTAAAAAAATGTCGCTCGCTAAAAAAGAAAACAAAACAAAACAAAAATGTCAAAAAAAAAATTTGAAGGTTTGATAAACTATCAAGCAGTAATATCAAACATCAATCACAATAACGAAAATGGTTGGTAAAGCGATCAATCAAACAAAGTAATGTTAATCACAATAAAGAAATATGTATGTATATATTCTTATTTATTCTCTTTTGTTTATAAGTAAACAAAGTTTTTTCTTTTGATCTTAAATTTCCACACTTTCTGAATTTTATTTTTACGCACCTTTTTTCCTTTAAAGATAAATAAATTTTTCACAAAAGTATAATTAATGTGTTGAAGTCCAACGAAGATGTTGATCTTTTAATAAAGAAGAAAAAAGAGTCGATTAAAATCCAGAACAAACTTCCAAGTAAAATTATATCCGGCTCAGGAAAAGGACCAAATGTTTGCGTGGAAATATAAATTAATCAATAAATAAAAACGCAATTAGAAATATGGTTTTTATAAAGATATAAATCTTCAATTTTATTTAATTACCTTTGATATAATAATTGAAATACAAAAGGCTTTATATTTTGTCTGCGAGATGTGGCGGTAATGGCGGTCACTCAACAAGTAATTAAAAAATAGTTGAAGGCAACTATAACTAATAAAAAACCGTTAGATTATTCGTTAGAACTTAAGTCTTCCCATCCAAACACCCAAAGGTGATAAAAGAGGGTAGTACATTTAAGCCCTAAGGAGTAAATACACCTAACGAAACAAATAAATGTTTATACATTGTTTATACATTTTATTTTTTTATTTTACACTTAAAATCGTATTTTGAATTTTCATAGTTGTTTTTAAATTCATAGTTATTATTTGTTTATATATCCAGTGTTAACTCTCATAAGAGACACTCGCCGTCGCACAGTGGGATGGTTTAACCTTCATCTGCTCCTAAACAAAATCACGTTGTCTACCTTTGCGTAGTTTTTTACGCATGCAATATTATTTATAGTTTTTGGTACAAAATTTTAAAAACTCTGGGAGGAAACAGTTAGAAAAAGTAATTTTTATTTATTTGGTAGACGAAAAAGCTTTTTTTGCATTTCGAAGTCTTAAATTAGCTTTCCACCGAGAAAGACTATATGAGGAAAAACCATTACCCATTGTCTGAACTTAGTTCAAAACAATACGTTGGTACTGATTTTGTTAGCATAAACTTATACTCAATATTACGCTGGCCGAAAGGTGGGAAATAGTAGTGGTCAGCGATGGACCTCACCCTATAATAAAGCCTCGAATTTCGGAAAAAAACTACAGAAGTAAAGTTCTAAACCAAATATTTTGAAGGTTGGAAGGGTAAAAAGGTAGCAAGCACCTTTTATATAACTAACAGATGTATCACTTTACTAGATTATGAAGATTCTGGCACTAATTCTTCTTCATCTTCTTTTTAGTTTTTCTTGTAAATGGTGTAAAAATAATAATCAAAAATTCCCACCAAAAACGTATGTTTTTTTTTTTGTTATTGGACCAACTCTCAGGGGATGACCCCTACGTATGCATATGCAATGTGATGGAACTAGGAAAAAAGGTTGTGGGAAGGAGGATAGAGGGAGTAGTGTTTGTGGATATTCGATTTGAACCTTTGGATATCATAATTAGAGGGGAAGACTGATGGAGGAAGTTTATTCCACAATCGTGCTGTGCGGCTAAAAAATATAGTGCGTCGTGCGATCCATTGGAAAATCGACTACAAAGGGATGAGCCCTTGTTGAGTTACGTGTGCTACGAAGAAATGTACGGGTTTCTGGAACAAGATCCCTAATTTTGTTTGAGCACATGCCATTGTAGTAGCGATAGAACAGTGAAACGCAATCCACATTACGACGATGCTCCAATGAGGCAATAGAGTTGGCTACCCTACTGTCACCGATAAGCACCTTCGCCCTCTCTTGTACACGGTTGAGAAGCTCCAAAATAGACTTTGAAGCACCGGCCCATACATGAGAGTTGTATTCCATTTTCGGTCGGATATAAGTGGTATAGATGTTAAGGAGATCAGTTGGAGTGAAGTATGTCTTACACCGCTTTAGAAATCCGAAAAACGTGATTAGTCCAACGGACATCACACTGAATTTTCATGCCTAGAACATCAAGAGTTTCTGATTCCTCAATATTTATGCCACCCATAATTACAGATGATGCAACATTGTTCATAACGCGTTTGTGTGTTAATACACAACATTGGGTCTTTCGAGCATTGAAATCTACCCTGTTAGAACGACCCCAATTGAATATTGTAGAAAGGTCAGAATTTAGCGTATCATTCATGGTTTGCCTCTTGGAATTGATATCTAACATGCTAGGCCTATAGTTGAATGAATACGAATGACAGATGTTGCTATCATCTGCAAAAGAGTAGATAGGATTGGAAGTTTGACATAGAAGGTCATTTAGAAAAATAAGAAATAGAGTAGGAGAAAGAACGGAGCCTTGTGGTACCCCCGAATTGATCTTGAACTCGTCGGACGATATCCCATCTATAACAACTCTTATAGTGCGATCTCTGAGAAAGCTCGATATAAACCGAGAGAAATTGTTACCAACACCAAAAGCAATAAGTTTTGATAGAAGCGCTCCATGCCACACTCTATCAAACGCCTTAGAAATATCAAGAGATATAACTTTACTTTCGCCAAAACGGTGAATAGAACGGCACCATTTTTCCGATAAAAAGGCTAATACATCACCCGTAGAGCGGCCACTACGAAATCCATACTGCCGGTCGTTTAATAGGTTATTAGACTCCAAATATTTGACTAGATGATAGTTTATCATACTTTCCATCACTTTGGAAAGCGCGGAACAAATTGCTATTAGGCGGTAATTTTCGGGGTTGCTAGCCTCACCTTTTTTGGGGATTGGCGTTACATTAGCAACCTTCCAACACATGGGAAACTCACCGGCATGGTATAAGGTGCTAAAAAGGTTGGCTAATGGACGAGCTAACGTCGAAGAGCACTGCTTCAAGACCAGTGCTGGTATGCCATCCGTCCCAGGAGATTTATTTATGTTAAGATCCGCTAAAACCCTTTTAACAACACGAGATCGAAAGAATATCTTAGGCATAGTTACTGATACTCTTTCGATTACGGGCAGTGGTTGATTGCTTTCCGGCAAGTGTGAATTACTTGCAAATAATTCAGCCATAAGGTTTGCTTTATCAACCGGGTTAGTGAATGACTGGTCATCCTTTAAAAGAGTTGGTATTGATGAACTAGCATTATTCCTTACTCTTGTAACGAATGACCAAAAGTTCTTACTACCCTTAGGGGCAGTAAGAACTTTGGTACGAAGACGCTGCTCGTATAGAGATTTTAGTGTTTTATTTATTCACATTGGTCGTTTTTGCATGGCTCCTAAGTAAGAGAACTTTATGTGTTGTTCCAGTCATTTTTTTGGTGACGTTCCAGTCTCGCACTTTTGCATCCAAAACAACTATAAATGCAATTTTTTATAAATTTTTTGTGCGTAGAGTATTCTTTGATCTTTCACCTACGATATGTTAGAGGGAAACGTGTCCAGGTTTTTGAAAACATTACGAAATGTTGGAAAATGTTGTACAAGCTCTTAGACCACTTCTCTTTTAGTGTGACGTTCCAGTTAACTTCAAATTCAAATTTTGTGTGAACAAAAGTTATCGCTACTTTTTTACTTTGTTCATCAAATATACGTCAAAAATTGCGCAAACTGGTGACGTTCCAGCCCACGGCCTTGGCCATATTCTAAATGCTTCGTCCCTAGATCTGACTGCAGTTTTACACGTCTGATTAAACCACGTTTTGTGACGTAGTTTAATCGACTTAATAATATTTTCCACCATTTTCGCCATGGCATTGACATCACTGTCTAGGAAACACAGTTTCCAATAAAAATGTCGAAAGAAGTCGTTGAGCTCTGCCCAACGTGCCTTCCCGTAGATAAAAATCTTACGTTTCGTAGCTGTTGGTGAAACGTTACGAAGTTTAGAGAACGGAAAGACGGCGGAAATGGTGCAGTGATCGGAGTTACCGAGAGGTGCAAAAACATCTACTTCGTACTTTTCAGGGTGCGAAGTGAGAAAAAGATCGAGAGTGTTATACTGGTGCCCTGGAACACATGCGATATGTGTCGGATCTTTCACTAATTGCGTAAGATGGTTGTGCGCGGCGAAAAGCTCAACATATTGTCCCTCTGGAGTTGTGTGACCTGAATGGGGAAGCCAAGAAGAGTTGTGAACATTGAAATCGCCAGCAACAACGATTTCACTGCTCGGGCAATTCCCGAGGATCCTTGTTATGGAGTCAGAAAGGGTGTCGAAGCCAGAGAATGTTGCATCCCTTCCTGCGTTTGGGCTCCTGTAAAGGAATCCGAAGTGTAATAAGTGCTTCCTGATAGAGAATTTATCCCAAAGACAGCTAAATTCGACATCATACGTGCTCAAAGATTGCTGGCACTGGAAGGCAACTTCGTCACGAATGTACATGACAAGACTTCGATGGAAATTAAAAAGCGATAGGAGGTGATACCCAGGGATATGAAAATCCTGTGGATCAGCATTTTCAGATACCTGGGTTTCACATAAGGCGAAAACATCCGGCCTATGAAAACAAATGTGTGCATACACCGAAAAAAAATTCGTTCTTAACCCACGAATATTACATATAAATCTATTCTAAAATAACCCGCCATTTAAATATCCAAAGCTTAAAAAAGATTATCTATTTAAAAGTACAAATAACAACGGAATTAATTGCTGTTAATTGTAATTGTTTAGTAATCAGTGTATATACCTTCATTACTTAACAATTTAACAACAATTAATGCAGAGTTACTTGTACCTTAAATGAAAAAAAGGTTCTGGGAAGGTTAACACAATGATTGCAAAGAGGACATAAAAGCCCTGGTTTGGTCATTGCGCAAGAGAACGACAAGAGAAAGAGTCTGCTTCAGTGGTGAAATTCTACCTGAATTGATCTCAGCGTATGATGTTTGTTGTTGTGTGAAGTTATAGATTTTTGTTTTATTTGAAGATTTGTTATTGTTCGTTTTAATAATATTGTAAAATGTTCTGTAAATTTGGGTGTTTGTTGTAGTAAAAAAAACTGGTTTGTAAATTTGGTTGTTGTTTGTGTGTCTGATTTTTCTCGTTTATTGTAGTTTATTTTATTTTCACATGGGAGTTTTTAATTATTTATTTATATTTATTTTATTATTTTTATTTTTCTTTAAATTTGATTTTCTTTTTATTATCTAATGTTTTTATTTTTTTGAACACAGAACGTATTACACATGGACAGACACGCGACATATAAAAACGCGTATGGACGTCGAAACACTACTTACACACTACTACACTACTGCCTTAAGTTATGCAAAATCGTGTTACTTACAAAGTCAATAAATTTTGTTTACTTAAAGCTAGCACTTCCAAAAAAAAAAACAGAAATTATGTAGCGTTTGCGTTTTCTACGCAAAGAGCAGATGAAGGTTAAAAATAGAATGAAAATAATTCTGTTACTTCTAAACCGTTGGGCGGAGTTTAGAAATACATTTTAGTTGGGAATATAGACATATTATATATCAATCTAGAGGAAATTGTGTTCTTCGTACAAAAATATTATAAAAAGGTGAAGAGTTAAAAAAGCAAATAATACTTTTGGTAGAAAACAGCCTAAATGATTGTTTTTATCATGGTAAGGAAAAAATTAAAAAAAATATTTTTAGTAACACAAATACCAGAATTCCTAAAAGATTTGAAACATTTCCGAAAATGGGTGTTGTAGTTTTTTTGGATTTTCAACGACGATACATATATATATGTATATATATATATATATATGTATATATATATATATATATATATATATACATATATTGATATATACATATATATATATATATATATATATATATATATATATATATATATATATATTTATATATATATATATATATATATATATATATATAGATATATATATATATATATATATATACATATATTGATATATACATATATATATATATACAACTTTAATTATTTGTAAATATTAAATTTGTGCCTTAAAATATTACACAGGTCAACAGCAACAATGTGTTCGAGTAACCGCTATCTACATTTGATGTATCATGGCTACCTTAGTACAAAAATGGTAAAATTTATAAAAAAAAAATTCTATGGCAAGATTTAAAAAAAAAAAAAAAATTTTTTAAATTGCAATTTTTTTTAGACGTTTCTTCAAATAATTAATGATAACTCAAAAACTACTAGTCCGATATAAGTAAAAAAAAATCAGAAAAATTAAGATTTACATAGCCTTTAATTAGTCTTTATATCGCGTTTCAATCGGATCAATAATATCGGAGTTATAATAAAAAACTTAAGAAAAAATTATATTTTTTACGTAAAAATGGCAAAAATTTTCGTTTTAAAAAAATCATGAAAAACCGAAAACGGCAAACAACTTCCAGATTTATTATATTATCGCATAGCGACATATAATAGCAACAAAATGAGATATCGACCATAAAATCGATTAATTTTTTTCGAATTTATTCACAATTTAGTGAATTCGCTCATTTTCACAAAATTTTAGTTTTTTGCTTGATATACGCATTATAGCGGGTTTTTAAATGTATGAAAAAAATAAATTTTCCAATTTTAAGGGGTGCATGTCGGATTATTGTGAGATTTGGTGAAAAACTTCCACCCACAAAATTTTAGTCGAATTGAACAACGTTAACGCGTAGCGCATAGGCCCCAAATCTGAAAAATAGCGTTTAAATCGAAAAAAATTGACAAATTTTCAGTTTTTGCAAAATTAAAGCTATTTATTCCCCATTTTGCAAAAAAGTGGATCCTGGTCCTTAGGGCAAACACAATGAGATTTCCAATAAGCTACATATCTTTAAAATCGGTTAAACAGTTTTCGAGTTACATTACATGTCCTTGAGGACTTGCCGAAGGCAATTGACCAAAAAATGTGACTAAGTCAAATCGATGATAGATCGAAAATTCATTTCATTGTTTTATTCATGTATTTTCTTTTATTTTATATTTTATTATTTCAATTTATTACAACATATAAAATAAGGAAATAAATAAATATTATAAACTACAAACTTTGGAATTTTCTTTTATGACATTTTCTATTATTGAATAACGAAGTGTTGCTCTGAATACTCTGGCAAAAACCTGCCATCATGTGTGCATCCCAGCGACCTTGTTATCTTTCCTCCATTGCCCGAATATCTTGGTGAAATCGTTCGCCCTGTTCCTCACTTAAGTCTCCTAGATTTTCAGGAAAACGATCTAAGTGACTGTGAAGGTAATGTAACTTGATGCTCATGTTGTATCCAAGATTCTGGGAGTGAGTTAACATCTCTTCAACGTGCGCAACATAATCATCATCCTTGTTATTTCCTAAGGAATGTTGAATAACTTATACAAACGAATCCCATACATTTTTCTCAGTTTCTGACATTGAACTGAGAAAATCGGTATCTTTGACAATTTGCGAATTTGTTGGCCGTCAAATATTAATCCTCTTCAATACTGTATTTCCACAGTAACACGTGTCCCACAGAAATACGTGTTTTGCCCAAAACAGTATTTCGCGTACTTGTTTTGCCATACATTTCTCATTCATCCAAAACACTTTGGCAGTACCTGGATATTGTATAGTGGTTTCAAAAGCATCTATTTTTTTTATTTTGTTGCGTTGTGTAATAGGAAGATATCCGTCAATTTTCGATTTAAACGCTATTTTTCAGATTTGGGGCCTATGCGCTACGTGTTAACGTTGTCCAATTCGACTAAAATTTTGTGGGTGGAAGTTTCTCACCAAATCTTACAATAATTTGACATGCACCCATTGAAATTGGAAAATTTATTTTTTTCATACATTTGAAAACCCGCTATAATGCTTAGATCAAGCAAATTCACTAAATTGTAAATAAATTCGAAAAATATCAATCGATTTTTATGGTCGATATCTTATTATGTTGCTATTATATGTCGCTATGCGATAAAGTAATAAATCTGGAAGTTTTTTTTGGCGTTTTCGATTTTTCATGATTTTTTTAAAACGAAAATTTTTGCGTAAAAATATATATTTTTTTCTTAAGTTTTTTATTATAACTCCGATACTATTGATTAAAACGCGATATATAGACGAATTAAAGGCTATGTAAATCTTAATTTTTCTGATTTTATTTTAATAATATCGGACTAGTAGTTTTTGAGTTATCATTAATTATTTGAAGAAACGTCTAAAAAAAATTGCAATTTAAAAAAAAAAAATTAAAAAAAATCTTGCCATAGAATTTATAAATTTTACCATTTTTGTACAAAGGTAGTCATAATACATCAAAATTGTATAGCGGTTTTAAGAGCACATGAAATTTTTTTTACTTTGTTGTGCTGTGTTATGAATACTTTATAATAACAAAAAAATATTTGATTATGTACTTCAATACCATGAAATAATAATTACAAGGAAGTTTCATTCTCTCTCTTCAAAATTATTTTGAAGTATATTGGGTTTTTGAAGTTTGATATTTGAAAACAAATGAAAGAAAAATGTTGCCACAATAAGAAAAGGGGTACGAAATACATTGGGAATAATTATCAAAAATGTATAATTTTGAAGTTAAGCATATAATGAAGACATTCAATATTAAAGAAATAAATTTGTATGATTGTTTATTGAACATTTGTAGTAAATATTTATAAGTTTTTTATACAAACATTTTATCATCATACAATATTAGAAAAGTGGGATTGTCGGCAAAAATATGGTAGCACAAACTTTCACTATCCTAACAAACGTCAGAAAGTTATCATGGCGACAAAAAGAGAGAATGGAACAACCTTCAGTATTATTAAGTCATGCTTCAATGCTATTGAACATAAGTATTTTCTCTTTTGCTGAAAATGTGACTGCAAATTATTTTGTTACTTCTTTTTCAAGCTAGACATTAAGACCTTAATTGTAAATCGTCATTACTTTAAAATTAATCAAACGAACCACATTAATAAGCAATCAATATCTGACCTCCTTTGTTATTAAAATAAAAAAATTATTTAATTCTGAAAGTTATTTTAAAACATTTTTTTCAGATTACAGTCCCGCCTCCACCATACCCAAATAATCTTCAAGTAAAACGCCTTAAAGATGGGATTTCAAGCGAAATGCAAGCCGGGAATCCGCCCACACAACCTTCTTTTTTTCTTAATCAACAACAATTACAAATGCTTCAATACTTGCAACAAAAGAGTAATTTAAATTCACAGGAAGAAATTTTGCTTCAACAACTAAATAGTCAATATAAATTAATGAAACATTACCAACAGGGTGTAATTAATCAAAATATATATGAAAACCTTAATATAAAACAAAATGAACACAAGGTCGTTCTTGAAAATGAAAATTTAAATCAGCCTGCCCCTTCGTACTCCGACAATTCACTGGATCAATGTTTTTTTAAAATTAATGATGCTACTACGAAATACGGATTTGGTGAAACTAACGATATAGGTAATTAAGTTACTTAATCTATTTAATAAATAAGCTTTTTGTACATTTCAGTAGTGAATTTCAAACTGTGTTTGACAGAAATTTACGTTATCTCTTATTTATAAATCTCGCAGGACAACAATAGGCATATTAAAAATATAAATGTAATTATTAGAGTTTCCCAATAAAATAAATAAAAACAAGTAAGAAAGTGCTATAGTCGGTCAAGCCCGGCCATACGATACCCTTCAGCACTAAAGTCAAAGGTGTTATTTTTCCTGTATAAAGTCAAATATTTGCTAAATTTTGAAATCATACAAACATTTTTCAAAACTTATATATTTAAGCTGTTTCCGTCATTTGGACTTATATAAGAGCTAGGGTCAAATGTGGACCGATTATCTTGAATTTTGGCAACTTGATTACAGTTGTTACAAAAATTATGTGCAAAAAATAAACTTGAAATTCTTATTATCTTTAGATTTACGAGCGTTTTAGTGATTTTTGTCTCATTTAGTGCGTTTTTAAAGAAGAGTTTGTATGGGAGATTTTTGTCTCATTTAGTGCGTTTTTAAAGAAGAGTTTGTATGGGAGCTATGATCTAATGTGGACCGATTTCAATGAAATTTGGTACAATGATTTTAGTTTACATAAGCAGTATTTGTTTTAAATTTCATGAAAAAAATATTTATATTTGTGACCAATATATCAAATCCGGGAAGTGGGACCTATGGATGGTACCATAAATAATGGACCGATTTTGACGAATGTCAATAGCCATGGTCCCATTATCAAAAAAATGATTTGTTCCAAATTTCATCAAATTATCTTTACAATTGCGACCTGTAGTTTGATTACAAGGTTTACATGGGGGGCCAGCCAGCCAGAAGGACGGACATCGCTAAATCGACTCAGAAAGTGATTATAAGCCTATTAGTATACTAAAAGGTGGGTCTAAGACAAATATTTCTATGCGTTACATACATCAGCACAAACTTGTAATACCCTTTCCACCTATGGTGGTGAAGGGTATAACAAGTCAGAGTGTTATATTCTGCTGTGCCGAATCTTATATACCCACCATCAAGTTGTACGACAGTCAGAGAAGCGCAGTGGATCAATACTAAGCCACTTATAATGATTCATTCATTTTAGAGTATAAGTGACTACACATCATATTAAAAAAACTATCCAGAGTTACTCATACTTACTACGACGTTTTTGCGGGCAATATATCAATTCCGGGAAGTCGGACCTATGTTAGGTACCATTAATAATGGACCGATTTTGACGAATTTCAATAGCAATGGTCCCATTATCAAAAAAAATGATATGTGCCAAATTTCATAAAATTATCTTTAGAATCGCAAAATCGACTCAGAAAGTGATTCTAAGCCTATTGGTATACTAAAAGGTCTAAGACAATATTTGTATGCGTTATATACATCAGAAAGAAGATAATGATGCGAATGAATTTTTGCAACAGTTAGAGATGTGTACTCTGAATTAATTTATCGATAAAAGTCAGTTTTTGCAAATTTTGAGTTGTGACCCTTTGTATTTAGGGTGCGATATATAGATTAGAAGGTATTATTGTAAAATTTTTTGGAAGCATTTGTTTTCATTTCAACCCATAGGCAAACATAATTTGATCAGCTTGAGCTTACTTTCTCATTACATTTTTTAAATGATAAAACTTAAATCGAAAACATAATCGACTCTCATCCCGCTGCTCCCTAATTTCTCCCCTTATCAGCCCTCGTCAAAAATACTTTTTTGGTGAACTTCGGAGGCTCGTAAGAAAAAAGTGGGACCCTATAGAGCATCGTGCCCAACTACATTATTAATGCCCCAATCTTTTTTAATAAAATAGTCTTGGGAAAATTTGCTCTATCTGTTACCTGAACAGTTATATCAGACGAAGAGCAAATAACTTTACTTGCAATATTTAACAAAATTTCAATGTGTCAGTTACCTGGTAAGGAATTTTATACAGCATTCAAGAAAGGATGTCTGTGCTAAATTTATTCAAACCAAGCATAGTAAATTTCCCAAGCAATACATGGTTTGGCAGGCCATTTGTACACGAAATCGCAAAAGCAAAAAAATCGTCATTAAAGGAACTATAAATTCCAAACACTTATATTGAATAATGTTTGAAAGAACCGTTAAAGGAAATGATACAACAGCACAACATGTTTGTACTACTTTGGCCAGATCTAGCCACCGGCCACTTTTCCAAAAAATAAAACGTAGAATGGTATATAGAATGCAAAAATTATAAATTATGTTCCTAAAGACTGTAACCCCCTAACTGTCCAGAGCTTCGCCCAATTGAAAAATATTGGGCATTAATGAAAAGATTCTTAAAAAATACTAAACGGGTGTGCAAAAACGAAAGAGAGATTCAAAATATGTGGCGAAAATCGTATGCTACAGTAAATGAAAGAAGTGTACAAAACTTAATGAAAGGTGTTGAGCGAAAAGTAAGAGTATTTTATGGAAATAGGCGATAATTTCTAAATATCTACATATCAAGAATTGGAAGATACCATAAATTAATAAAAGCTTTAATCTTCTAAAATGAAACTGAGCGTTTTAATTTTATTGACCAAAATCTAAGTATAAATATCAATCCAGGTAGTCTTTATATTAACCCTAAACAGACAAACATTTTACTAACGATCTTTGTATACACGAAGTTTTTTGATTGAGTATTTGTAAGATAGTGATTTTATTTTTACTGAATATAATTCTTAAATAATAATAAACAATTTTTTAAAACTAGTCTAGACTACCTCCTAAGACTATATGTGGAAATGTTTATCTTACATTTATTTGGGTTTTATTTTTACCCTTAATTTTATTTTAAAATAAAGTAAACCTAAGGAAACAGGTTTACTCATATTTCATTTAAGTAATAAAACTAATTAGGAATTTTATTAATGACACATGCGTAGAACTGATAAGGAGATTTTTACCTAAATCTATTTATATCTTAAGTGTTGATAAATAGCAACCATAAATGTATATTAGGGTGACAGGAAAATTTTTCTTTGATTTCAAATGTTTTTTTCTACGGAATATTGTTACAATAGGTTTAAAAGTTGAGATCTGAAAATGTGAGCCAAATCGGACAACGCGCATCGGGTCCAAAGTTTAAGAGTCCATTTGTATATGGAAAAATGGGTTATTTTTTTTTTTGCGAAATTTAGACCAAAAATAAATAATTTTTACAAGAAAAAATAATAGAGTAATAAAGAGAACTAACTAACAATTATAATAATTTTTTGTATGTTTTTATTTTTAAATACGTAATATTATTAATTTATTAGTGAATTTTAATAAATATACTTAAAGTAGTTATTTTAAACTAAGACAATTTTTTTTTATTTAAAAAAAATATTTTAACCCTTTTTAGACATGGAGTCAAAAATGACCCGAGTTTTTTGTTGGCACTTTTTTCACCAAATTTTGATTAAAAACCATTAATGTTATTATTTGACACCAAGATTAATTTTTTTTACCAAAGTAGTTTGTTTTTAGACTTGTATCCTTAGGCGTATTGTCAAGGACACGAATTTTTGGGGGAAAATCGCAATACCTTCATAACTGTTTTATGGATTTCAAATATTAATTACTTCTCTTAAAAATAAATTGTAAATGGACGAAATGTAGCAAAAACTGCAAATACTCTCAGTTTTCCCCATACAAATGGGCTCAAAAACTTTGGGCCCGTTGCGCGGGCTCGTATCCTAAAAATATATCAATAATATTTTGGACACTTCCGAGTGACATAATTTGGCCACATAATTTCTCTACTAGAAGTCGATCAGACGACCCACCCTAATGTATATACATATATATACATTAAAGATTAAAGATTAAAAAATATCACAACTTAAATATGTTCAAGACATTTGAACATTTTGCCGGACAACTAGTGGATCACGCGGAATACTATCTATCTAAACTACATTTTTTGATTTAGAACATTTCTTCTTAGTAATTAAACAAATTAATATAAAAATAGTTATACAAATAACTGTTAAAGATGTATGACCTGTAGGGTGAAAATTTTTTGTATGAAGGAAAATGATTTTTCGAATTTTAAAACATTTTCTACGGAATATTGTGGCACTAGATCTAAAAGTATAGATCTGAAAATTTGAACCAAATCGGAAAACGTTCTATATGCGCGCATCGCGTCCAAAGTTTAAGAGCCCATTTGTATGGGGAAAATGGGTTATTTTTCTGTTTTTGTGAAATTTAGACCAAAAATAAATAATTTGTACAAGAAAAATAATAGAATATTAAAGAGAACTAACACAGCTTTTTTTCCAATCATGAGGTAGTTTAAAAGTTATTGCAGTTTCCCCCGGAAATTCATGTCCTTGAAAACGCGCCTAAGGATATGCACCTAAAATTGTATGTTGTTAATACAGCGCTATGTATAACCAAAAGTTAGAAACTGTTTATAAACTGTAGCCAAGTAGCTGCCAACTAGAATACAGATTTGCCTTAGCAGCTTCGATTTATAACTGTCTGCTAACTTTGAAAAAATCAACTCTGAAAATTAATGATGCCACTACTAAAATTACTGTCTTTTCTTGTATCAACCCTGATTTTGACGTTTGATATTATGTTTTTTCCCTCTATATTAAAAAAAAGAATAAATTGAAAAAATTTGTTTAAAATGGAAGAAGAATTAAATAAAAACAAATGGAAAAATTAACAAAAAGATCGGTGAATTGGCAACAGGAGGAAAAGGTAAGTTATTAATGTTATTATTGACAATATTAAATAAAATCAAATGTCTTTTTAGGATTTGCTTTCTCAGATCGCTCTGAACAAATTGGACGTTATAGAAGATGCCAGAATACACACAAACACAAATAGGAAAAAGAAGGATGCCTGGAACAATATACATGCCCTATTCCACAAGTTTTTATTTTTATAATTTAAGGCACTATTCAATTTATATTTTTCCTTTGTTTTCAAAAAATTTACAATAAACAGCTGTTTGACAAACTGCTAAACACTTGCTAACAAGTGTTTAGCAGTTTGTTATCTGTAGTTTGTTTGCCAATTATAGTTAAACTGTATGCTAACTTAATGCTAATTTTTAGTTATACATAACGCTGTAAATGGCTAGTTACTAGTAAATAGTTCAGTTTTGCTTAAATATATTCAAATTTACTTAGTCAGGTCGGTTTCAAAAATTATTTTTTAAATTTTGAAAATTTTGTTCAACAAATATTAAAACTTAAGAATTTGCTCTCCAGTGTGTTAAAACAGACAAATAGGATAATAAAGTCAAATAAAAAAAAAATAGTTCTATATCTTAAATCGTTTCGCTGTACCTGCGATTTCAAATTGAAGAATTTCGCGAAAATGTAAATTTTTGGGCCAAATTCGAGTAAATGCTCGGTAAAATTTACTTGTATTCAATTTTTACAAAAACAAGTAAGAGGTATATTCGACTTTGCCGAATCTTGGATACCCTTCACAAATGGTGTTCCAAAAGTAAAGTACAAAGTCGTAAGAATTTATTAATAATTATATAGTTTCTGATTGATAACTTAGTTGAGCCCAACACAAATTGATATGTATAATACTATATGTATAATACATACTAAATGTAATTCCTAGCAATTTTTAGCTATACTAGTATTATATGCAAAGAGTCTTTAAAATTAAGAGTCCGAAAACGAGAAGCTTTTCGGTGGCGCACAGTGGTTTACGGACGCTTTTTTTTGGAAATAATTATGTAACTTTTGAACGACTGGAGATATTTGAATGAAATTTGTCATGGTGGTAGCCAAGGAGTATTTGAGTTGAGTGGTCCGTGAGGGTCGGGAGAGATGGATGGACCTCGTGTGTTCGACTTTTTTAAAAATTCGCCAAAAATCCATTCATGAATGGATTGAAAAGAAATTTTAAACTTAAGTTGTCCTTGAGAAGATCTACAAAAAATATGCTTCATGTGTAGGTTATCTCCTTTGGGTTTCGAGATATGTGGATAAAAAGGAATTTTTCGGTTGATTTTTTACCTATTTTTTTTAAGCTTTTTTGATCTGGTGGACGCATTTGAGGACCAAAAATTTTAAGAATATTCGTTAAATTTGTAATAAAATTCTCAATAATTTTTGTACAAGTCGGTTATAATTATCTTCTTTCGTTTAAAAGTTAAAAATATTCAAAGTTGAAACTTAAAAAAAATGTCGCTTTTTTTGAGTTTTTCTCAAAAAAATAGCTATTTTTTTCACTAATGAAAAATATTCTCTTACGAAACATAAAAAGATTTTTAAAGTTTTTAAAAGAAAACATAATGAGAATGCGTATTAAACAAATTTCTTGCTAATTGGACTTTTGGTACTCGCACATGCTCTCTGCAAACAATGCTAATTTGTAAAAAAAAAATTTAGTTTAAACAAAAATTTCTCAAAAGGCAAAGCACCGATTTGAAAAAAAATATAATGTTTATATTTTCTGACATATCTGTTATTGATTTGAAAAGTGTTTTCTGAAACGCGCTGCAAATAAATGTTGCTATGTTTGTAAAAAAACCTCATTTTTTGAAACCCCTTTTCCCGAGTTGGGAATTGGGGAATTTTTCAGTTGAAATTGGGAATTTTTTTTAGTCTATTGCTTTTAGATCTTATTGGTCTACACAACTTCAAATTTTCATTGTGATATCTTTATCCATGTCATTTCTACAAAATATCAAAAATTGAAATTATTTTTTCTTAAAAAAAGTAGAAAAATAATATTTTTTGTTTTACGATACAAAGTGTAAAAAGATTAACTCACTTAAAAAAGATTTTTACTTGGTGTTCTTCTCCTGGTCTTTCCCAATCCAATGATATTAAACACGTATATCAAGCTTTAATACATAGCCATTAAAAGCTCTGAAAACTTTGCCACCCATAGCATTTTTATACCCTTCACCAATAGGTGAAAGGGTATTATAAGTTTGTCATTCAGTTTGTAATTTTTTCATTATTCGTCTTAGACCCCAAAAAATTAAAAATTATACCGATCGACTCAGAATCGCCAGGAGAGTCGATTAAGCCATGTCCGTCTGTCTGTCTGTTGAAATCAAGTTTGTGGAGCTCCTGGTGGGTGTACCCAGAAGAATTATACACCAGATTTTAGGAAATTTCCCTACGCAGGCTATTTAATTTCATTAAAATCGGTCCATAAACACCCGAGACATCGCTAAAATACTAAACTTCGATGACGAGTTTTAATTTTTTTTTTTTTAAATACAGTTTTTAAAAGAAAAATTTTTTCAAATTCTCATCGAATTTTGAATTTCTGGTGCTTATAGACTGATTTTGATAAAATTTAATAGCATGTTGCATTGGAGCATTTTCTAAAATCTGATATATAATTCAAAAATGTTTTTTTAAAAAATACTGTTTTTTTTTTTTTTTTTTAAATTTTTAATTTGTCAATTTGCGTACATCGATAACTTTTGCTTTGGCTATATCTTGGTTATTGATCTACCGATTTTGATGAAATTCAATAGTGTGCTGCGTTGAATGATTTCCTAAAATTTGATATACAGTTCAAAAAACTTTTTTTTGAAAATCAAAGGTTTAAAAAAAAATTGTTTAAATTTTCATCGAATTTTTAATTTTGGCGATATCTCTGATGTTTATAGATCGATTTCTAAAATCTGATATATAGTTCAAAAATTTTTTTTTTAAAAATACTGTTTGTAAAAAAAAAAATTAAATTTGTCAATTTGCGTACATCGATAACTTTTGCTTTGGCGATATCTCAGTTATTAATCTAGCGATTTTGATGAAATTCAATAGTGCGCTGCGTTGAATGATTTCCTAAAATACAGTTCAAAAAACTTAAAAAAACACAATTTTTTGACGAAATTAATTTGCGTACATCGATATCTTTTGCTTTGGCGATATCTCGCTTATTGATCCACTGATTTTGATGAAATTTAATAGTGTGCTGCGTTGAATGATTTCCTAGAATTTGATGTACAGTTCAATTAAAAAAAACACAGTTTTTTTTACGAAATTAATTTTTTTTGATGAAAAATACAATTTTTAAACAAATTTTTTTAAATTCTCATCGAATTCTCATTGAATTCTGGAGTTTATAGACCGATTTTGATGAAATTTAATAGCATGCTGCAATGAAGTATTTTCTAAAATCTGATATATAATTCGATTTTTTTTAAATATTGTTTTTTTAAAAAATTTTCTAAAATATGCCAAATTTGTGTACATCGAAATATTTTGCTTTGGCGATATCTTAGTTACTGATCTACCGATTTTAAAGAAATTCGATAATGTGTTGCGTTGAATTATTTCTTAAAATTTGATGTATAGTTCAAAAAAACGTTTTTTTGAAAAACATAGTTTTTTAAAAAAAACATAGTTATTTTGAAAAGTTATTAAAAAAAATGTTAATTCTCATCGAATTTTGAATTTTGGCGATATTTCGAGTTTTAGCTTAATCTCAGTTGTAAGTAGAAGTATATGTTGCAATTTAATAGTGTACTTCGTAGAACACTATCAACATCTAATACCTATACATATAAGTTATGTCGGTATGCCATCTAGAAGCTCATCAAACTTGATTTCAGCATACCGAAATAACATATCTTACGTAACTGTTGTTGCCAAAAGTCTAATCTAAATAGGTCCGCTAAATATTCTCATAAAAGCAAAAATTTAATAGCACCTCTAATTTTAAAGATATATGCATTTAAGTACGACCTCTCTCAAGGTGCGAAATATTACAATGTTGTGTAATTCCTGAAATTCTTTGTATTTTAAAATGTAGACCCAATATAAAACAAGGTTATTCACTAATTAAAGTATTATTCATATATCGCCTAAAAATTAAATGTATGAGGCGTGTTAATTATCAAGATTTGAAACTTTTTCAGATTCGAAAATCAATATACATATATTAGTATTTTTGTAGAATTCACCTAAATCAGTCTTCAGAAACATACATACTTGTAATTGACCAAAAACTCTTTTCACTCTGTACTTTACTTTTGTAACACCATTGGTGAAGGGTATTTAAGGTTCGGCATAGCCGAACACAGCACTCTTACTTGTTAAGCTGAATATTCGAGTATGTATTGAGTAATGTGTGCAAATAAAGTTAATGGTGCACAGTGGTATTAACTCTGCAATTTCTAAACTACTAAACGGATTTTGACAAGATTTGGAACGTCAAGACAAGAGGTGTGTGGCTTTTAGATCAATGTTTAAGAACGTATTTGTCGGTAGTACAGTGGTCTCTACAGTGGGCCAAAGTGGGCCTACCTCGGGTATATAGAACCTTTGGGTCCGTATAATTTTCGCCAATTGGGTCCGATCTAAAAGATTTTTACATATTCGAAAACTTCTTAAAAAACTTAAGAAAAAATATGGGTACTGTGCTACCTTATCTCTTATAGTTTAAGAGATATTTGAATCCAATTTTTTTTTGTTTGCGTTTTTTGCATGTCTTCTGGCCTTTTTTGGCCTATTAGTCTTTTCTCGTACTACGTAAATACTCCAAGATTGCTGATAAATTTCCAAATGAACTGAAAGAAAAAACTTTATTATGTAAACTTAATAACACAGAAAAATTCTTCAAAATTTGTGTACCGAAAAAAACCTGAAAAATTAATTTAAAAAAAAGTAATATTATTTTTTCAATAGTTTTGACAAATTTTTTCAAATTTTCTAAAAGACTGGACTTGAGGGATCAGTATAAACTATATTTCTAAAAATTTTGGACGTGCACAACTAGCGGTAGTCGAAAATCAGACGTTTTTTAACAAAACTTGTGCGTTTTGTGACTGTAAAAATATTGTTTATTTTATCTCAAAACTTTTCTTAACAAAATTGTATTTACTATAATGTTCTTAAGATCTGTGCAAAAATCTGACAGAGCGCGGCTATAAATCGGGTCACACGGGCCGCTTTTCTAAAAAAAACTCAAATTTGTGAAAAAATTTTAATTTGAATTTCAGAACTTGTTCCGAAATTTATATTTTAGATTTTCACATGTACAGGTCCATAATGTGAACAAAAATGGTCGTAAGACCTTGTTTAGTTTTAGAGATTTTTGCGAAAAATTACAAAGTAATGTTAAAAAATTATATGTAGAGCCCACTGTGCTACCGACAAACAACATTGATCTAAAAGCCTCACACTTCTTGTCTTGTCGTTCCAAATTTTGTCAAAATCCGTTTAGTAGTTTAGAAATTGCAGAGTTAATACCACTGTGCACCATTAACTTTATTTGCACACATTACTCTCCTATACTCCAATATTTAGCTTCAAAATGCTATGGGAGGCAAAGTTTTCAGAGCTTTTAAAGGCTATGTATTAAAGCTTGATATACGTGTTAGTATCATTGAATTGGGAAAGACCAGGAGATAAACACCAAGTAAAAATATTTTTTAAGTGAGTTAATCTTTTTACACTTTGTATCGTAAAACAAAAAAATATTATTTTTCTACTTTTTTAAGAAAAATAATTTCAATATTTGATATTTTGTAGAAATGACATGGACAAAGATATCACAATGAATATTTGTAGTTATGTAGACCAATAAGATCTAAAAGCAATTAATTAAAAAAAATTCCCAATTTTAACTGAAATATTCCCCAATTCCCAACTCGGGAAAAGGGGGTTTCAAAAAATGAGTTTTTTACAAATATGGCAACACTGACTCTATTTGCAGCGCGTTTCAGAAAATACTTTTCTAATCAATAACAGATATGTCAGAAAAGATAAACATTATATTTTTTTTCAAATCGGTGCTTTGCCTTTTGAGAAATTTTTGTTTAAACTAAATTTTTTTTTTACAAATTGCCATTTTTTGGAGAGGGCATGTGCGAGGACCAAAAGTCTGATTAGCAAGAAATTTGTTTAATACGCATTCTCATTATGTTTTCTTTTAAAAACTTTAAAAATCTTATTTTATCAAAAAAAGCGAAATTTTTTTTAAGTTTCAACTTTAAATATTTTTAACTTTTAAACGAAAGAAGATAATTATAACCGACTTATACAAAAATTATTGAGAATTTTATTACAAATTTAACGAATATTGTTAAAAAAATTTTAGTCCTCAGATGCGTCCACCAGATCAAAAAAAGCTTAAAAAATAGGTAAAAAATCAACCGAAAAATTCCTTTTTGCCCACATATCTCGAAAGCCAAAGGAGATAACCTACACATGTTAGCATATTTTTTGTAGATTTTCTCAAGGACAACTTAAGTTTAAAATTTCTTTACAATCCATCCATAAATGGATTTTTAGCGAATTTTTAAAAAAGTCGAATACCCATCACTTTCCCGACCCCTCATGGACCAGTGCTTTTTAAAACCAACTCGAATATTCTTTGGCTAGCACCATGCCAAATTTAATTCAAATATCTCCAGTCGTTCAAAAGTTACAGAATTATTTCCAAAAAAAGCGTCCGTAAACCACTGTGTGGGTTCTAAAGTGGTCCCTTTGTGAAAGATAATGATTACTAAAGAGTGTTCTAAAAAAAATATGCATTTACTATTTTAGACAAAATTTATCCATAGTGCAAGAAATAATTTATTTTTGATCAAGTTAGTTTTTATAGATATGTCAGATACTATTATTTTAGAAATTATTAATTTTCAATAGTTATTTCAATCAAAATGGACTGCGAAAAAAAAGTTCGTGAAAATATAATTAAAACTTTTCAAAAAAATCCGTCATGGACTTTTAAAAAAATAGCAAAAAATTTGAAAGTTGACCCTCGAACGGTTTCTAATGCCATCAGACGGTATAAGGAAAACCTGAGCATTGAAAGAAACCCTGGATCTGGGAGGAAAAAAGGTCCTACAGATATTGGTAAGGTAAAAGAAGTCGAGCGACTCTTTCGAAGAGCGCCTAACACTTCTTTAAGAAAAGCAGCTCGTACGGTGAAATGTTCTACGAATTTTGCACATAGAGTCAAAGCTTATGCTGGACTGAAGACATACAAAGTCCAAAAGGTTCCAGATCGCAATGCTATAAAGAACTTAGAAGCAAAAAAACGAGCGAAAAAATTGAAGTCTGATTTTATAAAAAATACACCTGTTGTGTGATGGATGATGAAACATACGTACTGGCAGACTTTTCTCAACTTCCTGGTCAAGATTTTTATGTTGCTGATAAACGGGGCAATGTTCGGCAAGAGTTTCGCACAAAAAAACAAACAAAATTCCCTAAGAAGTTTCTCGTGTGGCAAGCTATTTGCAGTTGTGGCAAAAGAAGTAAAGTATTTGTGGCATCTGGCACAATAAACACAGAAATTTATATAAAGGAGTGCCTACAAAAACGGTTGTTACCCTTTTTAAGAGAGCACAGAGTGACTACATTTTTTTGGCCCGATTTGGCATCATGCCATTATGGAAAAAAGGCACTTGAGTGGTACTCAAAGAATAATGTCATTTTTGTACCACGAGAGGCAAATCCACCTAACTGTCCAGAACTTCGGCCTGTGGAAAGGTATTGGGCTCTGGTAAAAAAGGAATTGAAGAACACAGGAAAGATTTCCAAGAACATGTCCGATTTTAAGCGCAGGTGGAACACATGCTCCAAAAAGGTATCAGAAGCAACTGTAAAATCTTTAATGGGAGGGTTTCCGAAAAAAGTCGATAATTTTGCAAAACCCGAGTACTAAGTAAACATTTTAATGCTAAATGATTTTGTACAATATGTCATTATATTTGCGTATTTTGTAGAGTTTTTATATTAAAAGGTTTGATTTTTATTTAAGAAAATCCAACTACAAATTTTATTTAGAGCACTCTTTATACTACAAGTAGAGAATACTTATTTAAGCCAGCCAGTAGCTTCGATATAAGTGTCTATTTTACGAACATTAAATAAAGTTCGATAGACCAGGCAGAAAAGATGAATCCAAATGTAGATGCCCTTAGATTTGCAAGAGCACATCGATTTGATGAAGATTAAGTGTTATGATATGCAACCCAAAAACGCAGTGCCCAGTGAGGGTTGTGTACTTTAATTCGTACGTATCATCCAACTAGTAAAAGTTCTTGATTATATATGCAAAACTCTTAAGCTAGCGGACTGATTTAGATCAAAGCTTTAACAATGATTGTTTTGTTAATGTGTACAAGCCTTAGGATAATAGGGTATACACTCTTAGTTTTAGATGCATGCGTAAAATATATAGCTCTTGAATGGGTGGATTTCAGTTTTGTCGGAAAAGTTATTAAGATGAATACTTCATCAATAATATTTAGGATGTATTGTTCTTCCGATCTGTCTGATGAACGTGTGTAAAGTTTAGCTCTAGTTCTTTGTGCAATTATAATGTGATTTAATTTATCAGCATTAAAGTGATTCCCGATCGGGGTTATATGGGATATTTCACTAAATGTGAACCGAGTTCGGCCATTTGCAATACCGAACATTTCAGGAATGTTGTCCCTCTAGAAAGTTTGTTTTAGGCGCTATCGCGCTGAATAACTATATTGTACGTCTTTATACTACATGTCATCATCGTATCTATTATAATTTGACATTTTTTAGCTACTAAGAGATTGCCTTAGGCGAAGTTATACGGGAGCAATTGTCAAACGTGAACGGATTTATCCTAATTGCAATTAAAAAAATTAAATTTTCGTTGATATGTGAGATACATACATACATATGTGGGTTTTGAACGCAAATTATGCACTTGGCTGCAATTTTCGTACTTCGTAGGAAGATTACCTATAATTTGATATATAACACAGGGCAACAGCAAAAATGTGCTCGAGTAACCACTATACCACTGTGAAGCAGCTTCGGCCGAAATGACAAGACTTCTTGTCGATTTAGATGTGGCCTTGGTCCAGGAGCCTTGGATCCGCGGAAACAAGGTATGCGGACTAAAGGCTACAGGCTACAACTTATATATACCAAGTACGGGCGACAAGGTAAGAACATGCATTTTAGCTAAAAGTGAACTTAATTTTCATTTTTTCATTCATTTCATCATTAAATGGCCTGTAATTACAACCTGTGTAGGTCAAAGGCCGAGCATATTTTAGAATTCCAAGCTCCTCTATCTTGTGCGCATATTCTCCAATTTCGTATACCAAGTTTCAAAAGATTTTCTTCTACTTGGTCTTTCCATCGAAGTTTTGGACGCCCTCTTCTACGCGTTCCCTCTGGATCATTATCGAAGACTTTTCTTGCCGGAGTATTTTTATCCATTCGCACAACATGTCCTAGCCAACGCAGACGCTGTTGCTTAATGCGTTTTACTATGTCGATGTCAGCGTATAACTCATACAGCTCATGGTTCATTCGATGTCGATACTCATTGTTGACGCAGACTGGTCCAAAGATTCTTCGTAGAATTTTCCTCTCAAATACTCCAAGGATAGCTTCATCTGTCTGTGCAAGTGCCCATGATTCAGCACCATACAATAACACGGGTAGTATGAGCGTTTTATAGAGCGTGATTTTAGTTCTTACAGAAAGGACTTTATTTCTTAGCTGTTTGCTTAGTCCAAAATAGCATCGATTGGCAAGTATGATTCTACGTTTGATTTCAAAGCTTATATCGTTGTTGATGTTCACAGCGGTACCAAGGTATACAAATTCTTTTACAACCTCGAAGCTATAGTTCTCAACGGACACATGTGATCCAATTCTAGTGGTCTGTCTGCCTGTAGAAACCATCAGTTTTGTTTTTGATTCATTTACAGCTAGACCCATTTTGTTTGATTCCTTCTCGATATTGGAAAAGGCGGCAGTTACCTCGCGTAGAGTGCGTCCTATAATATCAATGTCATCGGCAAACGCGAGTAGCATATGTTTTCTATTGAAAATTGTTCCTGTTGTATTAACTGCTGCATCTCGCAAGATTTTCTCTAACGCAATATTGAAGAGGTCACAAGATAAACTGTCACCTTGCCTGAATCCCCGTTTAGTTATGAAGGACTCTGATAGGTTCTTACCTATCTTAACAGATGATGTATTAGTAAGTGTCATCCTGCATAACTTTATAAGCTTCGTAGGGATGCCGAACTCAGACATTGCTTCAAACACCTTCTTCCGTATCGGGCTATCAAAAGCAGCTTTGTAGTCAACAAAGAGATGATACGTATCGATTTGTTTCTCCTGGGTCTTTTCTAATATTTGATGTAGAGTAAAGATCTGGTCAGTGGTTGATTTACCTGGTCTAAAGCCACATTGGTATGTCCCAATTATTTCATTTACTTTGTCTTATATGCAATTGAGAGGAGGCTTATCCCTCTATAATTTGCACATACAGTTTTATCTCCTTTTTTGTGGACTGGACAAAGGACACTGAGATTCCAATCGTCCGGCATGCGTTCTTCTGACCATATGTATTCTAGGAGCCGGGACATATACTTTATCAGCTCATCACTTCCAGCCTTAAAAAGCTCTGCTGGCAAACCATCGGCACCAGCAGCTTTATTATTTTTTAATCGCGCTATTGCAGTTCTAACCTCGTTCAGGTTGGGTGGTGGACATATAACGCCGTCATCGTTGATTTGTTCAGGCGTGTCATCTTGGTCGCTTTCATTTGCAACCAACAACTTGCAAAAGTGTTCCTTTCACAGTTTCAAAACGCTTTCTGTATCTGTGACCAGATTTCCTTGGTCGTCCTTACAGGAAAGGATACAGTTGCTATAACCATCCGTCTGATGCTTAATTTTTTGGTAAAATTTACGGATTTCATTTTGTGTCCTATACAACTCAATCTCCTCAAACACACGTCTCTCCATATCTTTCTTTTTTTTGCGGAATAATCGTTTTTCTTCCCTCTTTTTCTCCCGATATCTTTCTAAGCATCCACGAGTAGCTGCTGACTGCAGAGTTGCCCTGTAGGCCGCATTTTTCTCAGCAGTGGCGTTGCGGCACTCCTCGTCGTACCAAGAGTTTTTAGCATGAGGGCTTTGGTACCCTATTGCCGATTTTGCATCAGACTTCATGGAGTTGGCAATATGTTGCCATAGCGTGTATATATTAGTGATGGGAAACTATCGATAGTCTACGCCATCGATATTAATCGATAGTCTAAAAAAAATATCGATACTATCGATACTATCGGCTTAAATCAAAAGTAAACAAAAAGTTTATCATAGGAGCTGAATTACGATTTTATTATGAAATATACATTGACTAAACGTTTGACAATTCATTAAATAACTTAAGATGTGTATTCATGTATAAATAAAAAAATAAATAATAAAATTAAATAGGAAATCCCATACAAAAAAAGTCCTAATCAAGAAGGAATTGATTTTTTTGGAGGAACACAAGCATATCAACTTTATTGGGCTTAAGACGACTGCGTCTATCGTTGAGTATTTCACCGGCAGCTGAAAAACTTCTTTCGGAAGGTACGGAAGTGGCAGGAACAATGAGGTATTTTAGTGCAACATTTGACAAAGATTTAAAAATAGTTTTATTTTCAACCCAAAAAGAAATTGGGTTACAAGACCGGTTTTTTATCGGCATCTCAATGTATTGCCGTACAATTGTAGAAACATCAGTGGAAGTTTTAGGCGCTTGTTGGTTTTGTACAAAAGAAAGCAAACGGCTACTTCGACAACGTTTTTGCACTTCTAGTGTCTCATTTTGTAAATCTCCGAAATCTGACTCCGAAACAGAACGATCGATTTCATGCTCGATTTCATTAATTAAATATTTTTGTGCGTTATTGAAAATTTCCGATGTTCTGAAAGCTTTTTTAAAACGAGGGTCAACAATTGTAGCTACAATAGCAGCTGTTCGCTTCTCATAGGGAAATAGCCTTTTAGTAATGGATTCTTGTATTTCTGCTAATACTTGTTTTCCAATAAGTGTTTTAATTGTACCAGTCAAATTTTGTAGTTTTAAAAAGATACCATGAATTAATGGTATAACCAAAGACACAGTTACATATTGGTCCCCAGAAACTTCTGTTGTTACATCTTCAAAGGGCTCCAATATATCAACAATTTCAGATAAAATATCGGATTCATTTGATGTGATAACAATTGCAGGAGACGGTCCGTTCTTTAATGATATAATAATAATTGTAAGCATCTCTCTTAGTGTTAAAAATCTTCTTATCATTGCCATTTCACTATTCCATCTTGTACTTACTGACTGAATAAGCCGCAATTCTGGTTCGTTTTTTTCACTTTGCAAACTTCGTAATTTGTCACTTGCGATTGTACTGGATTTGAAAAAAGTTACTATATCTTTGACACGTTTTATCAAAGCCTTTAACTCATTATTTGTTGACAAAGCATCTTTTACAACCAAATTGATTGTATGGGCAAAGCACGGCATATGGTCTATTTTGAGTAAATTTACAGCTGCAACAATATTTGCAGCATTGTCTGTGACAATAATGGATACTTTGTTTTGTAAATCCCATCTTGTAATAATCTCGTTTAGTGTATTTTTCAAATTTTCAGCAGTGTGCCTACCCTCAATCTTTTCTGTGGAAATAACTGCAGCTTCAAGTTTATCAGTGTAGTAATTTCTAAAATGACATGTTACAGTAATATATCCTTCTGTGTTAGATGATGTCCACGTATCTGTAGTTAACGCACATTCGTCTACATTTTTCAATATATTTATTAACTTCTTTTTGGCATCTTCATACAAATTTGGCAAAAGAACATCATTTATTTGTCTACGAGATGGAATTATAAATTTGCTGTCCAATGCATTCACAAATTCCTTAAATCCAGCATCTTCTACAACACTAAAAGGCTGGAAGTCCCTTGCAATGAATGATGTTAGTTTTCGCAAAAGTAATTTCTGTCTGGAGCTATTTATGTCGTAAGACGTTTCTTCCGCTATGAAATATGTTTCCAATTGTTTTTGACCTGACGTTGAAGATTGTGGAACTTCTCTATCCCACTCGGACTTGTGTTTTCTTTGCATATGATCCATAAGATTAGAAGTATTTCCAGATGTCTTGTATTCTTTTTTACAAATATTGCATTTTGCAATTGGTTTTCCATCAGCACTTCTTGTAAAAAAACTCCAGACCTTAGATTTTGAAGATATTGTTGTCATTTTTCACTTTATATAAGGGCCGCAAACAAAATTTATATTCATAATTTAATTAAGAGTTGATTTTATTTGGGAAGTCCCGAATTAAGCAGCTAAAAAAGGTTGCCATACATTGAAAAGAAAAAGTGTTGTCGAGCAATTATTTTTTTTAACTATCGCAATCGATAGTTTATTTAGCTATCGATATTTCCGATAGTTGGTGAACCATCGATAATATCGATAATACCATCGATAGTATCCCATCACTAGTATATATCGTTTGAGCCAGAGTTATTCTCTCTTAGCAATTGAGTTGTCCTTTTGGTGTAATCAGTGGCAATTTGCTGAGATTTTAATTTCTTTACGTCATACTTCTTTTGCGCTTCTGCCTGTACGCTCCTCGACACACTTAGACGTGTTCTCACCTTGGCAACAACAAGGTAGTGATTGGAGTCTATGTTAGCTCCTCGCATGGAACGCACATCTAACACACTTGATGAGTGTCTTCCATCAACTAAAATATGGTCTATTTGATTTTTCGTTAGTTGCTCAGGAGACACCCATGTAGCCTTGTGTATATTGAGGTGTGGAAATCTGGTGCTGCTCACGACCATATTGCGAGCAGCCGCAAAGGAGATTAATCTCATACCATTGTCAGTGGTTACGCTGTGTAGACTAAATTTACCAACAGTAGGCTCAAAACAACTTTCATGCCCTAACTTTGCGTTAAAATCACCCAGTATTATCGTCGTGATTAGGGCAGCTATCGTAAACATCCTCAAGTTGTTCATAAAAGGCTTCCTTTACATCATCATCTTTCTCCTCTGTTGGAGCGTGAGCACAAATTAAACTCAGATGGAAGTACTTAGCCTTGACGCGTATTGTCGCTAGCCTTTCGCTTACTGGTGTGAACCTGGAAACAAGATTTCGCAATCTTTTGTTAACCATAAAACCGTCACCAAACTCGTGCTTACTCTCATGGCAGCTGTAATACAGGTCACCTTTTGATGTTTTGGCGACACCGTTGCCGTTCCATCTTATTTCCTGGAGAGCAGTCACATCACATTTATATTCATCGAGAACATCCATCAACTGGATCAGAGCACCTCCTCTGTAGAGGGTTCGGATGTTCCAGGTGCTGATCCTTAAATCATGGTCCTTTTTTCGTTTGCCATAGTCGTCAACATTTGGGGGGGCCGTTTTAATTCTTATTTTTTGCTTTTTCATAGTAAGTTTTTTCCAGGAGTGGGTTACTAACCCGACGTCCTTGACCCATGTTTTTGTCGTTCTTATGGGAGAACACGCGGCACTTGTTTGCTCACTACTTTAACGGCTGTTAAAATATCTACCCAAAATATCTACCCAGATGAGATGAAGGATAGACCAAGATTAGCCTGGGTTTACCAAGTTAAACCGATCAGAACCGTTACATGGTATCCAACATCCCCTACGTCATCCAACTTAATTTTAAATTATCTAATTCCTACAGCAATGGCGATCTAACAGTTGTCGTGAAGGAAGTCAAAGGGAAGGCAATCTTCGCAATGGCTTCCGTATATCTACCGTATGAGGCAGAAGATCCACCGGGTAGTGATGTCCGCCATCTGGTGGAGTCCATGGACAAAACACCTCTAGTCCTGGGGTGCGACGCCAACGTACATCACTACCAATGGGGCAGCAGTAACATTAACATAAGAGGTGAGTCAGTTTTTGATTTTATCACTACTAACAATCTTATTATCTGTAATAAGGGCAATATGCCAACGTTAAGGGTGAAAGATAGAGAAGAAGTGATAGACATCACGCTGGCTAATAACAGAGATAACCTTATTGATAAGTGGAGGGTCTCTAACAAGTGCTCCTTTTCGGATCACTGCTTGATCTCCTTCACTGTAAACTTCAATAAGGCTAAGCAAGAACCCTTTAGGAATCCCAGGAAAACAAACTGGGAAAACTTTAGTAGGCTCCTTGACGCTAGGACAGCAAATATTCCCATGGGAGTTTTCTCTCTAACGGAATCAGATGCCTGGTGTCGGTACTCAGTAAAAGCTATTTGGACAGCTACCATGAGAGCTGTCCTTTAACTTTCCCTGGGAAACGTAAACAACCCAGATGGTGGTCTACGGATCTTCAAGATCTCAGAACTAAAGTCAGAAGGTTGTTCAATAAGGCTAAACTCACTCATTCGGAGGAGGATTGGTCAAGGTATAAAGAGGCATTCTACAGATATAAAAGTGATCTCAGAAAGGCCAAACGGACTACGTGGCGCGACTACTGTGAGTCCATCGATTCAGTTAATGAGCTATCCAGATTCAGGCGGATGTTATCCAGGAATCCTGCGGTTCCTGGTTTCATCCAGAAGTCAGATGGCTTGTGGACTGAGTCGAGCCTAGAGACACTAAATCTGCTTATTGACACTCATTTTCCAGGTAACGGGAACTTAGATCCTGCCCCGAGTATACCGATTACGGTAGACTCGGATGCAAGACCGAACATTTTGATAGATAAGATAGTCACCATGGAGAGAATTAAATGGGCCGTGAATTCATTCTTGCCGTATAAATCGGCCGGTCCAGATGGCATCATCCCTGCCATGCTTCAGTATTCCTCCGACCATTGTCTGTCAATTCTTCGGTCCATTTTCGTTAGCTGTCTACTTGGGGACTTTATTCCAAGTGGATGGAGAGAGGTTAGGGTGATTTTTATACCAAAGGCAGGGAAGGCTAGTCACTCAAAACCAAAAGATTTTAGACCAATCAGCCTATCGTCTTTCCTTTTAAAGACACTAGAGCGACTGATTGATCTCTATCTTAGGAACTCGTTAGAAATACGCATCATAAGTAACGCTCAACATGCTTACCTCAGGGGTAAATCTGTTGAGAGTGCACTCCATGATGTGGTTGGTTTTATCGAAAAAGGGCTAGATTTCAAGGAATATACATTGGCAGCTTTCTTAGATATCGAAGTAGCTTTCAATAATATCACGATTGACGCCATTAAGAACGCGCTTATAGAAACGGGCGTGCAGGGTTTTCTGGTAGAGTGGATAACAACCTTGCTCAACAGCAGCATAATCAACTCTAGTATAGGAGACTACAACACTCGTAGAATAGTCACAAGAGGTACACCCTTGTCACCCTTACTTTGGTTACTGGCGATTAACGTCATACTTAAAAGATTTGACCATCTAGGTAGGAAGATTGTCGCATACGCTGATGACGTGGTAATACTAGTATTGGGTAAATACCTGAATACAATCAGTGAAATCATGGAATCGGCACTAGGCGACCTCTCCTCCTGGGCCAGTGACAAAGGACTGGGGGTCAACCCTGAAAAAACAGAGTTAGTCTTATTCACCAGGAAGTACAAAGTTGAGTCTTTCAAACTTCCAGTACTTAATGGAGTAGAGTTAGGACTGTCGTTAGAAGCCAAATTCCTAGGCATCATCCTAGATAGGAAGCTTTCATGGAAGAGGAACACGCTCGAGAGGATGAAAAAGGGACTTAACGCCTACTACTTTTGCAGGAACTCAGTAGGCAAGAGCTGGGGCTTAACCCCAATGGTAGTATTCTGGATATACACAACCATTGTAAGACCAGTTCTGACATACGGGTGTGCAGTATGGTGGGAAGCGGTAAACAAAGTCTCTTTCCTTAGCCTCTTGAAAAAAGTCCAAAGGAGCAGCAGTATAGGCATCTCTGGAGCCCTAAGGAGCACTCCTCAGGCAGCCTTAGACGTAATGCTGTCTCTGTTCCCGTTACAGGCAGACAGGACATACCAGTATACTGAACCGAACGAATGTCCCTTGCTTTCAGTCAGGTTTTACTGCATCTGACTATCTAGTCAAGGAACTGGTGTTCAGTTCTGTACCAGAGATCGTTATTCCCGATAGAACCAGCTGGGATAATCGTCAATCGCTCTTTGAGGGGAACTCGATCTTCACAGATGGTTCTAAAATGGAAATCGGCACTGGCGCTGGTGTTTTCTTAAGTAACCAGAACATTAGGGAATGCTACAGGCTTAGCTATGAGTGTAGTGTCTTTCAAGCTGAAATCTTCGCCATTCTGAAAGCCACCGAACTTATCTCACAAAATATTCCTGTGGATAGTGAGGTGACAATCTACGTTGATAGTCAGGCGGCTCTTAAAGCCCTAGAAGGATGTAGCATTACCTCAAAATTAGTTAAGTTATGCAGATCAGCTATAATCAGCCTAGCTGATACTTATAGGGTAAGACTTTGCTGGGTTCCTGGTCATTGCAATATCGAAGGCAACGAAATTGCTGACGAAATCGCAAGACTTGGCTCGAGTCAGGACCTGATACTCGCGGTGACAGAGATAGCTTCACCTATATGTCACCTTTTTATGGGTATCAAGCCTTGGATCGGTGAGGAAACAGCTAAGAACTGGCATAACTTGGACCGTTGCACGATATCTAGGACCTTATGGCCCAACTTAGATATACGCAAGACCAAGCTCCTGCTAGGTCTTAGCAGAACCAGTCTTAGGAAATGCATAGATGTTCTAACTGGACACTGCGCACTGAATTCCAGACGTGGTAGATGGGATGGAGCAATTCAGGACATCTGCAGATTGTGCTTAGACGCGCACTCGTCCGAAACGGTCGAGCACATCCTCTGTCACTGTCCTATGCTCCAAAACCAAAGACTTAAATTTCTAGGTAATAGATTCCATGAGGAACTGGGAGACATACAACAGTGCAAACTGACGGATGTTGTAGGTTTTATTTTGGGACTCAGATGGCTTACTTGACGGGGCTCTTCCCCCTAGTGTTGCGTTTTTTGGTCAACACTTCTCTTCTACACGTTTTTCTTCTCTATCTTTAACTCTCTCTAGTATTACTCCCTTCACTCTTTCCTCTCTTTCTCTTTCCGCTATCATTTATTTACTTTCAGAAAGGATCACAATGGACCAGAAGGTCTCCGAGTGTAGATGTCACTCTCCTGGCATCACCTTTTCAACCTTACCTAACCTAACCACTATATACATTTGATGTATCATGGCTACCTTAGTACAAAAATGGTCAAATTTTTAAATTCTATTTATGGCAAGGTTTTTTTTTTATTTTTTTTTTTAAATTGCAATTTTTTTTAGACGTTTCTTCAAATAATTAATGATAACTCAAAAACTACTAGTCCGATATTATTAAAAAAATCAGAAAAATTAAGATTTACATAGCCTTTAATTCGTCTATATATCGCGTTTCAATCGGATCAATAGTATCGGAGTTATAATAAAAAACTTATGAAAAAAATATATTTTTTATGTAAAAATGGAAAAAATTTTCGTTTAAAAAAAATCATGAAAAATCGAAAACGGCAAAAAACTTCCAGATTTATTATTTTATCGCATAGCGACATATAATAGCAACAAAATGAGATATCGACCATAAAAATCGATTGATTTTTTCGAATTTATTCACAATTTAGTGAATTCGCTCATTTTCACAAAATTTTAGTTTTTTGCTTGATATACGCATTATAGCGGGTTTTCAAATGTATGAAAAAAATAAATTTTCCAATTTCAAGGGGTGCATGTCGGATTATTGTGAGATTTGGTGAGAAACTTCCACCCACAAAATTTTAGTCGAATTGGACAATGTTAACGCGTAGCGCATAGGCCCCAAATCTGAAAAATAGCGTTTAAATCGAAAAAAATTGTCAAATTTTCAGTTTTTGCAAAATTAAAGCTATTTATTCCCCCTTTTGCAAAAAAGTGGATCCTGGTCCTTAGGGCAAACACAATGAGATTTCCAATAAGCTACATATCTTTACAATCGGTTAAACAGTTTTCGAGTTACTACAATTTGCACTGGCCATTACATGTCCTTGAGTACTTGCCGAAGGCAATTGACCAAAAAATGTGACTAAGTCAAATCGATGGAATAGATCGAAATGTATTTCATTGTTTCATTCATGTATTTTATTTTATATTTTATTTTTTAAATTTATTACAACATATAAAATAAGGAAATAAATAAATAAATAAATATTATAAACTACAAACTTTGGAATTTTCTTTTATGACATTTTCTATTATTGAATAACGAAGTGTTGCTTTGAATACTCTGGCAAAAATCTGCCATCATGTGTGCATCCTAGCGACCTTGGTATCTTTCCTCCATTGTTCGAATATCTTGGTGAAATCGTTCGCCCTGTTCCTCACTTAAGTTTCCTAGATTTTCAGGAAAACGATCTAAGTGACTGTGAAGGTAATGTAACTTAATGCTCATGTTGCATTCAAGATTCTGGAAGTGAGTTAACATCTCATCTCTTTCCTAAGAAATGTTGAATAACCTATACAAACGAATCCCATGAATTTTTCTCAATTTCTGACATTGATCTGAGAAAATCGTTATCTTTGACCAATTTGCGAATTTGTGGGCCGTCAAATATTCCTGCTCTCAGTCTTCAATACTGTATTTCCACAGTAACACGTGTCCCACAGAAATACGTGTTTTGCCCAAAACAGTATTTCGCATACTTGTTTTGCCATACATTTCTCATTCATCCAAAACACTTTGGAAGTACCTGGATATTGTATATTTTTTTATTTTGTTGCGTTGTGTAATAGGAAGATATCCGTCAATTTGAGCGAAATTTTATATTTTATTGTTGACATATATATTGTAAGTTAAAAAAGAAAAAAATAAAAAATTTTAAACTAAGTAAAATGTTTTTGTAAATTGTCTTCGGCAAGTCCTCAAGGACATGTAATGGCCAGTGAAAATTGTAATAACTCGAAAACTGTTTAACCGATTTTAAAGGCATGTAGCTTATTGGAAAAATCATTGCCTTTGCACTAAGAACTAGAATCTATAGCTTTAATCCATAAATAGCTTTAATTTTGCAAAAACTGAAAATTTGTCAATTTTTTTCGATTTAAACGCTATTTTTCAGATTTGGGGCCTATGCGCTACGTGTTAACATTGTCCAATTCGACTAAAATTTTGTGGGTGGAAGTTTCTCACCAAATCTCACAATAATCCGACATGCACCCCTTGAAATTGGAAAATTTATTTTTTTTCATACATTTAAAAACCCGCTTAATGCGTATATCAAGCAAAAAACTAAAATTTTGTGAAAATGAGCGAATTCACTAAATTGTAAATAAATTCGAAAAAAATCAATCGATTTTTATGGTCGATATCTCATTTTGTTTTCGATTTTTCATGATTTTTTTAAAACGAAAATTATTGCCATGTTTACATAAAAAATATATTTTTTTCTTAAGTTTTTTATTATAACTCCGATACTATTGATCCGATTGAAACGCGATATATAGACGAATTAAAGGCTATGTAAATCTTAAATTTTCTGATTATAATTTTATTTTAATAATATCGGACTAGTAGTTTTTGAGTTATCATTAATTATTTGAAGAAACGTCTAAAAAAAATTGCAATTAAAAAAAAAAAATTAAAAAAAAAAAATCTTGCCATAGAATTTAAAAATTTTACCATTTTTGTACTATGGTAGCCATGATACATCAAATGTATATAGTGGTTACTCGAGCACATTTTTGCTGTTGACCTGTGTTATTTTCGAATTTATTCACTCATTTTCACAAAATTTTATATTTTTGCTTGATATAGGTATACAGCAGACTTCTGCAATGAAACATTCTTAATCTCAAATCACAGTAAAATTCTTAAATGGTGTCGATCAGTGCAAAAGAAAAATAGAAAAGAAAGAGAAACGAATGAGTATTGCAAAATCAAGTTTGGTGTTACAACTCAATTCGAATAAAGAAAAATGAGAAGAGAATCAAAACATTGTTTGTTTCATTTACAACTTGTGTTTTTTTCTTTCATGTATATTAAGAGAGTAACACTAAAAATTCTAAAAACAATCTAAGTAAATGAATGACAGTTGCACATTCCCTTCTTTAAGTGAATTATTAACTGCTAATTAAAAAACATTTTTTTGTGAAAGAAGTGATTGATTAATTGATAATTTTTTTTTTTTGTGAAAGAAGTAAAAAATTAAGAGGTTAGTATACATATATTTTTAATATTCTACATTGGCATAATAATAATAATAATAATATTTTGTATTTACCATAAAAATGGTAAATTTTGAAAATTTCCAATAAAAATGGTAATATTCGAAAATTTTCCGTAAAAATGGTTTATTTTGAAAATTTCACATAAAAATGGTCAATTTTGAAAATTTTCCATGAAAATAATAAATTTTGAAAATTTCCGATAAAAATGTTAAATTTTGAAAATTTCCGATAAAAAATAGTAAATTTTGAAAATTTTCCATAAAAATGGTAAATTTTGAAAATTTGCAATAAAAAAAGGGAAATTTTGAAAATTTCCGATTAAAATGGTCAATTTTGAAAATTTGCCATAAAAATGGGAAATTTTGAAAATATCCGATAAAAATGTAAATTTTGAAAATTTCCCATAAAAATGGTAAATTTTAAAAATATCCCATAAAAATGGTAAATTTTGAAAATTTCCCATAAAAATGGTAAATTTTGAAAATTTCACATAAAAAAGGGAAATTTTGAAAATTTCCGATTAAAATGGTCAATTTTGAAAATTTGCCATAAAAATGGTAAATTTTGAAAATTTCACATAAAAATGGTCAATTTTGAAAATTTCCCATAAAAGTAGGAAATTTTGAAAATAAGAATGGGAAATTTTAATATTTTCCCAGTTTTATGGGAAATTTCTAAAATTCTCTCATATTAATGCGAAAATTCTAAAATTTACCATAAAAATGGGAAATTTTAAAAATAGGAAATTTTAAAACTTTTCCATAAAAATGGAAAAATTGGAAAACTTAAAAGTTTTCCTTTTTAAAATATCTGTTTTTTAGGATATTTTAAAAATTTCCCATTTTTATTAGAAATTTTAAATTTTTTTTTCCATTTCTATGGGAAATTTTCCTTTTTATTCGAAATTTCAAAAATTTTATTTTTAAAAATTTCCTATTTTTATAAGAAGTTTTAAAAGATTAAATTTTTGTAAGAAGGTTTCAAAATTTTCAATGTTTATGGGAAATTTACAAAATTTCCCATTTATATAGGATATTTTAAAAATTTCCCTTTTTGATGGGAAATTTTTAAATTTTCCTATTTTTATGGAAAATTTTCAAAATTTCCGATTTTATATAAAAAATAAAATTCCTGCTCTTAAAAATCAATTTTAAAAGATATCGCTCAGAAATTGCTTAAAAAATTTAATCACAAAATAAAAAGCAGTCATTGCTTGATATAATATTAAATCAAAATAACTGTCACATATTGATTGATATAATAAAACTCAAAGTCTGATAATTTGCAATATACACAAATATAAAACAAAAGTATATTTTATTTTATTATAACTTTAAAAATTAGTAAAGAATTAATTAATTTTAATTTTTTTAGAACTTTTAAGTTAAATAAAAATAAGAATGTAAACATTAATTTTATTTTATTTTTTTTTCATTTCAACGCAAAAATGTTTATATACCTACAAATGAACTCGAATGATTCGTGTTAATTCGATATTTTATGATACAAAACTGTGATTGCTGAAATTGTTTGTTGTCGTGTCGAGTTTTTTACTCTCAACAGTTCTCTACAGTTCTCTTGTGTGTTTTTTTAATTTTGTGTCTTTTTTGTTTCTACACGAATTTGATTCGCGTGAACAAAAACGAATAAAGAGTTGAATCTAAAAAAAAAGCGAATGTGTTGAAAAGCTTTTCAAATGTTTTGATGCAGAACTCTGGTATACAGGGTTTTTCAAATGTGTGACAAAATAGATTTTAGAATTTCAAGGTGTGGCGGTCGGATTATTGTTAGATTTGGTGAGGAACTTTCACCCACAAAATTTTAGCCAAATTGGACAACGCTAACACGTGTCGCCCAGGTCCTAAAGCTGACAAATCAAGTTTATATCGGAAAAATTTTATAATTTTTAAGTTTTTGCAAAATTAACGCTATCTATTCCCCCTTTTGCAAAAAAGTGTATCCTGGTCCTTAGGGCAAGCACAATGAGATTTCCAATAAGCTATGGTTGCCCAAAAAGTAATTGCGGATTTTTCATATAGTCGGCTTTGACAATTTTTTTCAACGACTTGGGACATTCTAATTGTATTTTGTCTTTTGACATTTATAAGCTGTCACAATTAACTTGCTTTAAAAAAAAAGTGCGCGAAATTTTGTTTACATTTGTTTGTTTGGCGACCTTTTTAATATTTTCGTCATATTTTACTTTATTATTTCCGTAAAGGAAAAAACGCGGAGCAGGTTGCTAAAAGGTTACGAGATATGTGTGGTGATAAAGCCTTAAAAGAAAGATAGAAGAATTGGTTTCGCAAATTCCTTTCTGGAGATTTTTCACTTAAAGATGAGCCACGTTCAGGTCGGCCAAATGAAGTTGATGATGACCAAATCAAAGCATTAATCGAATTGGATCGTCATGTAACTGAGCGTGAGATAGGAGAGAAATTAAATATACCAAAATCAACCGTTCATTATCACATAAAAAGTCTTGGACTGGTGAAAAAGCTTGATATTTGGGTACCACATTATTGAAAGGAATTCATTTAACAAACCGAATCAACGCTTGTGATATGCACCTTAAACGCAATGAATTCGATCCGTTTCTAAAACGAATCATAACTGGAGATGAAAAATAGATTGTTTACAACAACGTTAGTCGAAAACGATCAAGGTCCAAGCATGGTGAACCAGCTCAAACCACTTCAAAGGTTGATATCCACCAAAAGAAGGTTATGCTGTCTGTTTGGTGGGATTGGAAGGGTGTGGTATATTTTGAGCTGCTTCCAAGGAACCAAACGATTAATTCGGATGTTTACTGTCAACAATTGGACAAATTGAATACAGCCATCAAGGAGAAGCGACCAGAATTGATCAATCTTAAAGGTGTCGTATTTCATCATGACAACGCCAGACCACACACAACTTTGGTCACTTGCTAAAAACTAAGTGAGCTTGGCTGGGAACTTTTGATGCATCCACCATATAGCCCTGACCTTGCACCATCAGACTCAGATCAGAAAATCGCACTTGGTTCAGTTTTTTGCAGATAAAGGCCAGAATACTAAATTTGCCGGGAGATGGCGAAAGGTTATCGATTAAAATGGCAATTATATATTTGATTAAAGTTCATTCTAAGTTTTATTAAAAATGCATTTACTTTCTTTTAAAAAATGGGCAATTACTTTTTGGGCAACCCATACATATCTTTAAAATCGGTTAAACAGTTTTCGAGTTACTACAATTTGCACTGACCATTACATGTCCTTGAGGACTTGCCAAAGGCAATTGACCAAAAAATGTGACTAAGTCAAATCGATGGAATAGATCGAAAATGCATTTCATTGTTTTATTCATGTATTTTATTTTATATTTTATTATTTCAATTTATTACAACATATAAAATAAGGAAATAAATAAATATTATAAACTACAAACTTTGGAATTTTCTTTTATGACATTTTCTATTATTAAATAACGAAGTGTTGCTCTGAATACTCCAGCAAAAATGTGCCATCATGTGTGCATCCCAGCGACCCTGGTATCTTTCCTCTATTGTCCGAATATCTTGGTGAAATCGTTCGCCCTGCTCCTCACTTAAGTCTCCTAGATTTTCAGGAAAACTATCTAAGTGACTGTGAAGGTAATGTAGCTTGATGCTGATGTTGCATCCAAGATTCTGGAAGTGAGTTAACATCTCTTCAACGTGCGCAACATAATCATCATCCTTGTTATTTCCTAAGAAATGTTGAATAACCCATACAAACGAATCCCATGCATTTTTCTCAATTTGTGACATTGAACTGAGAAAATCGGTATCTTTGACCAATTTGCGAATTTGTGGACCGTCAAATATTCCTGCTCTCAGCTTTTCCATACTTAAACTTGGAAACTTAATTGAAATATACTGGAAACATTCACCATCTTTATTAAGTGCTTTAGCAAATTGTTTCATCAGACCAAGTTTAATGTGAAGATGCGATCTCAGGGCACCACCTGGATCCAGTGTTTCCCTATAAGAACCAGAATCCACTTTTTTGCAAAAACTGAAAATTTGTCAATTATTTTTTATTTAATCGCTATTTTTCAGATTTGGGGCCTATGCGCTACGTGTTAACGTTATCCAATTCGACTAAAATTTTGTGGGTGGAAGTTTCTCACCAAATCTCACAATAATCCGACATGCACCCCTTGAAATTGGAAAATTTATTTTTTTTCATACATTTGAAAACCCGCGTATTTCAAGCAAAAAACTAAAATTTTGCGAAAATGAGCGATTTCACTAAATTGTGGATAAATTTGAAAAAAATCAATCGATTTTTATGGTCGATATCTCATTTTGTTCATAATATATGTCGCTATGCGATAAAATAATAAATCTGGCTTTTTTTTTTTGCCTTTTTCGATTTTTCATGATTTTTTTAAAACGAAAATTTTTGCCATTTTTACGTAAAAAATATATTTGTTCTTAAGTTTTTTATTATAACTCCGATACTATTGATCCGATTGAAACGCGATATATAGACGAATTAAAGGCTATGTAAATCTTCTGATTTTATTTTAATAATATCGGACTAGTAGTTTTTGAGTTATCATTAATTATTTGAAGGAACGTCTAAAAAAAATTGCAATTTAAAAAAAAGAAAAAAATTAAAATCTTGCCATAGAATTTAAAAATTTTACCATTTTTGTACAAATTGTATAGTGGTTTTAAGAGCACATGAAATTTTTTTATTTTGTTGTGCTGTGTAATACATTATTAAATATTATCATAATGTTCAAAAGTCAGGCACAAAATTAAGATAAATACAGTACGCCTCACAGTGGTTCAGAATCGTTTTTCATTGGCCAAAACTCTGTAACTTTTTAACTATTAAAGATTTTTTAGTAGTTCTTTTTTTAATCAATAGATAACATCTGTAGCATTTTCGATTGTAGGTTTTATTAAGATCGGTACAGTGGTTCTTAAGAAATTTAAGCTTGAAATTCAATTTTCGATTTTTTTCATTTTTATTTTGTTTCAAATCTGCCAACTCATTTTTGACCCACTTCCTCTTAACCGATTTGGCTCAAATTTGGGCTACAAGTCGTCCTTGGATAGCAATTTAATATTTTGTTATCCTTAGGGTGCCCCTTTTCTCGTTGAGGTATTTACAGTATTTTTATTAGGGTGGCCCTAATTTTAATTTTTGCTTAATAATACTTACATATTACCTAGTTTTTTTTTTAAATAAAAGAATGTAACATAATTTTTCTTTAAATATATATTTATTTGTAGTCATAAATATATTGTAGATAAATAAAATAATATTTAATATTGATATTTGTATACTTTATTGCACTCAAATGTTAAATGCAAATTATAATTATTGTTTATTTGGCTGGAATATTTCTTGTAAATATTTTATATTCTGCTCTGTATTACTGCTGTCCTGTAGCAGTGCTTTAACTTCGGCACTTAGGTCCGAAGGATTTACTTTCCATTGACTTCGAATGCTAGAGATGAATGGATCTGATGTTGCTAATAATATGTGAAATAAGTCTTCATTTGTAGAACTTCGTGACGTTTTTCTGGTATAATGTTCTCTGTAAAATCTGTAATCCTTATTTCTTTTCTCCTGGGCTTCCTCTGATAAATCTCCAATTGGTAATAAATGGTGCTTAATGACATCTTCTCCATGATAAAGAACTTTGTGCACTGTTGCTGACATATTTCTATAATTGTATTTGGATGTATATATAGCAACAGTTTCCTTGGCATAATCACCAAATTTTTTAGCATTAATTTGTTCATTGCACGCAAGTACTTCAGTAATTGTTTTAAATCTTGAAATAAGATCTATATCAACACCTGTTATATCAGATGTAGTTTCGGGATCCAAAAAGAATCTTCTTGTGTTGCCATCGTTTGTATTGCCTGATCCTTGTTTTGGTTGATCTATAATTAACCCGTGTTTGAGAAATGCATCATGAACTTGTTTCTTTTTCAATTTTCTTTTCTCTTTGTTGGTGTCATTATTTCTTACTGATCCTGAAGATCCGAAGTCCAAATCATAGCTAATTTTCAGTATGTGTTCCATAAATCTTATTCTCGTATGTAGCGGTGATAATCCAAATTCAAATGCATCAATACTATCTAGTGACTTTGTAGGTTCTTGGTTTAACTGACTTGATGTTGCTTTACATATAATACAGCTGGATGAAGCTTTTGTATCAGTCAAAGCCTGAGCAGTTTTTCCGTCTATCATTGAAAGTATTAATTGATAATTCAATTTAATCATCTATCTCTAACTCTAATGGCTTTAGTGTTGAAATTTGAGTTTTGATGTCACTTATTTCATTCTTAATGGTATCATGAGTTTCCTTTTTTAATTCAAATTTTATTGGTCTGCAGTACTTCGTGGACGATGGAGTATGATTTTTCCAAATAAAATTTGTTTGCATTGTGCTGGACGAAGGTTCCGAGTCTTCTAAGTTTTTTATTAATCGCAATGGCACAAATGACACCATGAACATATCTGTGTCAGAAATATCTTCACATAAAAATTGTTTATATTGTTTTTGTCCTGAAGATCCATCGCATCCCCATTTACAAAAGAGAGTTAAATTGCAGTTTCCATGTTTTTTTAAATCACTTCCTTTAAGTGATTGCAGCAACCTTTCAGCTGTATTATTAAGTAGAGCTTGCAGTTTTACCTGTGCAGAAATTGGTGTGATTTTCATAGATTCCTTTGGAGGATAGCTGCAATTATTTGATGATATGACGGGTATAAATTTAAGCCTTTTTCGATCGCACGCAATCTGAGTTGAGTATACTGGTGTTTTGTTAGCTTTAAATCCAGAAATAATGCAAGTGCTTCCTCGTTTGTAAACTGTTTTTTCTCGTTTGGTGTTGGAATGCTTTTAAGAACCCGTTTTGTTCTCACCGGACTAGCAGAAAGGACTTTCTGAATGATATCCACTTTCGCTAATTGTTTTTCAGATCGAAGTTTATGCAGAAAACTATCTTTAATGTTTTCACACCCGATTTCTTCATTAAAATTCTTCAGTTTTCGTCTCTTAGATCTATCGCTACAGTTATCTAACGGTTTTTGTGGTCTTCCACAACTCCCATCATTTGTTGTTTCTGAAATAATCTGGATACGGAGTTCACCTTCTAACCAATTCGCAAAGCGCTTGTAAAATTTACTTTTACTAAAGTCAACTTCCTTGTAGTATCTATTCAATGTTTTGACGAAATTAGATACTTTGTTTTTTATTTCCAGTTGTGTTTCAATGTAGAGACTATTTATATTCAGTTTTGTTTGAATATGGCTTAGAACACCATCTTTATTTTTAAAATAATCTTCGGCCAATTCTTTATAGCTGAAAGTCTCCATATTTTAATTTAGCCGAAAATAATGTACTTTTAAAGGGCTTTGAAATAAAACTTCCAAATATTTATCAACCTTTTTAAATCGAATACTTGTTCGAAACTAACATTTATTTCCAAATTATTGTCCTTATATCATGCTTTGATATTATTATACTCTACCTAGGTAGCTGTCCATAAAATCAAATGGAAAATTGTACCTGTTCAAATTCATCCTGTATTTCACTGAAAGATATTTTAAAAATTTTTTCATGGAATTTTTAAAATGCAGTGAATAAATTTAGGAAGTTTTATTTAATGTCATAAAAGACCAATTATAATAATTTTTAAGTATAATAAAACCCTTTAACGCTGATGAGTAACAGGCTAGGTAACATTCCTTAAAAAATGGAAAATTTTAACTGTTAAAATTCATTCTGTACTTTACTGAAATACATTTTAAAGGTTTTTTCCCTATAATTTTTTAGCAGGTAATTGAAATATCTGTGCAAAATGAAATATTTTCAAAATTCTTTGAAAAATTCCCTAAAAAATTCAGGGAAGTTTTTTTAAGATACCAACCATTTGAATAAAAATTTAAACCACTAATAACTTTCCTCTTATTGAAATAACTATCTGCAATTTGTATTTATGACAGTGAATGATTTCTAAAGTAAATTTACTAGTAATTTTGCTTGTAAAAATGTTGAGTATTTTCATTAAAATAAAAAAAGTGTTCTACGGGCGGGTGCAAAAGTATATATAGGCTTAAAGGGAACACTCTAGGCTTTCTTTGGGTGGTTTTTGTTTCCATTTGTTTCTACAAAAGTTATACACTACTAAACTTGAAATTTTATGAGTATATGGTGATTTTAAATTTTTTACATAACACCTTAACTACAAATTATACAGGGTGCGCAAATACCATTTGTTAAAACCAACAGTCCACCCAACATAAGAAAAAAACTGCAGCCCATTAGCATTAATAGTTTTCAAGAAATCATAATTAATATGAGATCAAAAATTACAATTTTTCTTTCATTTCTAAATTAACCAAAATTCCTTGTCTTTAGCAGCATGCCACGCCCACTACAGCGGATATTTTGACCAAATTTTTTGGTCACCTTAGTTTTGATATGTTTTCTTTCTGATGGTATAAAAATTTTAAAAATCTATGTCAACAAAAAATATAGGTTTTGGCCAATGAAATTTGATTCTGAACCACCGTGCGCCTGTCTGCTAAAATCAGATTTGTGGAGCTCCTGGAAGGTATACCCACAATCATTTTACACAAAATTTTAGGATATCGTCCCACCCTGAATTTCATCATTGTCGATCAAAACACCTGAAATATCGCGTAAACACAAATTGTAATTAGTAATCCCCCGCGAATAACGCTATTTAATTTCATCAAAATAAACATTTGAGATATCGACAAAACAGGAGATCCAAAAACTTAACTACAACAAACAAACGGACAGATAGGTAGACAGACTGACGGACAGACAGACAGACGGACGGACGTCGCAAAATCGATTCTCCTGCCGATTCTGAGTCGATCGGTACAATTTGAATGACATTCATAATCAGATTTGTGGAGTTTATATATCAGATTTTAGGAAATCCTCCCACAAAGAACGCTGTCAAATTTCATCACAAATAAACATCTGAGATATCGACAAAACAGGAGATCCAAAAACTTGACTACCACAGACAAACGGACAGACAGGTAGACAGACAGACAGACAGACTGACAGACAGACAGACATACAAACAGACGGACGGACGTCGCAAAATTGATTCTCCTGCCGATTCTGAGTCGATCGGTACAGTTTGAATGACATTCATAATCAGATTTGTGGAGTTTATATATCAGATTTTAGGAAATCCTCGGCCTATAAACACCTGAGATATCGCTGAAACAATACTTACAAAATGTAAACAAAATTTCTTAGACACGTACTTTCGGCAATTTGCTGTACATCAAAAGTAGTGTTTTGGCGATATATGTTTACGGATCGAATTTGATAAGATTTTACAGAGTGCTTTAGGGAACCATTTCCTAAAATGTAATATATAATATATTATCGCTCGTAATTTCAAAATTTCCGATTTTATATAAAAAATAAAATTCCTGCTCTTAAAAATCAATTTTAAAAGATATCGCTCAGAAATTGCTTAAAAAATTTAATCACAAAATAAAAAGCAGTCATTGCTTGATATAATATTAAATCAAAATAACTGTCACATATTGATTGATATAATAAAACTCAAAGTCTGATAATTTGCAATATACACAAATATAAAACAAAAGTATATTTTATTTTATTATAACTTTAAAAATTAGTAAAGAATTAATTAATTTTAATTTTTTTAGAACTTTTAAGTTAAATAAAAATAAGAATGTAAACATTAATTTTATTTTATTTTTTTTTCATTTCAACGCAAAAATGTTTATATACCTACAAATGAACTCGAATGATTCGTGTTAATTCGATATTTTATGATACAAAACTGTGATTGCTGAAATTGTTTGTTGTCGTGTCGAGTTTTTTACTCTCAACAGTTCTCTACAGTTCTCTTGTGTGTTTTTTTAATTTTGTGTCTTTTTTGTTTCTACACGAATTTGATTCGCGTGAACAAAAACGAATAAAGAGTTGAATCTAAAAAAAAGCGAATGTGTTGAAAAGCTTTTCAAATGTTTTGATGCAGAACTCTGGTATACAGGGTTTTTCAAATGTGTGACAAAATAGATTTTAGAATTTCAAGGTGTGGCGGTCGGATTATTGTTAGATTTGGTGAGGAACTTTCACCCACAAAATTTTAGCCAAATTGGACAACGCTAACACGTGTCGCCCAGGTCCTAAAGCTGACAAATCAAGTTTATATCGGAAAAATTTTATAATTTTTAAGTTTTTGCAAAATTAACGCTATCTATTCCCCCTTTTGCAAAAAAGTGTATCCTGGTCCTTAGGGCAAGCACAATGAGATTTCCAATAAGCTATGGTTGCCCAAAAAGTAATTGCGGATTTTTCATATAGTCGGCTTTGACAATTTTTTTCAACGACTTGGGACATTCTAATTGTATTTTGTCTTTTGACATTTATAAGCTGTCACAATTAACTTGCTTTAAAAAAAAAGTGCGCGAAATTTTGTTTACATTTGTTTGTTTGGCGACCTTTTTAATATTTTCGTCATATTTTACTTTATTATTTCCGTAAAGGAAAAAACGCGGAGCAGGTTGCTAAAAGGTTACGAGATATGTGTGGTGATAAAGCCTTAAAAGAAAGATAGAAGAATTGGTTTCGCAAATTCCTTTCTGGAGATTTTTCACTTAAAGATGAGCCACGTTCAGGTCGGCCAAATGAAGTTGATGATGACCAAATCAAAGCATTAATCGAATTGGATCGTCATGTAACTGAGCGTGAGATAGGAGAGAAATTAAATATACCAAAATCAACCGTTCATTATCACATAAAAAGTCTTGGACTGGTGAAAAAGCTTGATATTTGGGTACCACATTATTGAAAGGAATTCATTTAACAAACCGAATCAACGCTTGTGATATGCACCTTAAACGCAATGAATTCGATCCGTTTCTAAAACGAATCATAACTGGAGATGAAAAATAGATTGTTTACAACAACGTTAGTCGAAAACGATCAAGGTCCAAGCATGGTGAACCAGCTCAAACCACTTCAAAGGTTGATATCCACCAAAAGAAGGTTATGCTGTCTGTTTGGTGGGATTGGAAGGGTGTGGTATATTTTGAGCTGCTTCCAAGGAACCAAACGATTAATTCGGATGTTTACTGTCAACAATTGGACAAATTGAATACAGCCATCAAGGAGAAGCGACCAGAATTGATCAATCTTAAAGGTGTCGTATTTCATCATGACAACGCCAGACCACACACAACTTTGGTCACTTGCTAAAAACTAAGTGAGCTTGGCTGGGAACTTTTGATGCATCCACCATATAGCCCTGACCTTGCACCATCAGACTCAGATCAGAAAATCGCACTTGGTTCAGTTTTTTGCAGATAAAGGCCAGAATACTAAATTTGCCGGGAGATGGCGAAAGGTTATCGATTAAAATGGCAATTATATATTTGATTAAAGTTCATTCTAAGTTTTATTAAAAATGCATTTACTTTCTTTTAAAAAATGGGCAATTACTTTTTGGGCAACCCATACATATCTTTAAAATCGGTTAAACAGTTTTCGAGTTACTACAATTTGCACTGACCATTACATGTCCTTGAGGACTTGCCAAAGGCAATTGACCAAAAAATGTGACTAAGTCAAATCGATGGAATAGATCGAAAATGCATTTCATTGTTTTATTCATGTATTTTATTTTATATTTTATTATTTCAATTTATTACAACATATAAAATAAGGAAATAAATAAATATTATAAACTACAAACTTTGGAATTTTCTTTTATGACATTTTCTATTATTAAATAACGAAGTGTTGCTCTGAATACTCCAGCAAAAATGTGCCATCATGTGTGCATCCCAGCGACCCTGGTATCTTTCCTCTATTGTCCGAATATCTTGGTGAAATCGTTCGCCCTGCTCCTCACTTAAGTCTCCTAGATTTTCAGGAAAACTATCTAAGTGACTGTGAAGGTAATGTAGCTTGATGCTGATGTTGCATCCAAGATTCTGGAAGTGAGTTAACATCTCTTCAACGTGCGCAACATAATCATCATCCTTGTTATTTCCTAAGAAATGTTGAATAACCCATACAAACGAATCCCATGCATTTTTCTCAATTTGTGACATTGAACTGAGAAAATCGGTATCTTTGACCAATTTGCGAATTTGTAGACCGTCAAATATTCCTGCTCTCAGCTTTTCCATACTTAAACTTGGAAACTTAATTGAAATATACTGGAAACATTCACCATCTTTATTAAGTGCTTTAGCAAATTGTTTCATCAGACCAAGTTTAATGTGAAGATCCGATCTCAGGGCACCACCTGGATCCAGTGTTTCCCTATAAGAACCAGAATCCACTTTTTTGCAAAAACTGAAAATTTGTCAATTATTTTTTATTTAATCGCTATTTTTCAGATTTGGGGCCTATGCGCTACGTGTTAACGTTATCCAATTCGACTAAAATTTTGTGGGTGGAAGTTTCTCACCAAATCTCACAATAATCCGACATGCACCCCTTGAAATTGGAAAATTTATTTTTTTTCATACATTTGAAAACCCGCGTATTTCAAGCAAAAAACTAAAATTTTGCGAAAATGAGCGATTTCACTAAATTGTGGATAAATTTGAAAAAAATCAATCGATTTTTATGGTCGATATCTCATTTTGTTCATAATATATGTCGCTATGCGATAAAATAATAAATCTGGCTTTTTTTTTTTGCCTTTTTCGATTTTTCATGATTTTTTTAAAACGAAAATTTTTGCCATTTTTACGTAAAAAATATATTTGTTCTTAAGTTTTTTATTATAACTCCGATACTATTGATCCGATTGAAACGCGATATATAGACGAATTAAAGGCTATGTAAATCTTCTGATTTTATTTTAATAATATCCGACTAGTAGTTTTTGAGTTATCATTAATTATTTGAAGGAACGTCTAAAAAAAATTGCAATTTAAAAAAAAGAAAAAAATTAAAATCTTGCCATAGAATTTAAAAATTTTACCATTTTTGTACAAATTGTATAGTGGTTTTAAGAGCACATGAAATTTTTTTATTTTGTTGTGCTGTGTAATACATTATTAAATATTATCATAATGTTCAAAAGTCAGGCACAAAATTAAGATAAATACAGTACGCCTCACAGTGGTTCAGAATCGTTTTTCATTGGCCAAAACTCTGTAACTTTTTAACTATTAAAGATTTTTTAGTAGTTCTTTTTTTAATCAATAGATAACATCTGTAGCATTTTCGATTGTAGGTTTTATTAAGATCGGTACAGTGGTTCTTAAGAAATTTAAGCTTGAAATTCAATTTTCGATTTTTTTCATTTTTATTTTGTTTCAAATCTGCCAACTCATTTTTGACCCACTTCCTCTTAACCGATTTGGCTCAAATTTGGGCTACAAGTCGTCCTTGGATAGCAATTTAATATTTTGTTATCCTTAGGGTGCCCCTTTTCTCGTTGAGGTATTTACAGTATTTTTATTAGGGTGGCCCTAATTTTAATTTTTGCTTAATAATACTTACATATTACCTAGTTTTTTTTTTAAATAAAAGAATGTAACATAATTTTTCTTTAAATATATATTTATTTGTAGTCATAAATATATTGTAGATAAATAAAATAATATTTAATATTGATATTTGTATACTTTATTGCACTCAAATGTTAAATGCAAATTATAATTATTGTTTATTTGGCTGGAATATTTCTTGTAAATATTTTATATTCTGCTCTGTATTACTGCTGTCCTGTAGCAGTGCTTTAACTTCGGCACTTAGGTCCGAAGGATTTACTTTCCATTGACTTCGAATGCTAGAGATGAATGGATCTGATGTTGCTAATAATATGTGAAATAAGTCTTCATTTGTAGAACTTCGTGACGTTTTTCTGGTATAATGTTCTCTGTAAAATCTGTAATCCTTATTTCTTTTCTCCTGGGCTTCCTCTGATAAATCTCCAATTGGTAATAAATGGTGCTTAATGACATCTTCTCCATGATAAAGAACTTTGTGCACTGTTGCTGACATATTTCTATAATTGTATTTGGATGTATATATAGCAACAGTTTCCTTGGCATAATCACCAAATTTTTTAGCATTAATTTGTTCATTGCACGCAAGTACTTCAGTAATTGTTTTAAATCTTGAAATAAGATCTATATCAACACCTGTTATATCAGATGTAGTTTCGGGATCCAAAAAGAATCTTCTTGCGGTGTTGCCATCGTTTGTATTGCCTGATCCTTGTTTTGGTTGATCTATAATTAACCCGTGTTTGAGAAATGCATCATGAACTTGTTTCTTTTTCAATTTTCTTTTCTCTTTGTTGGTGTCATTATTTCTTACTGATCCTGAAGATCCGAAGTCCAAATCATAGCTAATTTTCAGTATGTGTTCCATAAATCTTATTCTCGTATGTAGCGGTGATAATCCAAATTCAAATGCATCAATACTATCTAGTGACTTTGTAGGTTCTTGGTTTAACTGACTTGATGTTGCTTTACATATAATACAGCTGGATGAAGCTTTTGTATCAGTCAAAGCCTGAGCAGTTTTTCCGTCTATCATTGAAAGTATTAATTGATAATTCAATTTAATCATCTATCTCTAACTCTAATGGCTTTAGTGTTGAAATTTGAGTTTTGATGTCACTTATTTCATTCTTAATGGTATCATGAGTTTCCTTTTTTAATTCAAATTTTATTGGTCTGCAGTACTTCGTGGACGATGGAGTATGATTTTTCCAAATAAAATTTGTTTGCATTGTGCTGGACGAAGGTTCCGAGTCTTCTAAGTTTTTTATTAATCGCAATGGCACAAATGACACCATGAACATATCTGTGTCAGAAATATCTTCACATAAAAATTGTTTATATTGTTTTTGTCCTGAAGATCCATCGCATCCCCATTTACAAAAGAGAGTTAAATTGCAGTTTCCATGTTTTTTTAAATCACTTCCTTTAAGTGATTGCAGCAACCTTTCAGCTGTATTATTAAGTAGAGCTTGCAGTTTTACCTGTGCAGAAATTGGTGTGATTTTCATAGATTCCTTTGGAGGATAGCTGCAATTATTTGATGATATGACGGGTATAAATTTAAGCCTTTTTCGATCGCACGCAATCTGAGTTGAGTATACTGGTGTTTTGTTAGCTTTAAATCCAGAAATAATGCAAGTGCTTCCTCGTTTGTAAACTGTTTTTTCTCGTTTGGTGTTGGAATGCTTTTAAGAACCCGTTTTGTTCTCACCGGACTAGCAGAAAGGACTTTCTGAATGATATCCACTTTCGCTAATTGTTTTTCAGATCGAAGTTTATGCAGAAAACTATCTTTAATGTTTTCACACCCGATTTCTTCATTAAAATTCTTCAGTTTTCGTCTCTTAGATCTATCGCTACAGTTATCTAACGGTTTTTGTGGTCTTCCACAACTCCCATCATTTGTTGTTTCTGAAATAATCTGGATACGGAGTTCACCTTCTAACCAATTCGCAAAGCGCTTGTAAAATTTACTTTTACTAAAGTCAACTTCCTTGTAGTATCTATTCAATGTTTTGACGAAATTAGATACTTTGTTTTTTATTTCCAGTTGTGTTTCAATGTAGAGACTATTTATATTCAGTTTTGTTTGAATATGGCTTAGAACACCATCTTTATTTTTAAAATAATCTTCGGCCAATTCTTTATAGCTGAAAGTCTCCATATTTTAATTTAGCCGAAAATAATGTACTTTTAAAGGGCTTTGAAATAAAACTTCCAAATATTTATCAACCTTTTTAAATCGAATACTTGTTCGAAACTAACATTTATTTCCAAATTATTGTCCTTATATCATGCTTTGATATTATTATACTCTACCTAGGTAGCTGTCCATAAAATCAAATGGAAAATTGTACCTGTTCAAATTCATCCTGTATTTCACTGAAAGATATTTTAAAAATTTTTTCATGGAATTTTTAAAATGCAGTGAATAAATTTAGGAAGTTTTATTTAATGTCATAAAAGACCAATTATAATAATTTTTAAGTATAATAAAACCCTTTAACGCTGATGAGTAACAGGCTAGGTAACATTCCTTAAAAAATGGAAAATTTTAACTGTTAAAATTCATTCTGTACTTTACTGAAATACATTTTAAAGGTTTTTTCCCTATAATTTTTTAGCAGGTAATTGAAATATCTGTGCAAAATGAAATATTTTCAAAATTCTTTGAAAAATTCCCTAAAAAATTCAGGGAAGTTTTTTTAAGATACCAACCATTTGAATAAAAATTTAAACCACTAATAACTTTCCTCTTATTGAAATAACTATCTGCAATTTGTATTTATGACAGTGAATGATTTCTAAAGTAAATTTACTAGTAATTTTGCTTGTAAAAATGTTGAGTATTTTCATTAAAATAAAAAAAGTGTTCTACGGGCGGGTGCAAAAGTATATATAGGCTTAAAGGGAACACTCTAGGCTTTCTTTGGGTGGTTTTTGTTTCCATTTGTTTCTACAAAAGTTATACACTACTAAACTTGAAATTTTATGAGTATATGGTGATTTTAAATTTTTTACATAACACCTTAACTACAAATTATACAGGGTGCGCAAATACCATTTGTTAAAACCAACAGTCCACCCAACATAAGAAAAAAACTGCAGCCCATTAGCATTAATAGTTTTCAAGAAATCATAATTAATATGAGATCAAAAATTACAATTTTTCTTTCATTTCTAAATTAACCAAAATTCCTTGTCTTTAGCAGCATGCCACGCCCACTACAGCGGATATTTTGACCAAATTTTTTGGTCACCTTAGTTTTGATATGTTTTCTTTCTGATGGTATAAAAATTTTAAAAATCTATGTCAACAAAAAATATAGGTTTTGGCCAATGAAATTTGATTCTGAACCACCGTGCGCCTGTCTGCTAAAATCAGATTTGTGGAGCTCCTGGAAGGTATACCCACAATCATTTTACACAAAATTTTAGGATATCGTCCCACCCTGAATTTCATCATTGTCGATCAAAACACCTGAAATATCGCGTAAACACAAATTGTAATTAGTAATCCCCCGCGAATAACGCTATTTAATTTCATCAAAATAAACATTTGAGATATCGACAAAACAGGAGATCCAAAAACTTAACTACAACAAACAAACGGACAGATAGGTAGACAGACTGACGGACAGACAGACAGACGGACGGACGTCGCAAAATCGATTCTCCTGCCGATTCTGAGTCGATCGGTACAATTTGAATGACATTCATAATCAGATTTGTGGAGTTTATATATCAGATTTTAGGAAATCCTCCCACAAAGAACGCTGTCAAATTTCATCACAAATAAACATCTGAGATATCGACAAAACAGGAGATCCAAAAACTTGACTACCACAGACAAACGGACAGACAGGTAGACAGACAGACAGACAGACTGACAGACAGACAGACATACAAACAGACGGACGGACGTCGCAAAATTGATTCTCCTGCCGATTCTGAGTCGATCGGTACAGTTTGAATGACATTCATAATCAGATTTGTGGAGTTTATATATCAGATTTTAGGAAATCCTCGGCCTATAAACACCTGAGATATCGCTGAAACAATACTTACAAAATGTAAACAAAATTTCTTAGACACGTACTTTCGGCAATTTGCTGTACATCAAAAGTAGTGTTTTGGCGATATATGTTTACGGATCGAATTTGATAAGATTTTACAGAGTGCTTTAGGGAACCATTTCCTAAAATGTAATATATAATATATTATCGCTCGTAATTTCAAAATTTCCGATTTTATATAAAAAATAAAATTCCTGCTCTTAAAAATCAATTTTAAAAGATATCGCTCAGAAATTGCTTAAAAAATTTAATCACAAAATAAAAAGCAGTCATTGCTTGATATAATATTAAATCAAAATAACTGTCACATATTGATTGATATAATAAAACTCAAAGTCTGATAATTTGCAATATACACAAATATAAAACAAAAGTATATTTTATTTTATTATAACTTTAAAAATTAGTAAAGAATTAATTAATTTTAATTTTTTTAGAACTTTTAAGTTAAATAAAAATAAGAATGTAAACATTAATTTTATTTTATTTTTTTTTCATTTCAACGCAAAAATGTTTATATACCTACAAATGAACTCGAATGATTCGTGTTAATTCGATATTTTATGATACAAAACTGTGATTGCTGAAATTGTTTGTTGTCGTGTCGAGTTTTTTACTCTCAACAGTTCTCTACAGTTCTCTTGTGTGTTTTTTTAATTTTGTGTCTTTTTTGTTTCTACACGAATTTGATTCGCGTGAACAAAAACGAATAAAGAGTTGAATCTAAAAAAAAGCGAATGTGTTGAAAAGCTTTTCAAATGTTTTGATGCAGAACTCTGGTATACAGGGTTTTTCAAATGTGTGACAAAATAGATTTTAGAATTTCAAGGTGTGGCGGTCGGATTATTGTTAGATTTGGTGAGGAACTTTCACCCACAAAATTTTAGCCAAATTGGACAACGCTAACACGTGTCGCCCAGGTCCTAAAGCTGACAAATCAAGTTTATATCGGAAAAATTTTATAATTTTTAAGTTTTTGCAAAATTAACGCTATCTATTCCCCCTTTTGCAAAAAAGTGTATCCTGGTCCTTAGGGCAAGCACAATGAGATTTCCAATAAGCTATGGTTGCCCAAAAAGTAATTGCGGATTTTTCATATAGTCGGCTTTGACAATTTTTTTCAACGACTTGGGACATTCTAATTGTATTTTGTCTTTTGACATTTATAAGCTGTCACAATTAACTTGCTTTAAAAAAAAAGTGCGCGAAATTTTGTTTACATTTGTTTGTTTGGCGACCTTTTTAATATTTTCGTCATATTTTACTTTATTATTTCCGTAAAGGAAAAAACGCGGAGCAGGTTGCTAAAAGGTTACGAGATATGTGTGGTGATAAAGCCTTAAAAGAAAGATAGAAGAATTGGTTTCGCAAATTCCTTTCTGGAGATTTTTCACTTAAAGATGAGCCACGTTCAGGTCGGCCAAATGAAGTTGATGATGACCAAATCAAAGCATTAATCGAATTGGATCGTCATGTAACTGAGCGTGAGATAGGAGAGAAATTAAATATACCAAAATCAACCGTTCATTATCACATAAAAAGTCTTGGACTGGTGAAAAAGCTTGATATTTGGGTACCACATTATTGAAAGGAATTCATTTAACAAACCGAATCAACGCTTGTGATATGCACCTTAAACGCAATGAATTCGATCCGTTTCTAAAACGAATCATAACTGGAGATGAAAAATAGATTGTTTACAACAACGTTAGTCGAAAACGATCAAGGTCCAAGCATGGTGAACCAGCTCAAACCACTTCAAAGGTTGATATCCACCAAAAGAAGGTTATGCTGTCTGTTTGGTGGGATTGGAAGGGTGTGGTATATTTTGAGCTGCTTCCAAGGAACCAAACGATTAATTCGGATGTTTACTGTCAACAATTGGACAAATTGAATACAGCCATCAAGGAGAAGCGACCAGAATTGATCAATCTTAAAGGTGTCGTATTTCATCATGACAACGCCAGACCACACACAACTTTGGTCACTTGCTAAAAACTAAGTGAGCTTGGCTGGGAACTTTTGATGCATCCACCATATAGCCCTGACCTTGCACCATCAGACTCAGATCAGAAAATCGCACTTGGTTCAGTTTTTTGCAGATAAAGGCCAGAATACTAAATTTGCCGGGAGATGGCGAAAGGTTATCGATTAAAATGGCAATTATATATTTGATTAAAGTTCATTCTAAGTTTTATTAAAAATGCATTTACTTTCTTTTAAAAAATGGGCAATTACTTTTTGGGCAACCCATATATATCTTTAAAATCGGTTAAACAGTTTTCGAGTTACTACAATTTGCACTGACCATTACATGTCCTTGAGGACTTGCCAAAGGCAATTGACCAAAAAATGTGACTAAGTCAAATCGATGGAATAGATCGAAAATGCATTTCATTGTTTTATTCATGTATTTTATTTTATATTTTATTATTTCAATTTATTACAACATATAAAATAAGGAAATAAATAAATATTATAAACTACAAACTTTGGAATTTTCTTTTATGACATTTTCTATTATTAAATAACGAAGTGTTGCTCTGAATACTCCAGCAAAAATGTGCCATCATGTGTGCATCCCAGCGACCCTGGTATCTTTCCTCTATTGTCCGAATATCTTGGTGAAATCGTTCGCCCTGCTCCTCACTTAAGTCTCCTAGATTTTCAGGAAAACTATCTAAGTGACTGTGAAGGTAATGTAGCTTGATGCTGATGTTGCATCCAAGATTCTGGAAGTGAGTTAACATCTCTTCAACGTGCGCAACATAATCATCATCCTTGTTATTTCCTAAGAAATGTTGAATAACCCATACAAACGAATCCCATGCATTTTTCTCAATTTGTGACATTGAACTGAGAAAATCGGTATCTTTGACCAATTTGCGAATTTGTGGACCGTCAAATATTCCTGCTCTCAGCTTTTCCATACTTAAACTTGGAAACTTAATTGAAATATACTGGAAACATTCACCATCTTTATTAAGTGCTTTAGCAAATTGTTTCATCAGACCAAGTTTAATGTGAAGATGCGATCTCAGGGCACCACCTGGATCCAGTGTTTCCCTATAAGAACCAGGATCCACTTTTTTGCAAAAACTGAAAATTTGTCAATTATTTTTTATTTAATCGCTATTTTTCAGATTTGGGGCCTATGCGCTACGTGTTAACGTTATCCAATTCGACTAAAATTTTGTGGGTGGAAGTTTCTCACCAAATCTCACAATAATCCGACATGCACCCCTTGAAATTGGAAAATTTATTTTTTTTCATACATTTGAAAACCCGCGTATTTCAAGCAAAAAACTAAAATTTTGCGAAAATGAGCGATTTCACTAAATTGTGGATAAATTTGAAAAAAATCAATCGATTTTTATGGTCGATATCTCATTTTGTTCATAATATATGTCGCTATGCGATAAAATAATAAATCTGGCTTTTTTTTTTGCCTTTTTCGATTTTTCATGATTTTTTTAAAACGAAAATTTTTGCCATTTTTACGTAAAAAATATATTTGTTCTTAAGTTTTTTATTATAACTCCGATACTATTGATCCGATTGAAACGCGATATATAGACGAATTAAAGGCTATGTAAATCTTCTGATTTTATTTTAATAATATCGGACTAGTAGTTTTTGAGTTATCATTAATTATTTGAAGGAACGTCTAAAAAAAATTGCAATTTAAAAAAAAGAAAAAAATTAAAATCTTGCCATAGAATTTAAAAATTTTACCATTTTTGTACAAAGGTAGTCATGATACATCAAAATTGTATAGTGGTTTTAAGAGCACATGAAATTTTTTTATTTTGTTGTGCTGTGTAATACATTATTAAATATTATCATAATGTTCAAAAGTCAGGCACAAAATTAAGATAAATACAGTACGCCTCACAGTGGTTCAGAATCGTTTTTCATTGGCCAAAACTCTGTAACTTTTTAACTATTAAAGATTTTTTAGTAGTTCTTTTTTTAATCAATAGATAACATCTGTAGCATTTTCGATTGTAGGTTTTATTAAGATCGGTACAGTGGTTCTTAAGAAATTTAAGCTTGAAATTCAATTTTCGATTTTTTTCATTTTTATTTTGTTTCAAATCTGCCAACTCATTTTTGACCCACTTCCTCTTAACCGATTTGGCTCAAATTTGGGCTACAAGTCGTCCTTGGATAGCAATTTAATATTTTGTTATCCTTAGGGTGCCCCTTTTCTCGTTGAGGTATTTACAGTATTTTTATTAGGGTGGCCCTAATTTTAATTTTTGCTTAATAATACTTACATATTACCTAGTTTTTTTTTAAATAAAAGAATGTAACATAATTTTTCTTTAAATATATATTTATTTGTAGTCATAAATATATTGTAGATAAATAAAATAATATTTAATATTGATATTTGTATACTTTATTGCACTCAAATGTTAAATGCAAATTATAATTATTGTTTATTTGGCTGGAATATTTCTTGTAAATATTTTATATTCTGCTCTGTATTACTGCTGTCCTGTAGCAGTGCTTTAACTTCGGCACTTAGGTCCGAAGGATTTACTTTCCATTGACTTCGAATGCTAGAGATGAATGGATCTGATGTTGCTAATAATATGTGAAATAAGTCTTCATTTGTAGAACTTCGTGACGTTTTTCTGGTATAATGTTCTCTGTAAAATCTGTAATCCTTATTTCTTTTCTCCTGGGCTTCCTCTGATAAATCTCCAATTGGTAATAAATGGTGCTTAATGACATCTTCTCCATGATAAAGAACTTTGTGCACTGTTGCTGACATATTTCTATAATTGTATTTGGATGTATATATAGCAACAGTTTCCTTGGCATAATCACCAAATTTTTTAGCATTAATTTGTTCATTGCACGCAAGTACTTCAGTAATTGTTTTAAATCTTGAAATAAGATCTATATCAACACCTGTTATATCAGATGTAGTTTCGGGATCCAAAAAGAATCTTCTTGCGGTGTTGCCATCGTTTGTATTGCCTGATCCTTGTTTTGGTTGATCTATAATTAACCCGTGTTTGAGAAATGCATCATGAACTTGTTTCTTTTTCAATTTTCTTTTCTCTTTGTTGGTGTCATTATTTCTTACTGATCCTGAAGATCCGAAGTCCAAATCATAGCTAATTTTCAGTATGTGTTCCATAAATCTTATTCTCGTATGTAGCGGTGATAATCCAAATTCAAATGCATCAATACTATCTAGTGACTTTGTAGGTTCTTGGTTTAACTGACTTGATGTTGCTTTACATATAATACAGCTGGATGAAGCTTTTGTATCAGTCAAAGCCTGAGCAGTTTTTCCGTCTATCATTGAAAGTATTAATTGATAATTCAATTTAATCATCTATCTCTAACTCTAATGGCTTTAGTGTTGAAATTTGAGTTTTGATGTCACTTATTTCATTCTTAATGGTATCATGAGTTTCCTTTTTTAATTCAAATTTTATTGGTCTGCAGTACTTTGTGGACGATGGAGTATGATTTTTCCAAATAAAATTTGTTTGCATTGTGCTGGACGAAGGTTCCGAGTCTTCTAAGTTTTTTATTAATCGCAATGGCACAAATGACACCATGAACATATCTGTGTCAGAAATATCTTCACATAAAAATTGTTTATATTGTTTTTGTCCTGAAGATCCATCGCATCCCCATTTACAAAAGAGAGTTAAAGTGCAGTTTCCATGTTTTTTTAAATCACTTCCTTTAAGTGATTGCAGCAACCTTTCAGCTGTATTATTAAGTAGAGCTTGCAGTTTTACCTGTGCAGAAATTGGTGTGATTTTCATAGATTCCTTTGGAGGATAGCTGCAATTATTTGATGATATGACGGGTATAAATTTAAGCCTTTTTCGATCGCACGCAATCTGAGTTGAGTATACTGGTGTTTTGTTAGCTTTAAATCCAGAAATAATGCAAGTGCTTCCTCGTTTGTAAACTGTTTTTTCTCGTTTGGTGTTGGAATGCTTTTAAGAACCCGTTTTGTTCTCACCGGACTAGCAGAAAGGACTTTCTGAATGATATCCACTTTCGCTAATTGTTTTTCAGATCGAAGTTTATGCAGAAAACTATCTTTAATGTTTTCACACCCGATTTCTTCATTAAAATTCTTCAGTTTTCGTCTCTTAGATCTATCGCTACAGTTATCTAACGGTTTTTGTGGTCTTCCACAACTCCCATCATTTGTTGTTTCTGAAATAATCTGGATACGGAGTTCACCTTCTAACCAATTCGCAAAGCGCTTGTAAAATTTACTTTTACTAAAGTCAACTTCCTTGTAGTATCTATTCAATGTTTTGACGAAATTAGATACTTTGTTTTTTATTTCCAGTTGTGTTTCAATGTAGAGACTATTTATATTCAGTTTTGTTTGAATATGGCTTAGAACACCATCTTTATTTTTAAAATAATCTTCGGCCAATTCTTTATAGCTGAAAGTCTCCATATTTTAATTTAGCCGAAAATAATGTACTTTTAAAGGGCTTTGAAATAAAACTTCCAAATATTTATCAACCTTTTTAAATCGAATACTTGTTCGAAACTAACATTTATTTCCAAATTATTGTCCTTATATCATGCTTTGATATTATTATACTCTACATAGGTAGCTGTACATAAAATCAAATGGAAAATTGTACCTGTTCAAATTCATCCTGTATTTCACTGAAAGATATTTTAAAAATTTTTTCATGGAATTTTTAAAATGCAGTGAATAAATTTAGGAAGTTTTATTTAATGTCATAAAAGACCAATTATAATAATTTTTAAGTATAATAAAACCCTTTAACGCTGATGAGTAACAGGCTAGGTAACATTCCTTAAAAAATGGAAAATTTTAACTGTTAAAATTCATTCTGTACTTTACTGAAATACATTTTAAAGGTTTTTTCCCTATAATTTTTTAGCAGGTAATTGAAATATCTGTGCAAAATGAAATATTTTCAAAATTCTTTGAAAAATTCCCTAAAAAATTCAGGGAAGTTTTTTTAAGATACCAACCATTTGAATAAAAATTTAAACCACTAATAACTTTCCTCTTATTGAAATAACTATCTGCAATTTGTATTTATGACAGTGAATGATTTCTAAAGTAAATTTACTAGTAATTTTGCTTGTAAAAATGTTGAGTATTTTCATTAAAATAAAAAAAGTGTTCTACGGGCGGGTGCAAAAGTATATATAGGCTTAAAGGGAACACTCTAGGCTTTCTTTGGGTGGTTTTTGTTTCCATTTGTTTCTACAAAAGTTATACACTACTAAACTTGAAATTTTATGAGTATATGGTGATTTTAAATTTTTTACATAACACCTTAACTACAAATTATACAGGGTGCGCAACTACCATTTGTTAAAACCAACAGTCCACCCAACATAAGAAAAAAACTGCAGCCCATTAGCATTAATAGTTTTCAAGAAATCATAATTAATATGAGATCAAAAATTACAATTTTTCTTTCATTTCTAAATTAACCAAAATTCCTTGTCTTTAGCAGCATGCCACGCCCACTACAGCGGATATTTTGACCAAATTTTTTGGTCACCTTAGTTTTGATATGTTTTCTTTCTGATGGTATAAAAATTTTAAAAATCTATGTCAACAAAAAATATAGGTTTTGGCCAATGAAATTTGATTCTGAACCACCGTGCGCCTGTCTGCTAAAATCAGATTTGTGGAGCTCCTGGAAGGTATACCCACAATCATTTTACACAAAATTTTAGGATATCGTCCCACCCTGAATTTCATCATTGTCGATCAAAACACCTGAAATATCGCGTAAACACAAATTGTAATTAGTAATCCCCCGCGAATAACGCTATTTAATTTCATCAAAATAAACATTTGAGATATCGACAAAACAGGAGATCCAAAAACTTAACTACAACAAACAAACGGACAGATAGGTAGACAGACTGACGGACAGACAGACAGACGGACGGACGTCGCAAAATCGATTCTCCTGCCGATTCTGAGTCGATCGGTACAATTTGAATGACATTCATAATCAGATTTGTGGAGTTTATATATCAGATTTTAGGAAATCCTCCCACAAAGAACGCTGTCAAATTTCATCACAAATAAACATCTGAGATATCGACAAAACAGGAGATCCAAAAACTTGACTACCACAGACAAACGGACAGACAGGTAGACAGACAGACAGACTGACAGACAGACAGACATACAAACAGACGGACGGACGTCGCAAAATTGATTCTCCTGCCGATTCTGAGTCGATCGGTACAGTTTGAATGACATTCATAATCAGATTTGTGGAGTTTATATATCAGATTTTAGGAAATCCTCGGCCTATAAACACCTGAGATATCGCTGAAACAATACTTACAAAATGTAAACAAAATTTCTTAGACACGTACTTTCGGCAATTTGCTGTACATCAAAAGTAGTGTTTTGGCGATATATGTTTACGGATCGAATTTGATAAGATTTTACAGAGTGCTTTAGGGAACCATTTCCTAAAATGTAATATATAATATATTATCGCTCGTACACCAGGATTATCTTTTTTCTTTTGTTATTTAAAAGTTTTTTTCAATCAAAAATTTTTTAAAAAAAAAAATTTCGTCTAATTTTTGGTATTTTTTCGATATTTCGGATGTTTATAAACCGATTTTGAACGAAATGTAATAGCGTTCATTGCGGGAGAATTTCCTAAAATCTGATCGATCTTAATCGATTCTCCTCCCGATTCTGAGTCGATCGGTATAATTTTTATGGGGTCTACGATCACTATTAAAAACGTACAAACGGATGCACAAACTTATAATACCCTTTCACCTATTGGTGAAGGGTATAAAAAGATAATTAATATTATTGCTTAGTTTATGGAAAACCTATGACGAAAGGTTTTTAATATTGGACGAGATTAACCCTTTCTTCACCGCGGTCAAATGTCAAAATTTGGATTTTTTGTTATGTCTGTTTTAACACACTGAAGAGCAAATTCTAAATTTGTAATATTTGTTGAACAAAATTTTCAAAAAATTGAAAAATGATTTTCCAGCATGAAAAAAACTAAGTAAATTTGATTATATTTAAACAAAACTGAACCATTTACTAGTAACAAGCCATTAAATGATAAATCATGTCTAACTTTGGAATTTCTTTATTTACAACATACAATTTTTGGTGCATATAATTAGGCGCGGGAAAATTGCAATAACTTTTAAACTACCTGATGAATTTTTGTCGTTCACTATTTGAAGTAAAGCTGTGTTAGTTCTCTTTAATATTCTGTTGTTTTTTTTTTTTTTTGTAAAAATTATTTATTTTTGGTCTAAATTTCGCAAAAAGAAAAAATAACCCATTTTCCCCATACAAATGGACTTTTAAACTTTGGACCCGATAGAACGTTGTCCGATTTGGCTCAAATTTTCAGATCTAAACTTTTAGACCTAGTGTCACAATATTCTGTAGAAAAAAGTTTGAAATCAAAGAAAAAAATTCCTGTCGCCCTAATGACCTGAGATTACATGTAACTGCAACTCTCTTAACTTTACGTTCTTCGATTTCATGATATTGACATCTTTTTGCAGTTGTTCAATAGATACAGTATTATTAATTATGGATATGTCGAAAGGTTTAAGAATCTAAAGTCGCCAGAGGTATCTCCTAAGCGCCGTAAGTCGGCAAGAAATAAAGGTAAATCTAGTAGTGAAACTACAATCACACAAACTTTACATCAAAACCGGTTTGTTTGGTGCAACTTATGTGCGAACAGTTGGAAGCGAACTTCGTTGCGCAGATTGATACGCCAAGGGGTTAATAGTTATCCCTCCGAAAAGACACATATTTGTTTCTCGCTTAGCATATGATACAAGTGTTGAAGATATCCATTTTTATCTAAATTCGAAACTTGGTGCAGTCAATGATCTTGCAGTTTTTAAATTTTCGTATTCAGAACCCAGAAGTATTACGTCATTTAAAATAACTGTTCCTCCGCAAATTTATAATCAAATCGTTGAACCTAATTTTTGGCCAGCAAATATCTTTGTTCGAGAATACATAGTTAAGGAAAATTCCAGAACTAGAAATATTACGTATCTTTTCCAAAAAACTAAATTCCTCTAAGGATTGCTTTATATTACATATCAAAACACTCGTGGTTTAAATACCAAATTGTCTAAACTCCTGGTTAATAGTTTTAATTTTACGTTCGATATTATAATCTTTACTGAAACGTGGCTTCATGATGATGTATTTGACGCTGAAATTCTTTGTAACAAATACCAGATTTATAGATATAATCGGAATTTAAGAAGAGGAGGTGGAGTTTTGATAGCTGTTAACTGCTCCTATCTATCTGAAGCTATCATAACTGATCAACATGATATTGAATTTGTCGCTGTCGTCGTTAAACTAAAGCACAAAAAAATTTTTCTTACTTCGTATATTCCAGATATCAGATTATTCTGTTTACTCTAATCATGCTCAGTCCATCAAATCTTCGACGTCTAGTGCTAATACAAATGACTTTGTTTTTGTTTGTGATTTCAACCTGCCATCTATTTCATGGAATCTAACGTCTGATGTACCTTATTTGATCCCGATGACGAATATGAACGCCCATGATGAATTTTTAAGCGATATTTTTGGATTATCTTTATACCAAATGAATAATGTTTACAACGATTTTGGGAAATTGCTTGATCTTGTATTTGTAAATGATGTTGATGATTATTTAGTCAACCGCTCAGATTCAATTACTACTCCGGAGGACCGATATCATCCTACTTTAGCGATTAGTATCCATATTCCTTCAAATGCTAAACAAAATCATTCTAAAATTGCTAAGGTTTTTAATTTCAAGCGTACTGCTTAAACAATTTAATAAAAAATACTTGTTGGGATGAAGTTTTAAGTAATCCTATAAAAAATGATGCCGATGTTGACCAGATGATTGCAAATTTTTACAAAACAATATACTCGTTTTTTCAAACTTGTGTTCCTAAGCATGATGTTCGTATTCCTCTTGGACCGCCATGGAATTCCAAGGAACTATCACGTCTAAAAAATCGTAAAAATAAATTCTACAAAAAATACAAATTAACTGGATCATCTGTTGATTATGGAAAGTACTCTGTCAGTCGTTCAGAGTATAACCTGCTTAACCAAGTTTTATATAAAAATTATTTAGTGAAAATGAAAACTAATTTCTTGCAAGATCCTAAATCCTTCTATTCCTTTGTCAATTCCAAAAGAAAATCCAAATGTTACCCATCATTTATGAGCTTGCAGTTTTACCTGTGCAGAAATTGGTGTGATTTTCATAGATTCCTTTGGAGGATAGCTGCAATTATTTGATGATATGACGGGTATAAATTTAAGCCTTTTTCGATCGCACGCAATCTGAGTTGAGTATACTGGTGTTTTGTTAGCTTTAAATCCAGAAATAATGCAAGTGCTTCCTCGTTTGTAAACTGTTTTTTCTCGTTTGGTGTTGGAATGCTTTTAAGAACCCGTTTTGTTCTCACCGGACTAGCAGAAAGGACTTTCTGAATGATATCCACTTTCGCTAATTGTTTTTCAGATCGAAGTTTATGCAGAAAACTATCTTTAATGTTTTCACACCCGATTTCTTCATTTAAATTCTTCAGTTTTCGTCTCTTAGATCTATCGCTACAGTTATCTAACGGTTTTTGTGGTCTTCCACAACTCCCATCATTTGTTGTTTCTGAAATAATCTGGATACGGAGTTCACCTTCTAACCAATTCGCAAAGCGCTTGTAAAATTTACTTTTACTAAAGTCAACTTCCTTGTAGTATCTATTCAATGTTTTGACGAAATTAGATACTTTGTTTTTTATTTCCAGTTGTGTTTCAATGTAGAGACTATTTATATTCAGTTTTGTTTGAATATGGCTTAGAACACCATCTTTATTTTTAAAATAATCTTCGGCCAATTCTTTATAGCTGAAAGTCTCCATATTTTAATTTAGCCGAAAATAATGTACTTTTAAAGGGCTTTGAAATAAAACTTCCAAATATTTATCAACCTTTTTAAATCGAATACTTGTTCGAAACTAACATTTATTTCCAAATTATTGTCCTTATATCATGCTTTGATATTATTATACTCTACCTAGGTAGCTGTCCATAAAATCAAATGGAAAATTGTACCTGTTCAAATTCATCCTGTATTTCACTGAAAGATATTTTAAAAATTTTTTCATGGAATTTTTAAAATGCAGTGAATAAATTTAGGAAGTTTTATTTAATGTCATAAAAGACCAATTATAATAATTTTTAAGTATAATAAAACCCTTTAACGCTGATGAGTAACAGGCTAGGTAACATTCCTTAAAAAATGGAAAATTTTAACTGTTAAAATTCATTCTGTACTTTACTGAAATACATTTTAAAGGTTTTTTCCCTATAATTTTTTAGCAGGTAATTGAAATATCTGTGCAAAATGAAATATTTTCAAAATTCTTTGAAAAATTCCCTAAAAATTCAGGGAAGTTTTTTTAAGATACCAACCATTTGAATAAAAATTTAAACCACTAATAACTTTCCTCTTATTGAAATAACTATCTGCAATTTGTATTTATGACAGTGAATGATTTCTAAAGTAAATTTACTAGTAATTTTGCTTGTAAAAATGTTGAGTATTTTCATTAAAATAAAAAAAGTGTTCTACGGGCGGGTGCAAAAGTATATATAGGCTTAAAGGGAACACTCTAGGCTTTCTTTGGGTGGTTTTTGTTTCCATTTGTTTCTACAAAAGTTATACACTACTAAACTTGAAATTTTATGAGTATATGGTGATTTTAAATTTTTTACATAACACCTTAACTACAAATTATACAGGGTGCGCAAATACCATTTGTTAAAACCAACAGTCCACCCAACATAAGAAAAAAACTGCAGCCCATTAGCATTAATAGTTTTCAAGAAATCATAATTAATATGAGATCAAAAATTACAATTTTTCTTTCATTTCTAAATTAACCAAAATTCCTTGTCTTTAGCAGCATGCCACGCCCACTACAGCGGATATTTTGACCAAATTTTTTGGTCACCTTAGTTTTGATATGTTTTCTTTCTGATGGTATAAAAATTTTAAAAATCTATGTCAACAAAAAATATAGGTTTTGGCCAATGAAATTTGATTCTGAACCACCGTGCGCCTGTCTGCTAAAATCAGATTTGTGGAGCTCCTGGAAGGTATACCCACAATCATTTTACACAAAATTTTAGGATATCGTCCCACCCTGAATTTCATCATTGTCGATCAAAACACCTGAAATATCGCGTAAACACAAATTGTAATTAGTAATCCCCCGCGAATAACGCTATTTAATTTCATCAAAATAAACATTTGAGATATCGACAAAACAGGAGATCCAAAAACTTAACTACAACAAACAAACGGACAGATAGGTAGACAGACTGACGGACAGACAGACAGACGGACGGACGTCGCAAAATCGATTCTCCTGCCGATTCTGAGTCGATCGGTACAATTTGAATGACATTCATAATCAGATTTGTGGAGTTTATATATCAGATTTTAGGAAATCCTCCCACAAAGAACGCTGTCAAATTTCATCACAAATAAACATCTGAGATATCGACAAAACAGGAGATCCAAAAACTTGACTACCACAGACAAACGGACAGACAGGTAGACAGACAGACAGACTGACAGACAGACAGACATACAAACAGACGGACGGACGTCGCAAAATTGATTCTCCTGCCGATTCTGAGTCGATCGGTACAGTTTGAATGACATTCATAATCAGATTTGTGGAGTTTATATATCAGATTTTAGGAAATCCTCGGCCTATAAACACCTGAGATATCGCTGAAACAATACTTACAAAATGTAAACAAAATTTCTTAGACACGTACTTTCGGCAATTTGCTGTACATCAAAAGTAGTGTTTTGGCGATATATGTTTACGGATCGAATTTGATAAGATTTTACAGAGTGCTTTAGGGAACAATTTCCTAAAATGTAATATATAATATATTATCGCTCGTACACCAGGATTATCTTTTTTCTTTTGTTATTTAAAAGTTTTTTTCAATCAAAAATTTTTTCAAAAAAAAAATTTCGTCTAATTTTTGGTATTTTTTCGATATTTCGGATGTTTATAAACCGATTTTGAACGAAATGTAATAGCGTTCATTGCGGGAGAATTTCCTAAAATCTGATCGATCTTAATCGATTCTCCTCCCGATTCTGAGTCGATCGGTATAATTTTTATGGGGTCTACGATCACTATTAAAAACGTACAAACGGATGCACAAACTTATAATACCCTTTCACCTATTGGTGAAGGGTATAAAAAGATAATTAATATTATTGCTTAGTTTATGGAAAACCTATGACGAAAGGTTTTTAATATTGGACGAGATTAACCCTTTCTTCACCGCGGTCAAATGTCAAAATTTGGATTTTTTGTTATGTCTGTTTTAACACACTGAAGAGCAAATTCTAAATTTGTAATATTTGTTGAACAAAATTTTCAAAAAATTGAAAAATGATTTTCCAGCATGAAAAAAACTAAGTAAATTTGATTATATTTAAACAAAACTGAACCATTTACTAGTAACAAGCCATTAAATGATAAATCATGTCTAACTTTGGAATTTCTTTATTTACAACATACAATTTTTGGTGCATATAATTAGGCGCGGGAAAATTGCAATAACTTTTAAACTACCTGATGAATTTTTGTCGTTCACTATTTGAAGTAAAGCTGTGTTAGTTCTCTTTAATATTCTGTTGTTTTTTTTTTTTTTGTAAAAATTATTTATTTTTGGTCTAAATTTCGCAAAAAGAAAAAATAACCCATTTTCCCCATACAAATGGACTTTTAAACTTTGGACCCGATAGAACGTTGTCCGATTTGGCTCAAATTTTCAGATCTAAACTTTTAGACCTAGTGTCACAATATTCTGTAGAAAAAAGTTTGAAATCAAAGAAAAAAATTCCTGTCGCCCTAATGACCTGAGATTACATGTAACTGCAACTCTCTTAACTTTACGTTCTTCGATTTCATGATATTGACATCTTTTTGCAGTTGTTCAATAGATACAGTATTATTAATTATGGATATGTCGAAAGGTTTAAGAATCTAAAGTCGCCAGAGGTATCTCCTAAGCGCCGTAAGTCGGCAAGAAATAAAGGTAAATCTAGTAGTGAAACTACAATCACACAAACTTTACATCAAAACCGGTTTGTTTGGTGCAACTTATGTGCGAACAGTTGGAAGCGAACTTCGTTGCGCAGATTGATACGCCAAGGGGTTAATAGTTATCCCTCCGAAAAGACACATATTTGTTTCTCGCTTAGCATATGATACAAGTGTTGAAGATATCCATTTTTATCTAAATTCGAAACTTGGTGCAGTCAATGATCTTGCAGTTTTTAAATTTTCGTATTCAGAACCCAGAAGTATTACGTCATTTAAAATAACTGTTCCTCCGCAAATTTATAATCAAATCGTTGAACCTAATTTTTGGCCAGCAAATATCTTTGTTCGAGAATACATAGTTAAGGAAAATTCCAGAACTAGAAATATTACGTATCTTTTCCAAAAAACTAAATTCCTCTAAGGATTGCTTTATATTACATATCAAAACACTCGTGGTTTAAATACCAAATTGTCTAAACTCCTGGTTAATAGTTTTAATTTTACGTTCGATATTATAATCTTTACTGAAACGTGGCTTCATGATGATGTATTTGACGCTGAAATTCTTTGTAACAAATACCAGATTTATAGATATAATCGGAATTTAAGAAGAGGAGGTGGAGTTTTGATAGCTGTTAACTGCTCCTATCTATCTGAAGCTATCATAACTGATCAACATGATATTGAATTTGTCGCTGTCGTCGTTAAACTAAAGCACAAAAAAATTTTTCTTACTTCGTATATTCCAGATATCAGATTATTCTGTTTACTCTAATCATGCTCAGTCCATCAAATCTTCGACGTCGAGTGCTAATACAAATGACTTTGTTTTTGTTTGTGATTTCAACCTGCCATCTATTTCATGGAATCTAACGTCTGATGTACCTTATTTGATCCCGATGACGAATATGAACGCCCATGATGAATTTTTAAGCGATATTTTTGGATTATCTTTATACCAAATGAATAATGTTTACAACGATTTTGGGAAATTGCTTGATCTTGTATTTGTAAATGATGTTGATGATTATTTAGTCAACCGCTCAGATTCAATTACTACTCCGGAGGACCGATATCATCCTACTTTAGCGATTAGTATCCATATTCCTTCAAATGCTAAACAAAATCATTCTAAAATTGCTAAGGTTTTTAATTTCAAGCGTACTGCTTAAACAATTTAATAAAAAATACTTGTTGGGATGAAGTTTTAAGTAATCCTATAAAAAATGATGCCGATGTTGACCAGATGATTGCAAATTTTTACAAAACAATATACTCGTTTTTTCAAACTTGTGTTCCTAAGCATGATGTTCGTATTCCTCTTGGACCGCCATGGAATTCCAAGGAACTATCACGTCTAAAAAATCGTAAAAATAAATTCTACAAAAAATACAAATTAACTGGATCATCTGTTGATTATGGAAAGTACTCTGTCAGTCGTTCAGAGTATAACCTGCTTAACCAAGTTTTATATAAAAATTATTTAGTGAAAATGAAAACTAATTTCTTGCAAGATCCTAAATCCTTCTATTCCTTTGTCAATTCCAAAAGAAAATCCAAATGTTACCCATCATTTATGAGCTTGCAGTTTTACCTGTGCAGAAATTGGTGTGATTTTCATAGATTCCTTTGGAGGATAGCTGCAATTATTTGATGATATGACGGGTATAAATTTAAGCCTTTTTCGATCGCACGCAATCTGAGTTGAGTATACTGGTGTTTTGTTAGCTTTAAATCCAGAAATAATGCAAGTGCTTCCTCGTTTGTAAACTGTTTTTTCTCGTTTGGTGTTGGAATGCTTTTAAGAACCCGTTTTGTTCTCACCGGACTAGCAGAAAGGACTTTCTGAATGATATCCACTTTCGCTAATTGTTTTTCAGATCGAAGTTTATGCAGAAAACTATCTTTAATGTTTTCACACCCGATTTCTTCATTAAAATTCTTCAGTTTTCGTCTCTTAGATCTATCGCTACAGTTATCTAACGGTTTTTGTGGTCTTCCACAACTCCCATCATTTGTTGTTTCTGAAATAATCTGGATACGGAGTTCACCTTCTAACCAATTCGCAAAGCGCTTGTAAAATTTACTTTTACTAAAGTCAACTTCCTTGTAGTATCTATTCAATGTTTTGACGAAATTAGATACTTTGTTTTTTATTTCCAGTTGTGTTTCAATGTAGAGACTATTTATATTCAGTTTTGTTTGAATATGGCTTAGAACACAATCTTTATTTTTAAAATAATCTTCGGCCAATTCTTTATAGCTGAAAGTCTCCATATTTTAATTTAGCCGAAAATAATGTACTTTTAAAGGGCTTTGAAATAAAACTTCCAAATATTTATCAACCTTTTTAAATCGAATACTTGTTCGAAACTAACATTTATTTCCAAATTATTGTCCTTATATCATGCTTTGATATTATTATACTCTACCTAGGTAGCTGTCCATAAAATCAAATGGAAAATTGTACCTGTTCAAATTCATCCTGTATTTCACTGAAAGATATTTTAAAAATTTTTTCATGGAATTTTTAAAATGCAGTGAATAAATTTAGGAAGTTTTATTTAATGTCATAAAAGACCAATTATAATAATTTTTAAGTATAATAAAACCCTTTAACGCTGATGAGTAACAGGCTAGGTAACATTCCTTAAAAAATGGAAAATTTTAACTGTTAAAATTCATTCTGTACTTTACTGAAATACATTTTAAAGGTTTTTTCCCTATAATTTTTTAGCAGGTAATTGAAATATCTGTGCAAAATGAAATATTTTCAAAATTCTTTGAAAAATTCCCTAAAAATTCAGGGAAGTTTTTTTAAGATACCAACCATTTGAATAAAAATTTAAACCACTAATAACTTTCCTCTTATTAAAATAACTATCTGCAATTTGTATTTATGACAGTGAATGATTTCTAAAGTAAATTTACTAGTAATTTTGCTTGTAAAAATGTTGAGTATTTTCATTAAAATAAAAAAAGTGTTCTACGGGCGGGTGCAAAAGTATATATAGGCTTAAAGGGAACACTCTAGGCTTTCTTTGGGTGGTTTTTGTTTCCATTTGTTTCTACAAAAGTTATACACTACTAAACTTGAAATTTTATGAGTATATGGTGATTTTAAATTTTTTACATAACACCTTAACTACAAATTATACAGGGTGCGCAAATACCATTTGTTAAAACCAACAGTCCACCCAACATAAGAAAAAAACTGCAGCCCATTAGCATTAATAGTTTTCAAGAAATCATAATTAATATGAGATCAAAAATTACAATTTTTCTTTCATTTCTAAATTAACCAAAATTCCTTGTCTTTAGCAGCATGCCACGCCCACTACAGCGGATATTTTGACCAAATTTTTTGGTCACCTTAGTTTTGATATGTTTTCTTTCTGATGGTATAAAAATTTTAAAAATCTATGTCAACAAAAAATATAGGTTTTGGCCAATGAAATTTGATTCTGAACCACCGTGCGCCTGTCTGCTAAAATCAGATTTGTGGAGCTCCTGGAAGGTATACCCACAATCATTTTACACAAAATTTTAGGATATCGTCCCACCCTGAATTTCATCATTGTCGATCAAAACACCTGAAATATCGCGTAAACACAAATTGTAATTAGTAATCCCCCGCGAATAACGCTATTTAATTTCATCAAAATAAACATTTGAGATATCGACAAAACAGGAGATCCAAAAACTTAACTACAACAAACAAACGGACAGATAGGTAGACAGACTGACGGACAGACAGACAGACGGACGGACGTCGCAAAATCGATTCTCCTGCCGATTCTGAGTCGATCGGTACAATTTGAATGACATTCATAATCAGATTTGTGGAGTTTATATATCAGATTTTAGGAAATCCTCCCACAAAGAACGCTGTCAAATTTCATCACAAATAAACATCTGAGATATCGACAAAACAGGAGATCCAAAAACTTGACTACCACAGACAAACGGACAGACAGGTAGACAGACAGACAGACTGACAGACATACAAACAGACGGACGGACGTCGCAAAATTGATTCTCCTGCCGATTCTGAGTCGATCGGTACAGTTTGAATGACATTCATAATCAGATTTGTGGAGTTTATATATCAGATTTTAGGAAATCCTCGGCCTATAAACACCTGAGATATCGCTGAAACAATACTTACAAAATGTAAACAAAATTTCTTAGACACGTACTTTCGGCAATTTGCTGTACATCAAAAGTAGTGTTTTGGCGATATATGTTTACGGATCGAATTTGATAGGGAACCATTTCCTAAAATGTAATATATAATATATTATCGCTCGTACACCAGGATTATCTTTTTTCTTTTGTTATTTAAAAGTTTTTTTCAATCAAAAATTTTTTCAAAAAAAAAATTTCGTCTAATTTTTGGTATTTTTTCGATATTTCGGATGTTTATAAACCGATTTTGAACGAAATGTAATAGCGTTCATTGCGGGAGAATTTCCTAAAATCTGATCGATCTTAATCGATTCTCCTCCCGATTCTGAGTCGATCGGTATAATTTTTATGGGGTCTACGATCACTATTAAAAACGTACAAACGGATGCACAAACTTATAATACCCTTTCACCTATTGGTGAAGGGTATAAAAAGATAATTAATATTATTGCTTAGTTTATGGAAAACCTATGACGAAAGGTTTTTAATATTGGACGAGATTAACCCTTTCTTCACCGCGGTCAAATGTCAAAATTTGGATTTTTTGTTATGTCTGTTTTAACACACTGAAGAGCAAATTCTAAATTTGTAATATTTGTTGAACAAAATTTTCAAAAAATTGAAAAATGATTTTCCAGCATGAAAAAAACTAAGTAAATTTGATTATATTTAAACAAAACTGAACCATTTACTAGTAACAAGCCATTAAATGATAAATCATGTCTAACTTTGGAATTTCTTTATTTACAACATACAATTTTTGGTGCATATAATTAGGCGCGGGAAAATTGCAATAACTTTTAAACTACCTGATGAATTTTTGTCGTTCACTATTTGAAGTAAAGCTGTGTTAGTTCTCTTTAATATTCTGTTGTTTTTTTTTTTTGTAAAAATTATTTATTTTTGGTCTAAATTTCGCAAAAAGAAAAAATAACCCATTTTCCCCATACAAATGGACTTTTAAACTTTGGACCCGATAGAACGTTGTCCGATTTGGCTCAAATTTTCAGATCTAAACTTTTAGACCTAGTGTCACAATATTCTGTAGAAAAAAGTTTGAAATCAAAGAAAAAAATTCCTGTCGCCCTAATGACCTGAGATTACATGTAACTGCAACTCTCTTAACTTTACGTTCTTCGATTTCATGATATTGACATCTTTTTGCAGTTGTTCAATAGATACAGTATTATTAATTATGGATATGTCGAAAGGTTTAAGAATCTAAAGTCGCCAGAGGTATCTCCTAAGCGCCGTAAGTCGGCAAGAAATAAAGGTAAATCTAGTAGTGAAACTACAATCACACAAACTTTACATCAAAACCGGTTTGTTTGGTGCAACTTATGTGCGAACAGTTGGAAGCGAACTTCGTTGCGCAGATTGATACGCCAAGGGGTTAATAGTTATCCCTCCGAAAAGACACATATTTGTTTCTCGCTTAGCATATGATACAAGTGTTGAAGATATCCATTTTTATCTAAATTCGAAACTTGGTGCAGTCAATGATCTTGCAGTTTTTAAATTTTCGTATTCAGAACCCAGAAGTATTACGTCATTTAAAATAACTGTTCCTCCGCAAATTTATAATCAAATCGTTGAACCTAATTTTTGGCCAGCAAATATCTTTGTTCGAGAATACATAGTTAAGGAAAATTCCAGAACTAGAAATATTACGTATCTTTTCCAAAAAACTAAATTCCTCTAAGGATTGCTTTATATTACATATCAAAACACTCGTGGTTTAAATACCAAATTGTCTAAACTCCTGGTTAATAGTTTTAATTTTACGTTCGATATTATAATCTTTACTGAAACGTGGCTTCATGATGATGTATTTGACGCTGAAATTCTTTGTAACAAATACCAGATTTATAGATATAATCGGAATTTAAGAAGAGGAGGTGGAGTTTTGATAGCTGTTAACTGCTCCTATCTATCTGAAGCTATCATAACTGATCAACATGATATTGAATTTGTCGCTGTCGTCGTTAAACTAAAGCACAAAAAAATTTTTCTTACTTCGTATATTCCAGATATCAGATTATTCTGTTTACTCTAATCATGCTCAGTCCATCAAATCTTCGACGTCGAGTGCTAATACAAATGACTTTGTTTTTGTTTGTGATTTCAACCTGCCATCTATTTCATGGAATCTAACGTCTGATGTACCTTATTTGATCCCGATGACGAATATGAACGCCCATGATGAATTTTTAAGCGATATTTTTGGATTATCTTTATACCAAATGAATAATGTTTACAACGATTTTGGGAAATTGCTTGATCTTGTATTTGTAAATGATGTTGATGATTATTTAGTCAACCGCTCAGATTCAATTACTACTCCGGAGGACCGATATCATCCTACTTTAGCGATTAGTATCCATATTCCTTCAAATGCTAAACAAAATCATTCTAAAATTGCTAAGGTTTTTAATTTCAAGCGTACTGCTTAAACAATTTAATAAAAAATACTTGTTGGGATGAAGTTTTAAGTAATCCTATAAAAAATGATGCCGATGTTGACCAGATGATTGCAAATTTTTACAAAACAATATACTCGTTTTTTCAAACTTGTGTTCCTAAGCATGATGTTCGTATTCCTCTTGGACCGCCATGGAATTCCAAGGAACTATCACGTCTAAAAAATCGTAAAAATAAATTCTACAAAAAATACAAATTAACTGGATCATCTGTTGATTATGGAAAGTACTCTGTCAGTCGTTCAGAGTATAACCTGCTTAACCAAGTTTTATATAAAAATTATTTAGTGAAAATGAAAACTAATTTCTTGCAAGATCCTAAATCCTTCTATTCCTTTGTCAATTCCAAAAGAAAATCCAAATGTTACCCATCATTTATGAAATTCAATAATCAAGAATCTAGTGATCCTGATGTTATATGCGATATGTTTGCTGATTTCTTTGCTAGTACCTATTCTGACGGTGTATATAATGATAAAAATAGATATCCACATGCAATTACTTCAAACAATTCAACTTATTTTCCAATTCTCAACAGTAATGAAATACTGATGAATCTAAAGAAGTCAAAAGTGTCATTTAATCATGGCCCTGATGGAGTTCCAAGTTGCATACTAAATTGATGTGCCGAATCACTAGTTAAACCATTAACTATTTTGTTCAATACCTCGTTAAAATCTGGCTACTTCCCCGAGTCTTGGAAGGAGTCTTTTATAAAACCTTTACACCAATCTGGTAACAAGTCCGATATTACGAATTATAGAGGTATTGCTAAGTTAAGTGCAATACCGAAATTATTTGAAAAAGTAATTGCCGATTTTTTATATCATCACTTTTCATCTTTACTTTCACCTTGTCAACACGGTTTTAGAAAGGGGTGCTCAAATACAACCAACGTCCTTCATCTAACAACTTTAGTTAACTCTGCATTTACGCAAAATAAACAAACTGATGCGGTTTACACATATTTTAGTAAGACATTTGCTAAAATTTATCACAGACTGATTTTACTTAAACTGGATATGATAGGTGTTGCCGGCAAAAGCTTAAACTGGATTAAATCGTAGTTAGTGGGTAGAAAACAAACAATAAGATTTAACAATGGCAAATTTAAATATATATTGGTTTTATCTGGAGTTCCCCAAGGAAGTCATCTTGGCCCGTTGCTTTTTTTTATTATTTATTAACGACCTTCCCAATGTTATAAAGTCCAGTAATATATTGATGTACGCAGATGACGTAAAAATTTTTTATTCCTTTCATAACTATGCTGATCACATACATCTTCAACAGGATCTGAATAATTTCTTTTTATGGTGTGAGCTCAACATGATGGAATTGAATTTAAAAAAATGTAAATGTATGCGCTTTTCTAGAAATAACTTTGTACCTGTTAACTACATCATCTTTTGGAAGTCGTTGATTCTTTTCTTGATCTTGGAATTCTGCTCGATTCTAAATTAAATTTTACTTCGCACATTACTTTGGCTGTAAATAAAGCTAGATGTGTTTTTGCTTTTATAAAGCGTTGGGCCAAAGAGTTTTCTGGCCCATATATTACGCAGCATCTCTATACATCATTGATATGGGATCCTTTTTACGAAATCCATAGCAATAAGATAGAATCTGTTCAAAAACAATTTTTGTTATTCTGTTTACGTGGCTTGCAATAGAACTATGGATGTAATTTCCCTTCTTATACTAGTAGACTGGCGTTAATAAAACTACCAACATTAAAAAGCCGTCGTACTATGTTAAATATGACTTTTATGTTCAACCTTTTAAATGGCAGTATCAATTGTGAATTTTTGTTAAACTCCATAAACTTTAACATACCATGTCGTAGTCTTCGTTATTTTAAGCCTATATCTATACAATTTTGTAAAACAAACTATTGCTGATCCTTTTATTAGGTTATGTCGCCAATATAATAATTTGTATCAGTTTGTTGATTTTTCTTTAAATTCTCATGTTATAAAACACAAAATTATAGTTTTTCTTAATTCCTAAATATTTTTATTAAATGTTTATTTTACGATTTTTCTTGTTTTAATAATTTTTAATAATATCTGTTTGTAACTAGTCTGTAAGGATATATATTCATAGACTAAATAAATAAATAAATAAAATAAATAAATAAATTTACTTCGTACTTTATCACCTTGCACTTCCCATGATTTGAAGCTACTAGAGAAAGACCTTCATATGTAGCTGCACATCCATCGGATAATTGTAGTATACCTTTAGCAGCTTCTATTTCCCAGTTCACAAGTGACAGACAGCATGAAATTGTCAAATACAGTAAATATCCATCGATTTCCTTGGGATAATTCTTTCCAAATGCTCTTTCTAGGAACAGCTTCAAATGGGCATTCATCATGGCGAGATTGTTTTAAAGCTGAGACTTAGCAAGCATATTTTCGACACAGTTGTAGTACCCCTGAAGATTTCTTCCACCTTTATTTAATTGCGCCAGAGACATTAAATAGTACATGTTAGTGGCAAAATTGTAGACGATAAACTCATTTTGCACTATTGGCATGACAGCGCTAGACCCTACTTCTATTGGGAGTTTTATCATCTGGTACACCTCAGAACTATGAATCCTGACTAAGACTATTTCTTATTAAAGTATGTGTTTTGATTCAATTATTGCACCTTTGCGTTCAAATCATGATAAACTTCTTTTAGCTATCGGTACGGTGACCATACGTACTCTATTATCGAGTACAGTAGTGTATTTGAGAGCTCTGTTCTATATAAGTTATTTCTATTTTCCTGATAAGCCATCAATTCATTAAATTTGATCATCATCATTTGCATCTGTTCGTACATATCGACATGGCTGGAGGCCGAAACTTCCTTTATGTTTTCAGCCGCGTTTCCAGTCATTTTTCCTGCAGCTTCGTTTTTCAAACACTTTTGAATTTGTTTCTTAGTTGCATCAATATTTCCCATAACCGCTTCGACAAAGTTGGTAATATAGTAGTCTTCCTATATCTGCCCCATCTTTAAAAGTTTATTATTTTTAATAAACTCTGATTCCAAAGATTTTTTTAACTGCCGAATAGAAGCAAGACGTACGTGTCCACTTTAGATTTTACTAAATATTGCTGATACCTTATCGCTTATGTCCTTTTGAACTTCATAAAGTGATTGTCTTTGAGCCATTATGTATTTATTCGCTTCTCTGATTCGCTTATATTTTGTAGTATTCACCAATAGGTGAAAGGGTATTATAGGTTTGTGATTCCGTTTGTAATTTATTAGTGATCGTGGACCCCATAAAAATTATACCGATCGACTCAGAATCGGGAGAAGAATCGATTAAGCGATGTCCGTCTGTCTGTCTTTTGAAATCAAGTTTCTGAAGCCCCTAGAGGATGGACCTACATAAATTATATATCAGATTTTAGGAAATTCTCCCGCAATGAACGCTATTAAATTTCATTAAAATCGGTTTATAAACACCGAAAATATCGAAAAAATGACAAAAATTATACGAAAATTTTAAAATTGTTGATTGAAACACACTTTTAAATAACAAGAGAAAAAAGATACTCCTGGTGTACATGTAATAATATATTATATATCAGATTGTAGGAAATCGTTATATTATATATCAGATTGTATCAAAATCGGTTCATAAACAAAAGAGATATCGCCAAAACTCTAAATTTGATGTATTGCAAATTGCCCAAAGTACGCATTAGAGAATGTTTGTTGAAAAAATGAAATGCAGAAATAGGAAAAAACATCCTTCTTTAGCACGGACATACATACATTTTAGGAAATTCCCCCGCCAATCACGTTATTAAATTTTATCAAAAGCGGTCCGTAAACAACTGAGATATCGCCAAAACACTACTTGTGATGTACAGCAAATTGCCCAAAGTACGTGTCTAAGAAATTTTGTTTACATTTTGTAAGTATTGTTTCAGCGATATCTCAGGTGTTTATGGACCGATTGTGATGAAATTTGTCAGCGTTCTTCGTGGGAAGATTTCCTAAAATCTGATATATAAACTCCATAAATCTGATCATGAATACCATTAAAATTGTACCGATCGACTCAGAATCGACAGGAGAATCGATTTCGCGACGTCCGTCCGTCTGTCTACCTGTCTATCCGTCCGTCCGTCTACCTGGTTGTCCTTTTTATACCCTTCACCAATAGGTGAAAGGGTATTATAAGTTTGTGATTCCGTTTGTAATTTTTTTATTAGTGATCGTAGACCCCATAAAAATTATACCGATCGACTCAGAAGCGGGGGGAGAATCGATTAAGTGATGTCCGTCTGTCTGTCTGTCTGTCTGTCTGTCCGTCTGTCTGTTGAAATCAACTTTCTGAAGCCCCTAGAGGTCGGACCTACATAAATTATATATCAGATTTTAGGAAATTCTCCCGCAATGAACGCTATTAAATTTCATTTAAAACGGTTTATAAACACCGAAAATATTGAATATTTTAAAATTGTTGATTGAAACACACTTTTAAATAACCAGAGAAACAAGTAAGAGTGGTATATTCGGCTTTGCCGAATCTTGGATACCCTTCACCAATGGTGTTCCAAAAGTAAAGTACAAAATCGAACGAATATTTTGATAATTATATAGTTTCTGATTACTGACTTAGTTGAGCCCCACACAAATGTTTGATATGTACATTAATTTTCTTTTGTTCATACTAAATGTAAGTCCTAGCAATATTTGGTTATAACTACTAGTATTATATGCAAAGAGTCTTTAAAATTAAGAGTCGGAAAACGAAATGCTTTTTGGTGGCGTCATCATCTAGAATAGTTATGAACCCAAAGTTTAGGTTGGGCAGGTGGCTGATGTCTAAGGCAGCGTCACTTGGATTCTAAAGTGGTCTTCTTGTGAAAGATAATGATTACTAGACTACAAGTAGAGATTGCTTATTTAAGCCAGCCAGTAGCTTCGATATATGTGTCTATTTTATGGACATTTAATAAAGTTCGATAGACCAGGGGGGTTACTCTGTATCTCGATTCGAAAATAAAATTGTTCGAATTTGTATGCTTAAAGCATTGTGTTTCGAAAAGAGTTTCTTTCGAATCGAGGTTCGGAGTAACCCCCCAGATAAACCATGCAGAAAAGATGCTTCAAAATGTAGATGCCCTTAGATTTGCAAGAGCACATCGATTTGATGAAGATTAAGTATTCTGGCATGCAACCCAAAAACAGTGCGAAGTGAGGGTTGTGTACTTTAATTCGTACGAATTATCCAACTAGTAAAAGTTCTTGATTAGTTATGTAAAAAGTTATCGGACTGATTTAGGTCAAAGCTTTAACAATGAGTGTCAATGTATGCAAGTCTTATGCTATGTCTACATGATGGTCAGATCTTACAATATTGTAAGAAAAATTGTAAGAAAATTTCTTACAATCGTGTAAACTTACAATTTTTTGCTGACAACGTTGTCAGCTAAAGCATTGTCAGCACATTGTCACACAACCACCTTACAATGAAATTGTCAGATATCTTACAATCGTGTAAACACACTATTTTAAATTGGCAGAACATTTTAAAAAATTGTCAGCTTCGTTTTTATTGTCAGCTGCATGAAATTCCACCATCTTACAATGCAATCATTTTCAGACAATTTTAACTTCTTGGTTTTATTTGAAAACATACGGTTTTTAGGATTTATATCATTAAAAAATAAATAAATAAAAATATCAAAATAAAATTATATTGAATATGCATTTTAATTGGGAAAATAGTGTTATTATATATCAATCTAAAGAAGTTTTTCGAATAAAAATATTATAAAAAGATGAATTAAAAAAAGCATAAAAAGTTCAAAAGACACTTATTTAAGACATATTTCGGTATGCTGAAATCAAGTTTGATGAGCTCCTAGATGGCATACCGACATAACTTACATGTATAGGTATTGTATGTTAATAGTGTTCTACCAAGTATGCTATTAAATTTCAACATGTTGTTCTACTAACAACTGAGATATAGCAAAAATTCGAAATTCGATGCCGAATTCAAATTTTTGTATTTTCTTTTAAATTGTATTTTTTTTAATTTGTATAAATTCCTCAATTTACGTATAGTATACCGACACGAATTATATATCAGATATTGGAAAATTCTCCTAAGCAAAACGAAATTATATATATTATCAAAATAGGTACAATCTGAGATATCGCCAAATTCGATGTCTCACAAATTACCGAATTTAAAATATTTTTTTTGTAAAAAACTTTATTAAAAAAAATTAACTTTCTAGAGGGACAACATTTGACAAAAGTATTTCTGATCTCTTGAAAAGTTCGGTATTGAAAATGGTCAAGCTTGGTTCACATTTAGTGAAATCTCCCATATAACCCCGACCGGGAATCACTTTAATGCTGATAAATTAAATCACATAATTGCAGAAAGAACTAGAGCAAAACTTTCCACACATCCATCGGACAGATCGAAAGAACAATACATTATTATTGATGAAGTATTCATCTTAATTCCATTTAAAAGCTATATATTTCACGTATGTATCTAAAACTAAGATTTTATACCCTATAATTATAAGGCTTGTTTACATTAACAATCATTGTTAAAGCTTTGACCTAAATCGGTCCGCTTACTTCAGAGTTTTACATAACTAATCAAGAACTTTTACTAGTTGGATAATTCGTACGAATTAAAGTACACAACCCTCACTGGGCACTGTGTTTTTGGGCTGCATGCCAGAATACTTAATCTTCATCAAATCGATGTGCTTTTGCAAATCTAAGGGAATCTACATTTTGAAGCATCTTTTATTAAGTGTTCGTAAAAAAGACACATATATCGGAGCTACTGGCTGGAATTACATTTAGTATGAACAAAAGGAAATTAATATACATATCAAGCATTTGTGTGGGGCTCAACTAAGTCAGTAATCAGAAACTATATAATTATCAATATATTCTTACGATTTTGTACTTCACTTTTGGAACACCATTGGTGAAGGGTATCCAAGATTCGGCAAAGCCGAATATACCACTCTTATTTGTTTCTGTTGTAGTCAAGTTTTTGGAGCTCCTGTTTTGTCGATATCTCAGTTGTTTATTTTGATGAAATTTAATAGCGTCCTTCGCAGGGGATTACCTAAATCTGGATGCATTCGGTAATTTGTGGTAGATATAATTTAGCGTTTAAGCGATGGTGTTTTAATCGACAATGATAAAATTCAGGGTGGGACAATATCCTAAAATTTTGTGTAAAATCCAGGAGCTCCACAAATCTGATTTTAGCATTAATCTTAATTTTGTGTCTGACTTTTGAACACTATGATAACATTTGAGAATGTATTATATATCAAATTATAGGTTATCTTCCTAGGAAGTACAAAAATGCAGCTAACTACATGATATCCGTTCAAAACCTACATATGTATGTAAGTATCTCACATATCAACGAAAATTTAAATTTTTTATTTGCAATTGGGAGAAATCCGTTCACGTTTGACAATTGATCCCGTATAACTTCGCCTAAGATACGATGATGACATTTAGTATAAAGACGTTGTACAATATTGATATTCAGGGCGATAGCGCCTAAAATAAACTTTCTAGAGGGACAACATTTGACAAAAGTATTTCTGATCTCTTGAAAAGTTCAATATTGAAAATGGGCGAGCTCTATTCACATTTAGTGAAATCTCCCACATAACCCCGACCGGGAATCAATTTAATGCTGATAAATTAAATCACATTAAAATTGCACAAGGAACTTGAGCAAAACTTTCCAAACATCCATCGGACATATCGAAAGAACAATACATCCCAAATATTATTGATGAAGTGTTCATTTTAATTAATTAACTAACTTCAGATTAATAAGTAAATCTTTAATAACTTTTCCGACAAAGCTGTTATCCATCCATTCAAAAGCTATATATTTCACGTATGTATCTAAAACTAAGAGTGTATTAGAATTGAATTGAAACATTTTTTTTTTTTAACTGCATTTAAAAAAAAAGATTTTAAAATTCTAAGAATAGTCAAATACGACTCTCTGAGTCGATTTAGACCCCTACTCCTGAGTCGATCGGTATTATTTTTATTTGTTTTAAGACGAATAATGAAAAAATTACAAACTGAATGGCTAACTTATAATACCCTTTTACCTATTGGTTATATATAGATCAGATATTAGTAAAAAAATCGGTGCAGTATGGTACAAAAATTAAAAATTTTAATTTTAATAAAACTGTAAAATAGTACAAATCCTATTTTTGTTATATAATATGATTCCTCAAATTGGTTGGAAAATGACAATTATATATAGTTTTAAGTAATTAAGTCTGAGGTGCCCTACTTTGGGAGCCGATTGATTGCGCCGCCATAGTAAAAGCTAGGCTTTTCAGGTTTAAGCATTTGCAGACTTATTTCCATAATTTTTTCCACAATACCACTCTGAGACGTTTTTTCTCCACTTCACATTCATCTTCACAGCTTTCTAAACATACACTGTTAAAATTTTGGCAATTGCCTGTTTTTTTCCATTTTGATTAATATTTTATAATAAACAAATATAAATTTCAAGTCAAAAACACAAAAATGAACAATATTTTACATGTGCTTTGTGACTGACAATAGATCTGGCAATTTTTTGTGTACACATATCTGATAATCGTGTGAACTGCCAATTTATTGTAAGCTGAGATTGTCAGCTTAATTAATTGTCAGACAATTTCTGACAATGAAATTGACAGCTTTTCTTACAATTTTCTTACAACCGTGTAAACACACAATTTGCCTTTTGCTGACAATTCTTTATTGTCAGTTTATTGGCAGCACATTGCCAGATGTGACAATATTGTAAGATCTGACCATCGTCTGAACGTAGCTTTAGAATTATAAGGTATACACTCTTAGTTTTAGATACAGAAGTGAAATATATAGCATTTAAATGGATGGAAATCAGCTTTGTCGGTTTGAAGATTTACTTATTAATCTGAAGTTAGTTAACTAATTAAGATGAATACTTCAACAATAATATTTGGGATGTATTGTTTTTTCGATCTGTTCGATGGATGTGTGGAAAGTTTTGCTCTAGTTCTTTGTGCAATTATAATGTGATTTAATTTATCAGCATTAAAGTGATTCGCGGTAGGGGTTATACGGGAGATTTCCCTAAATGTGAACCGAGCTAGCCCATTTTTAATACCGAACTTTTCAAGAGATCAGAAATACTTTTGTCAAATGTTGTCCCTCTAGAATGTTTATTTTAGGCGCTATCACCCTGAACAACGATATTGTACAACGTCTTTATATTAATATCATCATCGTATCTATTAAAATAGATACGATGATGACATTTAGTATAAAGATAATTACTAATAATTTGTCTTTTATTAGTTACTAAAAGATCGCCTTAGACGAAGTTATTCGGGTGCAATTGTCAAACGTGAACGGATTTCTCCCAATGGCAATTAAAAAATTTAAATTTTCGTTGATATGTGAGATACATACATACATATGTAAGTTTTGGATAGATATCATGTACTTAGCTGCTTTTTTGTATTTCCTAGGATGATTACCTGTAACGTGATATATAATACATGCTCAAATGTTATCATAATGTTCAAAAGTCAGACACAAAATTAAGATAAATTTCGTATGTCTGTCTGGTAAAATCAGATTTCTGGAGCTCCTGGAAGGTATACCCATATGCATTTTATACAAAATTTTAGGATAACGTCCTACCCCGGATTTCATCGTTGTCGATCAAAACACCTGAAATATAGCTTAAACACTAAATTATATCTACCACAAATTACCGAATGCATCAGAATTTAGGTAATCCCTGCGCAGTACGCTATTAAATTTCATCAAAATAAACATCTGAGATATCGACAAAACAGGAGCTCCAAAAACTTGACTACAACAGAAAAAGGACAGGCAGGTAGACGGACGGACGGACAGACGGGTAGAAGAACGGACGGACGAACAGAGGGACGGACGGACAGACAGACAGACAGACAGACAAACAGACAGACGGACGGACGGACGTCGCGAAATCGATCTCCTGCCGATTCTGAGTCGATCTGTACAATTTGAATGGTATTCATAATCAGATTTGTAGAGTTTATACATCAGATTTTAGGAAATCCTACCACAAAGAACGCTGTTAAATTTCATCAGAATCGGTCCATAAGCACCTGAGATATCGGTCCATAAACACCTGTAATAATATATTATATATGTAGGAAATCGTTCCCCAAACCACTCTGTAAAATTTTATCAAAATCGGTCCATAAACAACTGAGATATCGCCAAAACTCTAAATTTGATGTATTGCAAATTGCCCAAAGTACGCATTAGATAATGTTTGTTTAAAAAATTAAATGCAGAAATAGGAAAAAACATCCTCCTTTAGCACGGACATACATAAATTTCATGTCGGATCTTAGGAAATTCTCCCGCAAAGCACGTTATTAAATTTTATCAAAAACGGTCCATAGACAACTGAGATATCGCCAAAACACTACCTGTGATATGCAGCGAATTCCCCAAAGTACGTGTCTAAGAAATTTTGTTGACATTTTGTAAGTATTGTTTCAGCGATATCTCAGGTGTTTATGAACCGATTGTAATGACAGCGTTCTTTGTGGGAGGATTTCCTAAAATCTGATATATAAACTCTACAAATCTGACTATGAATACCATTCAAATTGTACCGTACGACTCAGAATCGGCAGGAGAATCGATTTCGCGACGTCCGTCTGTCTGTTTGTCTGTCCGTCTACCTGTCTGTCCTTTTTTCTGTTGTAGTCAAGTTTTTGGAGCTCTTGTTTTGTCGATATCTCAGATGATTATTTTGATGAAATTTAATAGCGTACTTCGCGGGGGATTACTAATTACAATTTGTGTTTACGCGATATTTCAGGTGTTTTGATCGACAATGATGAAATTTAGGGTGAGACGATATCCTAAAATTTTATATGTTTATACCTTCCAGGAGCTCCACAAATCTGATTTTAGCAGACAGACACACTGCATTTATCTTAATTTTGGGTCTTACTTTTGAACATTATGATAACATTTGAGAATGTATTATATATCAAATTAATGGTAATCTTCCTAGGAAGTAAAAAAATGCAACTGAGTACATGATATCCGTTCAAAACCTACATATCAACGAAAATTTAAATTTTTTAATTGCAATTGGGAGAAATCCGTTCACGTTTGACAATTGCTTCCGTATAACTTCGCCTGAGGCAATCTCTTAGTAGCTAACAAATGACAAATTATAATAGATACGATGATGACATTTAGTATAAAGACATTGTACAATATCGTTATTCATTGCGATAGCGTCTAAAATTAACTTTCTAGAGGGACAACATTTGACAAAAGTATTTCTGATCTCTTGAAAAGTTCGGTATTGAAAATGGTCAAGCTTGGTTCACATTTAGTGAAATCTCCCATATAACCCCGACCGGGAATCACTTTAATGCTGATAAATTAAATCACATAATTGCAGAAAGAACTAGAGCAAAACTTTCCACACATCCATCGGACAGATCGAAAGAACAATACATTATTATTGATGAAGTATTCATCTTAATTCCATTTAAAAGCTATATATTTCACGTATGTATCTAAAACTAAGATTTTATACCCTATAATTATAAGGCTTGTTTACATTAACAATCATTGTTAAAGCTTTGACCTAAATCAGTCCGCTAAATTCAAAGTTTTACATAACTAATCAAGAACTTTTACTAGTTGGATAATTCGTACGTATTAAATGTGTTTTTGGCATGCAACCCAAAAACACAGTGCCCAGTGGTTTTTGGGTTGCATGCCAGAATACTTAATCTTCATCAAATCGATGTGCTTTTGCAAATCTAAGGGAATCTACATTTTGAAGCATCTTTTATTAAGTGTTCGTAAAAAAGACACATATATCGGAGCTACTGGCTGGAATTACATTTAGTATGAACAAAAGGAAATTAATATACATATCAAGCATTTGTGTGGGGCTCAACTAAGTCAGTAATCAGAAACTATATAATTATCAATATATTCTTACGATTTTGTACTTCACTTTTGGAACACCATTGGTGAAGGGTATCCAAGATTCGGCAAAGCCGAATATACCACTCTTATTTGTTTCTGTTGTAGTCAAGTTTTTGGAGCTCCTGTTTTGTCGATATCTCAGTTGTTTATTTTGATGAAATTTAATAGCGTCCTTCGCAGGGGATTACCTAAATCTGGATGCATTCGGTAATTTGTGGTAGATATAATTTAGCGTTTAAGCGATGGTGTTTTAATCGACAATGATAAAATTCAGGGTGGGACAATATCCTAAAATTTTGTGTAAAATCCAGGAGCTCCACAAATCTGATTTTAGCATTAATCTTAATTTTGTGTCTGACTTTTGAACACTATGATAACATTTGAGAATGTATTATATATCAAATTATAGGTTATCTTCCTAGGAAGTACAAAAATGCAGCTAACTACATGATATCCGTTCAAAACCTACATATGTATGTAAGTATCTCACATATCAACGAAAATTTAAATTTTTTATTTGCAATTGGGAGAAATCCGTTCACGTTTGACAATTGATCCCGTATAACTTCGCCTAAGATACGATGATGACATTTAGTATAAAGACGTTGTACAATATTGATATTCAGGGCGATAGCGCCTAAAATAAACTTTCTAGAGGGACAACATTTGACAAAAGTATTTCTGATCTCTTAAAAAGTTCAATATTGAAAATGGGCGAGCTCTATTCACATTTAGTGAAATCTCCCACATAACCCCGACCGGGAATCAATTTAATGCTGATAAATTAAATCACATTAAAATTGCACAAGGAACTTGAGCAAAACTTTCCAAACATCCATCGGACATATCGAAAGAACAATACATTCCAAATATTATTGATGAAGTGTTCATTTTAATTAATTAACTAACTTCAGATTAATAAGTAAATCTTTAATAACTTTTCCGACAAAGCTGTTATCCATCCATTCAAAAGCTATATATTTCACGTATGTATCTAAAACTAAGAGTGTATGAGAATTGAATTGAAACATTTTTTTTTTAACTGCATTTAAAAAAAAAAGATTTTAAAATTCTAAGAATAGTCAAATACGACTCTCTGAGTCGATTTAGACCCTGACTCCTGAGTCGATCGGTATTATTTTTATTTGTTTTAAGACGAATAATGAAAAAATTACAAACTGAATGGCTAACTTATAATACCCTTTTACCTATTGGTTATATATAGATCAGATATTAGTAAAAAAATCGGTGCAGTATGGTACAAAAATTAAAAATTTTAATTTTAATAAAACTGTAAAATAGTACAAATCCTATTTTTGTTATATAATATGATTCCTCAAATTGGTTGGAAAATGACAATTATATATAGTTTTAAGTAATTAAGTCTGAGGTGCCCTACTTTGGGAGCCGATTGATTGCGCCGCCATAGTAAAAGCTAGGCTTTTCAGGTTTAAGCATTTGCAGACTTATTTCCATAATTTTTTCCACAATCCCACTCTGAGACGTTTTTTCTCCACTTCACATTCATCTTCACAGCTTTCTAAACATACACTGTTAAAATTTTGGCAATTGCCTGTTTTTTCCATTTTGATTAATATTTTATAATAAACAAATATAAATTTCAAGTCAAAAACACAAAAATGAACAATATTTTACATGTGCTTTGTGACTGACAATAGATCTGGCAATTTTTTGTGTACACATATCTGATAATCGTGTGAACTGCCAATTTATTGTAAGCTGAGATTGTCAGCTTAATTAATTGTCAGACAATTTCTGACAATGAAATTGACAGCTTTTCTTACAATTTTCTTACAACCGTGTAAACACACAATTTGCCTTTTGCTGACAATTCTTTATTGTCAGTTTATTGGCAGCACATTGCCAGATGTGACAATATTGTAAGATCTGACCATCGTCTGAACGTAGCTTTAGAATTATAAGGTATACACTCTTAGTTTTAGATACAGAAGTGAAATATATAGCATTTAAATGGATGGATATCAGCTTTGTCGGTTTGAAGATTTACTTATTAATCTGAAGTTAGTTAACTAATTAAGATGAATACTTCAACAATAATATTTGGGATGTATTGTTTTTTCGATCTGTTCGATGGATGTGTGGAAAGTTTTGCTCTAGTTCTTTGTGCAATTATAATGTGATTTAATTTATCAGCATTAAAGTGATTCGCGGTAGGGGTTATACGGGAGATTTCCCTAAATGTGAACCGAGCTAGCCCATTTTTAATACCGAACTTTTCAAGAGATCAGAAATACTTTTGTCAAATGTTGTCCCTCTAGAATGTTTATTTTAGGCGCTATCACCCTGAACAACGATATTGTACAACGTCTTTATATTAATATCATCATCGTATCTATTAAAATAGATACGATGATGACATTTAGTATCAAGAACTTTTACTAGTTGGATAATTCGTACAAATTAAAGTACACAACCCTCACTGGGAACTGTGTTCTTGGGTTGCATGCCAGAATATTTACTTAATCTTCATCAAATCGATGTTCTTTTGCAAATCTAAGGGCATCTACATTTTGAAGCATCTTTTCTGCATGGTTTATCTGGTCGAACTTTATTAAATGTTCGTAAAATATGTGTCTATTTTATTTCGAAGTTACTGGCTGGCTTAAATTAACATTCTCTACTTGTAATCTAGTAATCATTAACCCAAGTGACGCAAGGGACTGTAACGGTGATGACTTTTATAATAAAACTCAGAAAATAACGGTTACTTTTTGATTTTAATTTTTTGATCAGAAATAAAAGTTATTTTGTGCCTTTTATTATTCAGGCAAAAATAACAGTTATTTTTGCTTTATATTTTATCGCTCAAATTATACCGGGTATTTTTGATTTATATTTTTTTGTTCTATTCATACCGAGCATGTTTGTTTATATATATATATATATATATATATATATATTATATATTTATATTTTATCACTCAAATTATACCGGGTATTTTTTATTTATATTTTTTTGCTCAATTCATACCGAGTATGTTTGATTTATATTCAGCCCAATTATGAATACAAATTCCGCGAGAAATTTTTCCCTTTTCTCATTCCTCTTATTGTGAATTATAATTTCCCTCGGGTTTTTCCCCGTATAGAAAAAAGTATGCATTCTACAATAATAAAAAGGAGAAAAACAGTTATTATTTCATACGAGTTTTTTTGCCAGCAGTTTTGAAGGGAGATCAAGAAAAATGTAAGTATTAATAAGAAAAAAATATATAAAGTATTAAATAAAATATTTGTTAAATTTGTTTAGGTCCAAAAGCTCAAATAAACAACAGTTGCAACATTTATTGACGCTGTTGCAGGAGAATCCCGAAATTGCTCGTGTTTTTTTTAAAGGAGAACGTCAAGAAGTCCAACGATTCTGGCAAAAAGCAGAAGACGAATTAAACTCTCTAGGCCCACCAACTAAAAATATTAACGAATGGAAAAAGGTATGTTTTTGTCTACTCAAAAATTCTATTTATGTATGTATTAATGTACTATACTTATATTCAGGTATGGTCTGACCAAAAAAATACGTGCGTCATAAGGCATCCCAAAATTTGCAACATCATCACATGTACCCTTGTGGCGGGCCAAATAGGGAATACAAGTTTTCGCCAAATGAGGAAAGTATATACAATTTAATTGCAATGAAAACTTCCGTTAAAGGTGTGTCTGGAAATGTTTTTGGCCTACGATCAGCAAAACAAAACGAAGATCCTCTTAACAAAACGTACGAATCGACATGTGTGGACGTTTCAATGGCAGAAGAGAATAGTTACGACAGCGTTGAAGGCGTGACAGCATCCAAAAGTGCCCGAGTATGCTCAACTCCCAAGATGAAGGCAAATGTTCCAAAAGAAAATGCAAAATCGTCATATGATATATTGCAAGCAGAGATTGCCGTACAAAAAGATTTAGTGGGTGCGGTGAAAGAAGTAGTAGCCGATGTTAAGGAGCAACACCAGAGTTTTCAAAAAATTTAAAGAATCATTGACAAAATCTACGTCCTGAAAAAAAACATTTTCTAGAAGTGGAAAAGATTGAAAGAGAAAAGCTTCAAGAGATGCGGCGCCACCACTCCATCATGGAAAAAATAACAGCTAGTGAGGTTCAATATATTGGAGAAAAATAATTTGCAACTTCAGTTTAATAATCTTACCTATGATCCAAGTAAAATATGTTTATTCACGAATTTCGTTATATAGCAAGAAAGTTTTTATTTAATTCCAAAAAGTGTTTTGTTTTTTTTATTATTAATATAAATAAATAAATGACTTAAAAAGAGTGTTTTCAATATTATTTCAAAGTGCTCTTCCAATATTACTTCTAATCAACTGAGCTGCGGTAAGATATCTTGCGGAAGTAGGCAAACTAATTTGATCATGTACGCTGATTGTTTCGCTCAAGGAATCGTGTGGTTCTTCCCTTACTTTAAAATTAATGCATATGTTATGCAAGGCACAGCACACATTAACAATTTTAACTGCTTTCTCTGGACAGTAGTGAAGCTCCCTAGCACCTAGGAGACATCTCAACCTATTTTTTAATACGACGTTCGTTCTCTCAATAATATTTCGACACTTTGAATGCACTTTATTAAACTTCATTTCTGGGTAACCATCCTCTGGAACACGATGGGGTTGACCCACGGCTCTAAAGGGTAACCAGCGTCACCTAATAAATAATGAAAAAATTATTTTGGTATAGCGTTTCAATCTTGTGAGAATTTTTACCTAAAAGCCAAAAATTGCTCACACCCTCCTGACTGGTTGCCCATATAAAAGAATCGTGGCAAGCACCAGGGTGAGATGCGTCAACAAAACGGATCCTTAATTCATCATCGCAAATCTAAAATACATGTAAATAAATTATTCGTCCATAGAACCATATTTAATTTTAAAGAATATATACCAGCATAGCATTTAAACTGTATTTTCCTTTTCTGTTGTAGAACAAATGTTTGTTTTCAGCAGGAGCAATGATTTGTATGTGTGTTCCGTCAACACATTCGGTAACTCCTCGGATTTTATATTTTTTATAAAAAGATAGAGAAATTTTTCTTATTTCATCTGTTAGAGGCATTTGTATCCACGTTGGGCAAAGATGCGCTTCAAAAATATCGAGCACTTCAGCGAGCACTTTACTTAAAGTTGGTTGAGCCAATGAAACATCGGAATCTTTTCCAACTCCCGTCTGGTATCCGCCTTCAGCGAAAAAACGCAAACAACCACTTAGTTTCACCATAAGGCTAACAGCAGATTGGTTCTTAATCGGCTGAGAGTGTAATGTAAGCACTCGTAATAAATAACTGAAAGCACTTTTGTTTACTCTATAATATTTTTGAAACCTATCAAATGAGGTAGTTTATAGAAAAATAATTTAACTAATTTTACACATCTTACAAAGATTCGTCTAATTCAAGCGGATTTGTTCACGCATCTGCCTCCTTGCAACCCTCTGGGTTATTTTCCGAGCTTCTTCTTCAGAACGAGTTTCTTCCGCAAGTAATTGAAAAGCTATGCTATTCATGTTGACACAACAAATTTAAAATAAAACAAAATTTTGAGAAAAACAAATTTACGAATATATGGAAATCACTGGTACAAAACGAAATCCCAAAATAAATCACAATTACAAAATAAAATGTACAAAACGAAATCACAATCACAAAATAAATCACAATTACAAACTAAAATGTCAAAAACAAAACAGCTGTTTCTGATTTTCCCTTTCTCTAATTTACTTTTTCCCCGGGTGATTAGAATAGGAGGATTTTTTCTCGGGAATATCAAAGTGAGGAAGGGAAAAATTCCGTGCGGATATTCATAATTGGGCTGATTATATCGCTCAAATTATACCGGGTATTTTTGATTTATATTATATCTCTTAAATTATACCGGGTATTTTTGATTTATATTATATCGCTCAAATTATACCGGGTGTTTTTGATTTATATTATATCGCTCAAATTAAGTTTGATTTTTATTATACCGCTCAATATGTGACGGTTATTTTGATATAATATTATATCAACAATGACTGCTTTTTATTTTGTGATTTAAAAATGTTTAAGCAATTTCTGAGCGATATCTTTTAAAATGGATTTTTTAGAGCAGGAATTTGATTTTTTTTTTTTTGTATAAAACTCGCAAATTTTGAAAATTTTCCATAAAAATAGGAAAACTTAAAAATTTCCCATCAAAAAGGGAAATTTTGAATATACATTTATGGTAGCTATTTATCAGCATGGGTCTAGATCAGGGAAGACCAGAGCAATTTTGCTCACTTATACATTAACATAATAAAAATCACAATGGTTTGTAACTATTAATTTGGTTGTTTTTCTATATTTTATTTAGTTGTCGCTGAAACGGCGAAGAATGTATATGTAGAGCGGAGTTTTTTTTTATTTTATTTTAAAAAATGTCAAGCAAAAACATCTAAGTATTTTATATTGGAAAAAAAGTTTTTTTTTTCGAACAATATTGTAAACACATTTTCTTTGCTCATACAATTTTTAGAGTCCTTTAAATATATTCTTTAATACCAAATGTGTTTTGTTTTTATAGAAAAAAAATTATAGTTGTCTATATAGAATCTTCTATGGGAAAGTCTGTTAAACTCTAAGTAAGAAAGTGCTATAGTCGGTCAAGACCGACCATACGATACCCTTCACCACTAAGGTCAAAGATGCCCTTTTTCTTGTATAATGACAAATATTTGCTAAATTTTGCCTTCATACAAACATTTTATCAAAACTTATATATTTAAGCTGTTTCCGTCATTTGGACTCATATGAGAGCTAGAGTCAGATGTAGACTATCTCGAAATTTAGCTAATCAATTACAGTTTTTACAAAAGTTATGTATGCAAAAAACTCAAAATTCTCATAATCTTCTGATTTTTGTCTCATTTAGTGTGTTTTGACAGAAGAGTTTGTATGGGAGGTATGGTCAAATGTGGACGGACTTCAACGAAATTTGTTGTACCTCCTATGGAAGGTACAACAAATAATAGACCAATTTTCACGAATTTCGATAACCATGGTCTTAATATCAAAAAAAATATCTGTTAAATTTCATCAAATTATATTTAGAATTGCGACCTGTTCTAGGTACAGGTCGCAGAAAGTGATACTAAGACTATTTGTATCAGGGACTGTAACAGTTATGACTTTTATCGAAAAAGTCAAAAAATAACAATTATTTTTTAACTTTTATTTTAAAAATCGAAAATAAAAGTTATTTTTTAACTTTTATTTTAAAAATCAAAAGTAAAAGTTATTTCTTAACTTTTATTCTAAAAATCAAAAATAAAAGTTATTTTTTAACTTTTATTTTAAAAAACAAAAATAAAAGTTATTTTTTAACTTATATTTTAAAAATCAAAAATAACAATTATTTTTTAACTTATATTTTAAAAATCAAAAATAACAATTATTTTTTAACTTTTATTTTAAAAATCAAAAATAAAAGTTATTTTTTTAAAATTAACATGCTTAATAAAATAAACTGTTTGGGTATGTTAGTAAGTGCTACATATATATTTATTTCTCTATATTAAAGTTTGTATGCAATATTTTATTTATAATTAGTAACATGTAAGTATTTTAATGAAAATGTTATTTAAAGCTAGATATTTAGTTACAAATTTTTGTAATTTTTAAGTTTTTAGTATATAATTATGACTTGTGAGACTAAGGTCAGTATAATAATATTTTTTAAACTCTGAACAACCAGTGTCTAAATATTTTGTATGAAAATGTCCATATAAATTGTTTAGACACTTTACTCTTAATAAGTAGAAAATTATAACGTCGGTTAAGCTTGACCATATGATCCCTTTGCCACCGTCATCATACCAACATTTTTCAATAATTACGTAAAAATTTTAAATATTTCAGTCAAAAGGCAAATAGTTTTTCGAAAATTAAAAAAAATATATAAAAATAACTTTATTACCGTTAAAAAAGGGAAGAAATAACTTTTATTTCTGATTCAAAAAATAAAAGTTAAAAAATAACTTTTATTTTTGATTTTTAAAATAAAAGTTAAAAAGTAACTTTTATTTCCGATTTTAAAATTAAAAGTCAAAAAATAACTTTTATTTTTGATTTTTAAAATAAAAGTTAAAAAAAAACTTTTATTTTTGATTTTTAAAATAAAAGTTATAAAATAATTGTTATTTTTCATTTTTAAAATAAAAGTTAAAAAATAACTTTTATTTTTGATTTTTAAAATAAAAGTTAAAAAATAAAAAGTATCTCAGCTTATAAATATTTTGACCAAGACCATCCAAACGGTATTTTTGGTTTTGTTCTACGATAACTCCTTCTGGTTGATTTTTTTAATCAAAAATTTTAAAATAACAGTTATTTTCGGTGCCTGATTTGTATACTAAAAGGTGGATCTAAGACAAATATTTCTATGCGTTACATACATCAGCACAAAAATTAATACCCTTTTCTCATATGGTGGCGAAGGGTATAAAAATACCTGCATAATTATGTAAAACAAATATATAATTTATAATAAAAAATGTTTGCTTTTAAAGATTTTTATTTTCGTTTAAATTCTTTAACATATAATAATTTTTCATACAATGTACCGAATATTTCCCATTGTGCATGGTAAAATGAGAAAAAAAATACTCTCGTCGAGTATAAATAAAAGAGAATAAGAATACGTGTAAGTTCGATTGGAACAATTGTTCTTCCTAATGAACTTCCCTGGTCCAGATTAGAACTTAAAATATAAATAGATTTAGGTAAAAATCTCCTTATCAGTTCTTCGCATGTGTGCATTAGTATAATTCCTAATTAGTTTCATTACTTAAGTGAAATATGAGTAAACCTAAGGAAACCATGCGTTTTAAAATTAAGGGTAAAAATAAAACCCAAATAAATGTAAGATACAAAATGTGCCACATATAGTCTTAAGCAGGTAGTCTAGAATAGTTTTAAGAAATTGTTTATTAGTATTTAGATTTATATTCAGTAAAAATAAAATCAGTGTCTTACAAATACTCAATCAAAAAACTTCGTGTTTACAGGGTCTTTCGTATAAAATTTGAATTAGTGCGGAATATACAGTGTCCCAAAAAATTTATATAAAAAAGATATACTAAAAAAATAATAAGCGAATACTACAAAAAATAAGCGAATAAATACATAATGGCTCAAAGACAACAACTTTATAAAGTTTAAAAGGACATAAGCGATAAGGTATCAGCAATATTTAGTAAAAACGAAAAAATCTTTGGTGAAATTGGAATCAAAGTTTATTAAAAATAATAAACTTTTAAAGAAGGGGCAGATATATTAAGACTACTATAGTACCAACTCTGTCGAAGCGGTTATGGGAAATATTGATGCAACTAAGAAACAAATTCAAAAGTGCTTGGAAAATGAAGCTGCAGGAAAAATGACTGGAAAAGCGGCTAAAAACATAAAGGAAGTTACGGCCTCCAGCCATGTCGATATGTATGAACAGATGCAAATGATGATGATCAAATTTAATAAATTGATGGCTCATCAGGAAAATAGAAACTCTACAAAAGAGTCCGAAAGTGCTTTGCCCCCTAAAATTAAAGATGATTCTCTATAAAAATACCTATTTTTAATGGCAATATAGAAGAGTGGAGCGCATTTCATGACATATTCAATAGATTTGTGCATATGAGCAAACTTTCAGCAGTAGATAAATTGTTAAGATTAAAAACGCACGTGAGAGGTGAGACGTTAAAATTAATTCAAAATCACCCAATAACAGGATGAAGCTGCTTGGGAGATTATGAATCAAAGATTTGACAACAAAAGAATTTTGTTTACAAAACTAGTTGATAAAATTCTTGATCAACCAAATACGAATAAAATGTCAGCTAATAGCTAAAGACATTTATTGAAAGTTACAAATGAAAGCATTCAGGCAATAAAAGCAATGGGCTTCGAATTGGGAGACGCAGATCCAATACTGGCCAGAATCATACTAAGAAAACTGGATAAAGAAGGGCTCATATTATATGAGCAAAACACTAAAAAATCAAAAGAGATCCAAAAATTGAAAAATGTGATGGAGTTTATAGAACTACAATGTGAAGCCTTGGAAGCATTATCCAGCAAAAAATTCTACTGCCGGCATTGTGCTGGATGATGCTTCCAATAAAATATATCAACATCAAAATCGTGCAACAATGCTGTCAATGGAAAGCAGCGATTGTTTTTATTGTAAGAAACCCGGCCACAAGGTACGTGATTGTACAAAATTCTTGGCGTTGAATGTTAAAGAGAAAGACGCTTGGGTTCGAGTAGCAAAGATGTGCAACGTTTGTCTAAATCACGGGATGGACAAAATATGTTTCCAGAAAACTAAATGTGAAAAATGTGGTAAGATGCATCATTCTTTTGTGCATATTGATTGAGGGCAAACAACAAAAGTAGTTCATAATCAAGTATCAAATTCAATGAATACTGATTCCTTAAAAATGTATTATTAGCTACTGCTCAAGTCAGGGTAAAGTCAATGTGTGGAGAATACATAACGTTAAGAGCGTTGATTGATCACGAATCGCAGGTTACAACCCTATCAGAAGAAGCTTCCCAAATATTGGGCCTGCCAAAAATTAAATACAGGATGGAAATCTATGGGCTTGGTGGTGTAAAGGTTTGGTGCATCAAGTGCAAAAACAAAGCTAATTTTAAAACCACGGTTTTTAAGCGATCGTTTTGTGGAAGCAGATGCACTTATATTGCCACAATTAACAGGGGCTCAATCAAAAACCTCATTTAAATTCGATATTGATGAGTGGATTAACATGGTATTGGCTGACCCAAGTCTCAACAAATCTGTCTGAATAAATATGGTAATTGGTATGGATACCATTACCAACATAATAGAATAAGGATTACATAAAAATAGATTTATTTAAAAAAAAAAAACGAAAACCGAACCGAACCGGACGGTTTTTAGTGTTTTAAAACCGAAACCGCATTTTCTCATTTTCACGGTTTTTTGCAAACTCTACATCAATATAACTTCTGATATTAATTTGTACTCATATTAAGACTACTAAGCAAACATTTAAGAATACATGTAAGTTGATATTTTAATAAAATAACTAATCTTAGCATTTTTCTAAGGAGTAAATTTGTTTTATCATGGCTTCATATTCTTTTAAATATTGTTTAAATTCAATACAACAAAATTGAAGCATTTGAAATAGGTAAACATAAATCAAATTCGACAACTTTCAAAATTTTTGTAAAAGCTTATATCTCTTTCTTTTAATTTCTACCCAACGTTCTTAAACAGTTTTTTGTCCTTATTTAATTTTTTCAGTTGTGCTGAAGAGGTGTAACTTTTAAATAATTCGGTGTCATTTATATTTAGCTCGTTTCTCTTGTCCATAATGTAAACACAACTGGATTCAACCTCATCAATTAAGGATTTTCAAGTAAAGGAACCCATTTTCATACTAAAACTTCTTGATCAGCATTATCCCATTGGTTAAAGTATTAAGATCAGTCTATATAAAATTGGACTGCTTTAGATTTGTCAAAGTTCACATAACTTGTAGTCAATAAGCCTTTAATACGACCATTTTGGATAATATTTTTGGCATTTTTTCCATTGTTGTGGGAAATAGAATAGTAAAAAGCTTCTTATTTTTTTAATTTTGAGACATGCAAATAACAGAACGGTAAAAAAAAATACAGAACTTTTTTATACTTTTTCCTAAATAATAATTTATATAGAACAGAGCTCTCAAATACAGTACTGTACTCTATAATAGAGTACGTATGGTCACCGTACCGATAACTATAGTTGCAAAACTTTTCATACAAAAGCTGTGGCTATTGCAGTCTACATGGGATGACGTGGTACCAGAGGATCTGAAAAAGGATTGGCAGCAATTTACAATAAAGCTGCCTAGTATTCAAGAAATTCGAGTACCAAGGTGGTTGCAGCTAAACATGAGTTCAAAATTAGAACTACATGGGTTTGCGGACGCATCTGAAAAAGCATATGCAGCGGTAGTCAACATGAAAGTAATTGAATCAGTACTGCTTGCAGCTGCTAAGACAAAAGTCAATTCAATTAAAAACAATAAAATATATCAACATCAAAATCGTGCAACAATGCTGTCAATGGAAAGCAGCGATTGTTTTTATTGTAAGAAACCCGGCCACAAGGTACGTGATTGTACAAAATTCTTGGCGTTGAATGTTAAAGAGAAAGACGCTTGGGTTCGAGTAGCAAAGATGTGCAACGTTTGTCTAAATCACGGGATGGACAAAATATGTTTCCAGAAAACTAAATGTGAAAAATGTGGTAAGATGCATCATTCTTTTGTGCATATTGATTGAGGGCAAACAACAAAAGTAGTTCATAATCAAGTATCAAATTCAATGAATACTGATTCCTTAAAAATGTATTATTAGCTACTGCTCAAGTCAGGGTAAAGTCAATGTGTGGAGAATACATAACGTTAAGAGCGTTGATTGATCACGAATCGCAGGTTACAACCCTATCAGAAGAAGCTTCCCAAATATTGGGCCTGCCAAAAATTAAATACAGGATGGAAATCTATGGGCTTGGTGGTGTAAAGGTTTGGTGCATCAAGTGCAAAAACAAAGCTAATTTTAAAACCACGGTTTTTAAGCGATCGTTTTGTGGAAGCAGATGCACTTATATTGCCACAATTAACAGGGGCTCAACCAAAAACCTCATTTAAATTCGATATTGATGAGTGGATTAACATGGTATTGGCTGACCCAAGTCTCAACAAATCTGACTGAATAAATATGGTAATTGGTATGGATACCATTACCAACATAATAGAATAAGGATTACATAAAAAAGGTGGAATCTTGGCGCAATCTACAATCTTTGGCTGGATATTGTCTGGTACTATAAACAGAAAAACAAAGCCAAACAAAGGAAAAGTGTTAGCAGCGGTGACGAATTTGGAAAGATTCTGGGAACTAGAAGAAGACAAAATCCAACGACGAAAATGAAGAAGACAAAATTTGCGAAAGGATATATGGCGAAACAACTCAAATCGATGATAGCAACAACATAATTGTAAATCTCCCATTAAAAAAAGGCAAGCTATGGCTAGATTTTTATCTCTTGAGAGAAAATTAGAGACAAACCAAGAATTAATCGAAGAATACGTTCAATTTATGGACGAATATATACAGCTAGGCCACATGAAGCAAGTTGCATGTGGTAATAGTGGAAAATACTATCTTCCTCGTCAGGCTGTGGTAAGGAAAAGCATCATAACAACAAAATTAAGAGTTTTTTCGACGCGTCAGCAAAAACAACAAATGGAAAAAGTCTGAATGATATTCTCTATACTGGGCCAAGGCTACAAAAAGACATTTTTGATATACTTTTAAAATGGAGGCCATGGGAGTATGTTTTGATGGCTGATGTGGAAAAGATGTACCGACAAGTAAAGATGTCTTAAAATGATCAAGTATATCAACACATTTAATGGCGTAGAAATAAAAGCGAGCCGATAGAGGAATATAAGTTAGCAACAGTTACTTACGGCACTGCTTCAGCTCCATTCCTCGCTGTAAGATCTTTATTTTTCTTTGCAGATAGATTTTATGACTGGAGCTGACTCAATCATTCAATGCAAATATATTCAACAATGTATTCAAAATCACCTGGGAACTTACAATTTTAATTTAAGAAAGTGGTTATCCAATAATGACAGAATTACAGCAGAGGTGTGCAACTCTACAAAAACTGAAATAATACAGATAAAAGATAATGAATCAGTTAAAACATTGGGCTTACAATGGGATTCTTTCACGGACAGCTTCAAATTTAATATTAGTTTTTCTACTGATGCTGAATTAACCAAAAGACGAGCTCTTGCTGATATTTCTATCCATTAGGATGGTTATCACCGATAACCAAAATACAGAACAAAAATATATCTTTTATTAATAGTAAAATATCAAGCACACTTCCAAAAAATTTTTGTTTATGGATTTGCAATATTTTTAGGTAAACACACACGTATATCAAAAAAACAACAAATTTATTTAAACATAGTTTTTGAGTTCATTACATCAATATAGGGTTTGCAGTTCGGTTTTAACCGAAACCTCGGTTTTTATGGACTCAAAACCGAAACCCTTGTAAAAATCGCGGGTTTAGCTATTTATTTTTCATAATTTCTTGTTGGTATTATTCAGAAAAAACATTATAAATTTGCACGTAATTTCTCTATGAAATGAAGCAGAAGAATGAAAAAAAAAACAAAAGGTGCCTTACAATGGACGAATGGACAAGTTTGTGGCGGTATATATTTTATAACCTGGTACTCAGCCGTATTTTTGGAACGTGTAATTCCAAGCAAACGCAAGAATACATTAGACAAAAGCTAATGGAGTTTAATATTTCACTTGATACAAACATCGTAGCATGTACTAGTACATGTACTAGAAGCAGTAGTCAAAATCAATTTTGGATCTGAAAATTAAACACTGCTTGAGTAATGGTTGGCACACGGAATTCATCTTGCAGTCACTGATGTTTTTTACGAAAAATTTTTTATAAATCCAGATGGGGATGAATTTCAAACCGACAAAAGCGAAGACAATTTTGAAAATGGCAACGATGAAACTTTGAATCATTTAAAATCGATTGTAAACATAAATTTGAAAAAAAAACTGTTCGGTATTTCAATAATTCGTAGTTCGTAATAATATATTACAAACAAGCATTAAAAAGCATCATAATCGTGAATTAAGTTTACTCTTAGTTTTCTGCTTCTAAAAGAAAGTATTCATGAAAGTTTAGAAAAGCTGTCGACCTTAGATTTGCTTCTATCGACTTTTAAATTGTAAATGCTTTTAAAGATTCGTTGCTGTTCGTAAAAATGACTGTTGAAGCAATTTGTCACTCCGATACAAATATTATACAAGCTAAAGTGGCTCTGCAATTTCTCTAAAAGACACAAGACTCATTTAAGAAATCTCTCATATTTAGAAAACGTGAATTAATTTCCTGAATTTTAGTATTAAATTATAAATATGAGCTTTAATAAATATACCTTTACTTTGTTTTAATAAAATTATCTAAATTTTACTACAAATTTAAATCAAAATAGATTTATTTAAAAAAAAAAAAACGAAAACCGAACCGAACCGGACGGTTTTTAGTGTTTTAAAACCGAAACCGCATTTTCTCATTTTCACGGTTTTTTGCAAACTCTACATCAATATAACTTCTGATATTAATTTGTACTCATATTAAGACTACTAAGCAAACATTTAAGAATACATGTAAGTTGATATTTTAATAAAATAACTAATCTTAGCATTTTTCTAAGGAGTAAATTTGTTTTATCATGGCTTCATATTCTTTTAAATATTGTTTAAATTCAATACAACAAAATTGAAGCATTTGAAATAGGTAAACATAAATCAAATTCGACAACTTTCAAAATTTTTGTAAAAGCTTATATCTCTTTCTTTTAATTTCTACCCAACGTTCTTAAACAGTTTTTTGTCCTTATTTAATTTTTTCAGTTGTTCTGAAGAGGTGTAACTTTTAAATAATTCGGTGTCATTTATATTTAGCTCGTTTCTCTTGTCCATAATGTAAACACAACTGGATTCAACCTCATCAATTAAGGATTTTCAAGTAAAGGAACCCATTTTCATACTAAAACTTCTTGATCAGCATTATCCCATTGGTTAAAGTATTAAGATCAGTCTATATAAAATTGGACTGCTTTAGATTTGTCAAAGTTCACATAACTTGTAGTCAATAAGCCTTTAATACGACCATTTTGGATAATATTTTTGGCATTTTTTCCATTGTTGTGGGAAATAGAATAGTAAAAAGCTTCTTATTTTTTTAATTTTGAGACATGCAAATAACAGAACGGTAAAAAAAAATACAGAACTTTTTTATACTTTTTCCTAAATAATAATTTATATAGAACAGAGCTCTCAAATACAGTACTGTACTCTATAATAGAGTACGTATGGTCACCGTACCGATAACTATAGTTGCAAAACTTTTCATACAAAAGCTGTGGCTATTGCAGTCTACATGGGATGACGTGGTACCAGAGGATCTGAAAAAGGATTGGCAGCAATTTACAATAAAGCTGCCTAGTATTCAAGAAATTCGAGTACCAAGGTGGTTGCAGCTAAACATGAGTTCAAAATTAGAACTACATGGGTTTGCGGACGCATCTGAAAAAGCATATGCAGCGGTAGTCAACATGAAAGTAATTGAATCAGTACTGCTTGCAGCTGCTAAGACAAAAGTCAATTCAATTAAAAACAGAAAAGCTTTGACATCTTCTAAGAAAACTTCTTAGCAAAATATCAAACACAATTAATAGACAACATTCAACATTTGCTTAGAGTGATTCAACAATAACCTTAGCCTGGATCAAAATAAAGAAAAGAATAAAGATTAAATCGTAAGAAATCGAGTAGCTGATATAACATAAACATGGGCAATTTTGAAAATTTTCCGTAAAAATGGAAAATTTTGAAAATTTTCCGTAAAAATGGAAAATTTTAAAAATTTTTCATAAATATGGAAAATTTTGAAAATTTCCTATTTTTAAAGAAAGGAAATTTTCAAAATTTCTTATTTTTATGGGAAATTTTAAAATTTTCCCATTTTAATGGGAAATTTACAAGATTTTCAATATTTCCCACTTTTATGGGAAATTTTCAAAATTTTTCTTTTATGGGAAATTTTCAGAATTTACCATTTTGACGGGAAATTTTCAAAGTTTCCCATTTTTATGGGAAATTTTCCAAATTTCCCTTTTTGATGGGAAATTTTTAAGCTTTCCTATTTTTATTTAAAATTTTCAAAATTTCCGATTTTTATATAAAAAAATCAAATTCCTGCTCTAAAAAATCAATTTTAAAAGATATCGCTCTGAAATTGCTTAAAAAATTTAAATCACAAAATAAAAGCAGTCATTGCTTATATAAGTTAATACCAACAATACTTTATTTCTTTTTACCAAAAATAAAGTTTTTATTTAAAGAAGTTTTTATTTTGATAAAAAATAAAAGTTTTTACATTAATAAAAAAATTTTTATTGACTGGCGCCCGAGCAACCGTTACAAAAATAATGTACTAAAGGAAAACAAAAGCAAAAATAATTAAGCCTGTAAGTGTCCGTCTGTATAAAGTGTCATAAGTGAATCCTTAGTAGGAGTGCGAAAGGAATAAAATTCGGGTAATCGGGACGGTATAGTTTAATAAGTTTACAATATAAAAAAAATAAAAAACAGTTAACAAATAAAATAGTATAATTAACCAAAAATAATATTACAAATATAAAAGAAAAACTATAGCAAATAAAAAAGACAGAACTTTAAAGCAATGAACTTTAGCCAAAAGAATTTTTCACATTAATTTTTTAAAGAAATATTGCAAATAAAAATCAAAATTATTTAAAGTTTAAAGTAAAGAAGTAAAAAAAAACATTAACTTAACTTAACTTAAAAAAACATTAACTTAAATAAAACACTACTTAAATAAAAATAAGACTTTGGAGGAAAAAAATATTCAACAACAGCTTTATCTTTGCCAATAAAAGCTGCACCGTAGAAGACATTCAACTACATAGACATCTTTAACTACAACCAATCAACATGATGAATCTTCTTCTTATATTGTAAGTCATTATATTGTAAGCTATTCTTAAGTTATTTCATAAGCAACAGAAAACCACCCTTGTAATAAAAAAAGAATTAGAGCCAACCAGAATAAAATAGAAGCAATAGCCAATATACCACCACCGAAAACCCTAAAAGACCTGAGAAGTTTTCAAGGCATGTCAGGTTACTATCGTCGCTTCATCAAAGATTATGCGAAGCTTGCCAAACCCCTGACATCATTTTTAAGAGGGGAGGAAGGACGCATTTCGAAAAACGCATCCAAAAATTTTAAAATTTCTTTAGAACAAAATGCTTTAAACGCATTCCAGAAATTGAAAAATTCTCTTATCTCCGGCGATGTCATGTTATCGCAGCCTAATTTTGAAAAAAGCTTCGATCTGACAACAGATGCCTCTGATCATGCTATAGGCGCAGTACTCTCTCAAAACAGAAAACCCATTACCTTTCTTTCAAGAACGCTCAGCAAAACTGAGGAAAATTGCGCTACCAACGAAAAAGAAATACTAGCGATAATTTGGGACCTCAATTCGTTGAGAAATTACCTGTACGGTTCCAGAAAAGTAAACATTTATACGGACCATCAACCTTTGACGTATGCCCTTAGCAGTAAGAATACAAATAGCAAGATAAAAAGATGGAAATCCATCTAAGAGTATAACTATTAACTTAAATATCAGCCAGTCAGAGCAAACGTAGTTGCAGATTCATTATCTAGACCACCACAGATAAATTCAATGACAGCAACACAACATAGTGACGAAAGTTCCTCGGATAATATGATACCCACAATAGAATGTCCTATTAATGCCTTTAAGAACCAACTGCATATTTTGGTAAGCAACAAAGACAATTACAAATTCGAAATTCCATTTCCAACTTACCATAGGCACATTATTAAAAAACCTTTTTATTGCAAACACACCTTAATATCAGTTTTTGAAAAATATCTTAACCCCAGCGTAATCAACGGTTTATTTACAACCGAAGAAATTATGGGGGTAATACAAGAATTCTATTCCGCACATTTTAAAAACATCAAAGTAAGATTCACTCAGTCACAAGTGGAGGAAATTGTAAATGATACAGAGCAAGAAGAAGTATTGATTGAAGAACACCGAAGAGCTCATAGAAATGCTAACGAAAACAAAAATCAGGTAATACAGAAGTACTATTTTCCCAAAATGATGGAAAAAACCAAAAGGATAGTGAAAAATTGTCAAACTTGTAAAGAACAAAAATATGATCGTCGACCTAGCAAACCGCAATTTCAGCCTACACCAAAAAATCCTTGAGAGAGATTATTCACATTGACATCTATTCAACTGAAGGAAACTTAGTACTTACAGCAATAGCAGATTATTTTTATCCTATGTACTGACGGAAATCCAAATCATGGACTACACGCCTTCCTATGCTGTCACCATTAATAAAGGCATAGCAAAAATTCAGCAGGGAACCTTCACTATTATTCATCCAATAGATCTGGAACAATACGCAACATCTATGGCCAACACCCATACCTTTATCCAGCAAAACATCCCAAATAACCATAACCTATACTGTATCCTCAATCATGGACTTGCCCAAATTAATAATATCCTAGAAAATCTAACACCCATCACAAGAAATAAAAGAGCTATAACGCTTTGGGAACAATTTGGAAATACATAGCAGGATCTCCGGATCATGGTGACTTTGAGATGACAACAAATAACGTTTACGAATTGAATAAAAACAATAATAAACAATTTTATGTAAATGAAGCTTTTAATAGAAGAATAAATAACTTAACCGAAATTATTAATAAAATGTCAAATTTTGTAAGAAAGAATGTTTATTTAGAAAACGAAATAGTTATTAATTTACAGAATAGAATAAGATTAGTTAAGGAAGAATTAATGAATATTGAAAATGGAATAGAATGGGCAAAAATTGGAATTGTAAACCCATTAATTCTAAATAAAAAGGAAATCGAATTAGCAATGAAGAAAATCGAAGAAGAACATATCCCTTTTGTAAATACAGATGAAGCACTTCAATTTGCCAAAGTATCAGTGTTGTATAATAATAATAAAATATTTTATATGGCCAAAATACCATTAACAAAAAGAGAAATGTATGAAAATATAATTTTAAGATCAGTAAAAAAGGAAAAATATGTAATTAAACTTGAATTCCAAGAAATTTTAAAAAATAAAAAAACAATTTATGCTATTAAAGAAAAATGTGAAAAATATAACGATATTATAATTTGCAAAGAAAATCAAATAATTGACATAACAATTAATACTCTTCCTGTGTAACGAGCAATAATCATCACATCTCACCAATTGAAGAAATTGAGTCTGGCGTGATTTTACTAAATGGTTATAATGGATCTATTTACATAGATGAAGCATATCGATTTTTATCTGGAACCTTTCTCATTAAATTTCATAACAGCACCGTTAAAGTTAACAATAGAACTTTCAGTGATATAGAGGCTTCTCCTCTTCAAGTGATACCCGCATTACTACAACCAACTCCTTTTGAAATTGGCCATATCAATCTCTTATCACTTGAAGCTCTTAAAGAACTTCAAATTAACAATACCGAAACATTCTTAATTATTCAAAAACACCTAGAAATCGGAAGTTGGCCAATATCCGCTATACTTTCCCTAGTTTTCATATTGATTGCGTGTCTGAGTTTTTTTTTCAAACTCACAATCCAAAAGCCAATTTGTTTACAAACTATTCCTGATTCACAAAACCCGAGTAGACTTGAAGCTCCAGTCAAACCTAGATTGAACAATATTCCATTTTTCTAAATGATTGGGGACAATCAAATTAAGAAGGGAGGAGTTAATACCAACAATACTTTATTTCTTTTTACCTTTATTTTTTTTTATTATTTTTTTTTTCCTACCTTAATTTGCTGACCAACGTCTGCAAATTTGACACCGATCGTAAAATTCTTTCAAGAAAGGAAAAGTGTTATGATCTTGCTTAGATCATAAGTAAATATTTAAATAAACAATTTGTATTTAATTTAACAAAAGATGTGTTTATTCAATCACGGTAAAATAAAAACTAAAACTAAGAAATAGGAATACACAAGAACTGTTGAATTCAAAATTTACTGGCGTTGCCAGATTGTACAATAACTTAACTAATTTTATGGCTGTTGCCAACAAAAAGGAACCTTTCTTATGGTTCCGATATCAACACGAGCAGCCCCTTTGTTTTGCTGACACAGTGTCTACAAATTCAAGTGGCTGGTGTCTTGATTAACGCTCAGGGAAATAATATAATTGTAATATTTTTTAATAAACGAAGTAGTAAAGTAAGTGTGGGACTAAGAAGACATAGTCTTCCCCTGAAAAATAAAAATAATGTAGTAAAGTAACAGTGGGACTAAGAAGACATAGTCTTCCCCTGAAAAATAATAATAAAATTTAATAAAGGACTAAGAAGACATAGTCTTCCCCAAAAATAATAATAATAATAAAACTTAAAAAATAAAAAGTAAAGAAGTTTTTATTTCACTAAAAAATAAAAGTTTTTACATTAATAAAAAAAATTTTATTGACTTATATATTATATTATATCAAAATATTATAATATAATAAAAATCAAACTTACCCGGTATAATTTGAGCGATATAATATAGATCAGAAACACCCGGTATGAATTGAACAATAAAATATAAATTAAAAATACCCGGTATACTTTGAGCGATATAATACAAATCAAACATACTCAGTATGAATTGAGCAAAAAAATATAATTCAAAAATACCCGGTATAATTTGAGCGATAAAATATAAAGCAAAAATAACTGTTATTTTTGCCTTAAATAATAAAAGTCACAAAATAACTGTTATTTCTAATAAAAAAAATAAAATCAAAAAATAAAAGGCTTACGACAAAATTAAAATTTAGGTCAAACGAATCCAAACTGTGTTATTGAATTTCAGAACAGATAAATTTTAATGCTTGCTTTTTTGATTTAAAAATTTAAAAGTACCCGTTATTTTCAGTCACTAAAAAAAACTATTACTTTTATTAATGTTAAAGATTGGTACAATTAAACAAGCATAAACTTTAATTATTACAAATTCACATTTTCGCGAAATTCTACGATTTCAAATCACAGGTACGACGAAACGGTTAAAGATGTCGATCCCGTTTTTGTATTTGATTCTCTTTACTGTTTGTTTTATGATACCGGAACGTATTATTATTTATAATATTTGTTGAACAAAATTTTCAAAAAATTAAAAAAAATATTTTTAAAACTGGCTTGAGAAAAAGTATATGGAAAAAAACTAAGTAAATGTAAATGTTTGTCTATGCAGTAATTCGCTGGTAAGTTTTTTTAAGACTAGAACTAAAAACCATTTAGGTTTGCCAAATTTTCAGCGTGTTCGTTTGTAAAACTATTGTCACTATTAGATATTTTAAAACTTTACTTGTAGAGAGTAACAAAATAAAAATGCTGTTATGTATTTCATTTATCCTTAAAAACAAAATCAGTGACCATTTCTAGTTTTAAAGGCAACATTTCCTTGTAAAACTGTTGATAATTTTTACAGCATTACAAAGTTCTAAAAATACGAAAAATATACCTAACAGTTGCTTGATAGTTTTTCTATTATAATCAATTCAGATTTAGCAAGTGCAGACCAATATTTTCCATCTATTTTAAAGAAAAACAACAAAACAACTTAAAAAAACACACACTCAAAAACAATTCTTATACAAAAACAAGTAAGAGTGGTATATTCGGCTTTGCCGAATCTTTGATACCCTACACCAATGGTGTTCCAAAAGTAAAGTACAAAATCGTAAGAATTTATTAATAATTATATAGTTTCTTATACTGACTTAGTTTAGCCCACACAAATTCTTGAAAAATTTAAATTTTCGTTGAACGCAAATTATGTACTTGGCTGCAATTTTCGTACTTCGTAGGAAGATTACCTATAATTTGATATATATAACAATATTAAATATTATCATAATTTTACACAAAATTTAAGGATATCGTCCCACCCTGAATTTCATCATTGTCCATCAAAACACCTGAAATATCGCTTAAATACTAAATTATATATACCACAAATTATAATTAGTAATCCCCTGAGAAGAACGCTATTAAATTTCATCAAAATAAACATCTGAGATATCGACAAAACAGGAGATCCAAAAATTTGACTACAACAGACAAACGGACAGACAGGTAGACAGGCAGACAGACTGACGGACAGACATACATAAAAACAGACAGACGGACGGACGTCGCAAAATCGATTCTCCTGCCAATTCTGAGTCGATCGGTACAATGACATTCATAATTAGATTTGTGGAGTTTATATATCAGATTTTAGGAAATCCCACAAAGAACGCTGTCAAATTTCATCACAATCGGTCCATAAACACCTGAGATATCGCTGAAACAATACTTACAAAATGAAAACAAAATTTCTTAGACACGTACTTTCGGCAATTTGCTGTACATCAAAAGTAGTGTTTTGGCGATATATGTTTACGGACCGAATTTGACAGACAGACAGACAGACATCGATTCTCCTCCCGATTCTGAGTCGATCGGTATAATTATTATGGGGTCTACGATCACTATTAAAATTACAAACGTATGATCAAACTTATAATACCATTTCACCTATTGGTGAAGGGTATAACAACAACATAAAAGAAAATTATTAATTTTTATGAGTTTTCGATAATGAAAACACCATCGAAAACTCTACCGTTCACATTTTGAGAACTTGACAATTATTGGGTTTTCGGCAAAAATTATTTTTTTCACTCACTATTTTCTTTAAAAAACAACTTAATTATTTATTTTTGCATAAAAATAATAATTTTTTAAGCACAATTGTAGTATTATTTTTGAATTTTTTTTTTTAATTAATTGTTTGTTTTTTATGTTTTCAGAAGTAGAACTGACATTTATTTTTGTTATTTTCCCATTCTTCTGAATCAGAGTTGTAATAAATGGGTAAACTATGTGTTGTATTGATATTTAAAATGTTTTCAAATGAGTTTTCGTTGAAAACTCACAAGCAAGGAGTTTTCATTTTGTATGCGAATATGTAAGTTTTCAATATTGTTTTAAATCGATAACTACTTTATTGAGTTTTCGAGCTTAATGTGAATGAGCTATTACTTCGTTTTCTGTTTTCCTGGTAAAATGGATAAAAAAATATTGGGTGTGCACTTGCTAAACTTAAATTGATGTAATAGAAAAACTGTGCTGTGGCTTAGTTGGTTAGCACGTCGACTACTAAACATAATATCACATTGAGCCTGGGTTAGATCGATCGCTGTTCTCGGCAACATCAATTTCTGTAATTATTAATTTCTATTAAAATTATTAATTACCACAGCATTCTCCGTCGGCGGTAAGCCTACAGCAATATCACGCCGTCGACGAAAAATAAATAAAATTGGCTGTAGAACAAAAAAAAAAGCATTAAATGTCGAAACTTCACTGTTCTAAAAATAGATATTATGTGCAATTACAGTGTTGAATAATATAAAGCTTATCTGTCTCTTTCACCATCATTCGCTTCTCTACTATCCCCTTTTCAATGACGGTAACCCAATTCGTTTATATTCTATATACAATTGTATAGGAAGTATTTACTTCTCTTAAAAAAAAAATGTGAATGAGCTATTTCGTTTTCTGTTTTCCTGGTAAAATGGATGAAAAATATTGGGTATGACTTGCTAAATTTAAATTGATGTAATAGAAAAACTAACAAGTCACTGTTAAGTACAGTTTGTCAAGTAATTGTTTGCATTCAAAAAAAAAAAAATATTGAAAATGCAATTTAAATTTTGAAACTTAAACATCAAATCGTTTTAATTTGTTTATTTTGTTTAATACATACCGTTAATGTAACTGTTTACTACAAAATGTCGTAAAAAAATTAAAATAAACACAAGCATTGCAACAATAACAATAAAAAAAGAAATATACCCAATTTAAAAGGCGTCAAATAAATGTTTGTACAATGAGTAAAAATAACACCAGATGTTCTTATTTACCGTTATATTTTTGATTTTATAATGTTTTTTGAGTGTTATCCAATGAAATTCAAGTTATAAAAAGTATTGTAAAAAAAATTTGTACATTAGTTGTCCTAAATTTAAGAAATGTCTGGAAGCTTAATTTCGAAAGGCGTTATAAAATTAGCGTATTTCCATCACTATAAGGCAAATCCGCCAGGGAATTCTCCGGTATGGTTAGGGCATCAGATCCCGTGCTAGAGCTGCAAAAATATCGATGGTACTATCGATAATATCGATAGTTTTATTTTTAGTATGCTATCGATTGTTTTTTCCGATAGCGATACTATCGACAAAAATAGGTTGGCGGCATATTTTAAATTGATTGTTAGGAAAAATTTTGGTGTCGGTGGATATTTTTAAAATAAATATATAATTAATCAATAAGACTAAAATTATATCTTTAGTTCAGCAAATGTTAACTTGAGTAAGTGATATATTCAAGAAAAAAATGATCAAAACTGGCTACTTATACCGAAAGTCATGGTGGTATAATTACAATGCGGAAAATATTGCAATGTCAGGTGTAACGGAAAAAGGAAAAAGCATCATTTGTTGCTGATAAAAACAGTACAATGATAAAAGCATGCGATTTATAGTAAAAAAGACATTTTGCCATGTTTCGCTCATACTCTGAATCTTGTAGTGCAACCCTGTTTAAGTCAAGACTGTATAAACAAATTTAGTTTAAATGTAAAAATATTGCCACCTATTTTAAAAACATTGTTATTGCCTATGAGAAATTCAAAGCTGAACAATTAAAAGACAAGCCATATACAATAGTTTACTCCAGGAGGTACCTACGCGATACATGATTGCCTCTAAGAGGATAAAAAGGGGAAAAAATCGAAAATTCTATATCGCCTAAAGTGATAATATTTAAACTAAATTTAAGTTATATTTTTAACAGATGTTAAAATAATCGGACAGGTACTTTTTGGAATTATGCCAGATAGGGGGTAAATAAGGGTGAAACTAGTTTTTTTGGTACTATTTTTAAGCCACTCTTATCTTTTAAACCAAAGAATATAGAAATAAACTTTGTAATGCAATCAATAAATGCGAAAAAATATTGAACACGTATTTGGTACTTTTTTGATTTTGGGGTCCAAAATGGGTAAAAAATGAAATAAAATGATAATTTAACACCTCATTTAGTATTATGAACCATTGACCAATATGTTGACTGCGTTTTTATAAAATATACCGGATCCAAATGGTATCAAGTACTAAATATGCATATGGAACTTTTTTGAAATTAGGATAAAAAGGGGAAAAATTGGTAATGTTATAACTTTTAAGCAAATGAATGTTTGTATGACCTTTATAGAATAGTAAACTATGTATTTGATCATGTTATGGTTTTTAGCAAAGTTGTTGCGAATGAGCCGACGAAGGTTTTTAAGATGGTATGACTAATTTCCGACAGGTAGCGCCACTGAAAATTACTCTCTAGAAAAGTTGTTACGCATGAGCGAAGGCTTCTTAGTTGGTAGGACTAATTTCCGTCAGGTGGCGTAACTGAAAATAACTCAAAATGAATTGATCAGGCTATGAGCAATGTTCGTGCATATGAGTCGACGGAGATTTCTATGTTGGTATGATCAATTTACAAAACTATTCAAAATGAATTGAACTGTAAACTATGCATTTGATCTGATGTGTTGATTGGACAAAATGAATGAAATGATTAAAAATTAATTTGATATTTGTGTAATGTCTTTTTTCTAAATTTATTTTAGTTTGTTAGTACTTCATAAACAAAAATATATGAAACCTTTAAAACTTGCTTCGAAATGTTTATTATAAAATTCCGAGCAAGGCTCGGTTACCCAGGTACTATAATTTAAAGCAAATATTTGTAGATATATGTACTTAAAGTTAACAATTGTTTCTGCATGCAATTTTTAGAATTCGATACTATCGATAGTTTTATGACAGACTATCGAAACTATCGAATGTGACCACTATCGACTATCGAAACTATCGAGTGGGGCGACTATCGATAGTTTTGCAGCTCTATCCCGTGCTGAAAATGAAGGAATATTGCAATTAAAAGGATAAACATGCAGCCCCAAATAATATACAATATGAATTAAGAGTAAAATTATTAAAACCGTCTGGTAAAAGTGGCACTCCAGCACCTAGGGGCTTACCTCCTAAGTGAAAAATGATCATGGACTATGTGTATCCCCTGAAGTAATCCAAAAAATACCGGTAAACCTGAAATATTCATCTACAGTGGCTAGGAAAAGTCTACAGCTATCAATGCAAAATATTAAAAATCTTTTCAAGTTTGCAACAGGGCACTTAACTCGGCTTCCAAACTTTTGGGGATCCATCATGATAATACAACATCATTTTAGCATGAATAGAGAAAAAAATGTACCCCAATACTAATTCTAAGTGCGAAATAGAAAGCATGAAGTGATTTTCAATATTTTATGTTAAAAGAAGTAGATTTTTCCTAGCCACTGTGGATGAATACATCGGTTTTACCTGTATATTTCGGATTGCAAACCAAATAGTTAACAAGGCTATCTTAAGCACTTAACAGGGGTACTCTTAATGGTAAAAAATTTAGCTATCACTTTAAAGCCGATATTTATATACTAAAATCAGGATTAAAAAAATAAAAAAATACTGCTATATACCATATTATCCCAGATTCAAAATATTTACAAATGTTTGAGTAAACATTTTTTTACGCTTAATATGTCGAAAAAACCAAAAAGAAAATTCTAAATGATATTTATGCACTTTTGTCCTTTTCTCGAAAATCTTAGGAGATGGGCGGATACAATTTATTGGATATCATTTCAGAACAGACCTGAATAAATATCCAATGGTCAAAAGTGTTAACAGTTTGTTTTTCGTAATTATTAAGAAATTTGATTTTTAAATTTTAAAAAGGACTTTAGTCTTTTTCTCGAAAATCTTTGGAGGTGGGCGGATAAAATTTATTGGATATCATTTCAGAAATTACCTGAATAAATATCCAATGGTCAAAAGTGTTAACAGTTTTTTTTCGGAATTATTAAGAAATTTGATTTTTAAATTTTAAAAAGGACTTTAGTCCTTTTCTCGAAAATCTTAGGAGATGGGCGGATAAAATTTATTGGATATAATTTCAGAATGGACCTGTTAACGAAGAAAATAAAAAATGCAATGATGCGTTTTAATGTTTAGCTACTGCTTCCTTTAATGAGCAGATTAACAATGCTTCAATTATTTTTCTGAAGTAAATGACAACAATTAAAATTTATAAAAATTGGAAAAATTAACATTTTTGTATTTGTCTAACGGCAAGATCTTTATAAGAATGAATTCATTTAAGTGCTAAAGGAATGCAATGTTAAATAAACTTTTGATTAATTAACAAGTAAATCATTAAATATATTATGACTAAACATACTCCGGCCCATTAAAAGGGCTCTTTCAATCCGTTTTATCGGTTGGTAAGGGAGCAATTTTATGAATTGATCTTCGAAATGTGCCTTTGGACGTCTTCAAGTCCACCACTCGGATTCTGTCATCACGACCTGGTATTGTTTTGATAATATGTGTGAGAAGCCACAGCTGTGGAGGTAGATTATCTTCATGTACTATTACCAAGCTGCCTTCTTTGATCTCAACGCTTTCTTTGAACCATTTTGACTTGTCTTGTAGATTTAGAACATAGTCTCGAGTCCATTGCAACCAAAATTGTTGTTTCAAGTAAGTGACAAGTTTCTATCGCCTTAAGTAACTTGTGTTCTTGCAGTGCTCTAAATTTTCATCAGGCAGAGCAAGTAATGATGAACCAATAAGCATGTGGGCTGGAGTTAAAGCTTCCCCATCATTTGGATCATCAGATCGTGCTGTCAGAGGACGAGAGTTGAGAATGGCTTCGACTTCGATAAGAATGGTTTGTAGTTCTTCATAAGTGACATTGGCCTGAGACATGTTTTTCACCAAAATAGTTTTCATAGACTTCACCGCCGATTCCCACAAACCGCCGAAATGAGGAGATCTGGGTGGAATGAAAGAAAACTGGAATCCAGTAACTTCGCTGTACTGCATTAGAGCTTTTGTGTTATCTTCATCGAAAAAACGTTGTTTAAATTCATCCAGCTTCGACTTTGCACCAACAAAGTTTGTGGCGTTGTCACGGTACAAGCGTTTGGGTACTCCTCGTCTACCAACAAACCTTTTTAAGGATAAAATAAAATAGTTAGTTGACAAATCAGACACAAGCTAAATGTGAATGGCTTTGGAGGTAAAACAAACGAAAGTAGCTATGTATGTTTTGTACGGGACTTTTCCTCTGATCCTGTAAGATGTATAAAAAGGACCGCAGAAGTCGACACCACAAAAAGAAAAAGGCCGTTGAACCGTTATGCGATCAGCTGGTAGATCACCCATAACTTGTTGCAAAAGTCGGGGTTTGTACTTAAAACAGTGAATGCAGTTGCGAACTATTTGCCTAACGACATCTCTACCATTGATGATCCGTACTTGTTGACGAAGAATAGAGAAGTGCTTGAGGCCTAGCATGTAGGTGTTTTAGATGAAGATAGATCTTTAGGACGTATTGCCGGAAATTTGGTGTCATAAGGTAAAGGTGCATTTGCTAGCCTTCCACCAACTCTGTGAATGGTTAAAGTAGATTTGTAACTTGGCAATTCTTGTAGAAATGGCGATAATTTTTGAAGAGAGGGCTGTAACATTAAACCCTTTTTGATACTATTAATTTTATTTTCAAACGCATAATGTTGAACGTCATTCACAACTTTCCAAAAAGAAAGTTGTAATTCTTCTGCTGTTATAAACAAATATCTTTTTGATAGGTGAAATAACCGATGAACATAAACGATTACGTGTAAAATTCGAAGATATGATGCTTGGCTAGAGACAATTTGAGAAATGATTGAGTTTGCGACGATTGTTGCTTTGAACGAATTACTTTCTTAATTCAATTGCAGGTACTTCGATATTTGAAATAAAACTTTTAGGCAATGTTCTTCATTTTTTGAAAAAAACTCTGGACCACTAAACCAGATTGTTGATGCCATTTCATTGGCAAGACACCCACGAGATACAACATCTGCAGGATTCTCCTTTGTTGGTACATGTTGCCATGGTTTATTATTTGTAATATTCTGAATTTCTGAAACGCGATTAGCGACGAAACACACATATGACGATGAATGGTTTTTGAGCCAATTTAGTACTATTTTCGAATCTGACCAAAAAAAAGTACGATATTTATAGCATTTTTCAAACTTGTCTTTAATTTTCGCCCACGTTCGGCTCAATAATAAAGCCGCGCACAATTCCAACCTCGGTAAAGACTGTTGAGCTACAGGTGCTACTTTTGATTTCGTTGGTATGTTAATTAATGATAAATCGAATCGAAAACAAAAGACATCTTGATGTGGCTTCCAAGACATTCCGAGGTCCTTCGTAATATTCTCATTGCTAGTTTTGAAAGTCATTTCTTCATTCGAATGAGTTATTTGTGAACAATTGCAGTTCTACTTGGATAAAGTCAGACCAGCTTTTTCTAAGATTTGGGTGGTTTCAGTTTTAATTATTGACAGATCAACTGTTTGCAGCACCTGTAACGAGATCTTCAACATACAGGTCTTTTTTAAGAATTTGTGCACCAATAGGAAATTCGTGCTTGTATACGTCAGCTACCGTACGTAACTGTATTGAGCTTGTAAAGATTTATAGGGCTATTTATATCATCTCTCCAAAGAATAAGTTGGAAGTTTCTATCCTCTTCATTTACTAGAAACTGTCGGTACATTTTACAAAAATCAGCTGACAAGGCGTATTTATGTAAACGAAAGCATTGCGATGATAAGTTCCTGTTGAATAATTGGACCGACCATTAAGATTTCATTTAACGAAATGACGATGGCCGAAACGATGACGGATTTAACGACGATGAAGATCGTTGAAGTGATGATTAATTCGAAAAGGATGAATTTGAAGATTGCTGATAATCAGATGACGATTGCGAATATGGATTATGATGAGAAATGCGACAAGTACGGCATCTAGATTTCGACTGGCATTTTGATACCATATGACCCGTACGAAGACAATTGATACAAAGAGCATGTGACTTAACAAATTCAAACCTACGAGCAACCGGCAATGCTAAATATGAAGTACAACTACTGATAAAATGTTCCTTGCTTTGACAATATTCACATAAAGTATTTGATGTTACTAAAGCCAAACCTGGACGTCTAAATTTTGGTTTAGTTTTTTGTTCCCGATTATGAAATGATTCGGTTTCAGCTGCTCGGCTTTCAAGAAATTGACAACGACGACTTAAAATGGAATAGCACTCATCCCATGATGGCAACTTGCTGAAATCCTGTTTTTCATCATAAACCATTTTGGATTCAGAATCAATTTTTGTTAAAACAATGTGTAGTAAGATTGAGTTCATAACATCAAGTTCAGAACCCAAAGACAACAACGAACTTCGAAGGGACGGAATCGAAAATAACGAATTTACATAATCGATAAAAATTAAAGATTTGTTGTAGTAGCGTTCTTTCAAACAATCAAGAGCCTTTTTTCCTCCACGACTTGTCTTGGCCGCCAAGACAATTCAACAGATAATTAAATATGTCTATAGTTGGTATACAACCTTCGTCGTGGACTTACATTTTAAACGATGTTATGAATCGCGAATATTCAGAATATTTTCCTTCAAATTTAGGTAATTTTTATTTTGGAAGTCGATTCTGATGACTGAATGTAGATGTTGTATTTAAAAAACTATGATCAATGCCACTAGCACGTCGTTTTTTATTCAATAGATCAACTATAAAACTTTTACGGTCTTATGCAAAAAAAATTAACAACGATTGGTAAACTAAAGTTAAGCAAAATTCCTTAAAGTATTATCCTAAAACGATTGTTAGCTTAACAAACCGATGTTAATCTTTTGTTAACATCAAATAATTTAAAGTAGCTGTCTACATAATTTTAAGCTACGTTAAATATTTTACTGTTTTGACAAATAATATTTTGTGAAAACTTTTAAAGAAAATATTTAAGTTTTCAGACTTATCTATTAAAAAATAATATTTTTGCTAAATTTAGTTATCATATTATTTCTAATTTGCTATTTTTTATCGTATAAAAGGTTTCGGGGGTGGGGAATTTATGAAATATAATTTCCATGATATTTCATACTCTATTTTACATATTTCATACTAAAACCAAACTTTTCAAAGAAATTGATAATACAAATTCTAATTTTTAACAAAAAATTCGTGTTTTCAACAAAAAACAGACATCGGTCAATGAAATTTACAAAAAACATTATAGTGATGTATATATATTCAACATGAGTTAAAAATACTCGATTTTTAAATAATCGGTTTAAACCCTTAGTAAAAATTTGTCTATTTATTATTTTACTGCATTATAAATGTGTTTAGTTAATGCTTTTATATAACATAAACATAATTTTACAGTAAGAAAAGAAGAAAAATGTTATTTTATATTAAAAACATACAAAACATTATTTAGAAATTCGAATACCCGGAGTAAACAATGAATAATTAATTCGTTGTTTTGTATATTTAGCTATAAAGAGACAAGAGAGAATGACGATGTTGCCAGCATTAACATGTAAAATTGACTTGACGTATTCATTAGTTAAAGAACTGTTTTTGGATACTATTTTTTAACAATCGTTTGTTAGCCTTAAAGTATTTGGTAACTAACGTGTTCTTTAAGCAATATTTAAGATTTTTTTTTAACATAAGACCGTTAGTCAACACAAAAATTTCTTCCAAATCTGTACGGCCTTCATCGGAGGCATCTAACCGCTCAATTTGAGTTTGAATATGACTCACCTGCTTAAAATAAGATTCAAGCATTTGCAGTCTGCATTCGATAATGGTGTAATCAGTATTATGACCCTCCTTTTCCACTTTGGTTTTTAATTTTGTAATAGTAGATTTCATGGCACTTGGTTGTGATTTTAATATAGACAAATCACTCTTAGATTTCATTGTATTTTCATTGTCGCTACCCATTATTATTATATCTGCTCGAAAACGTTGAATAAATTTACAAATTACGATCAAATTTAAAGGAAAAAGAAAATTGTACTAATCAGTATAATAAAGTACCAAACTAGCTGAAAAGGTGTCAGCACTGATAAGTTGTTTAAAAAGGCCAACACTGATAGATATCATATACATATGTGTCGGTATAAAAATCACTCTTAAGAACGTCTACTTGTGGAGTTAACTTGCAAAAATTCAAATGATGAGCGAGACGTTAAGAGTAAATGTTTCTCTTACTTACTTGAATTGTTGAATTTTATAATGACGATGAAGTATGTTGTTGTAGATAATTACCAATAAACGATGAAAAGCAGCAGTAGAGAATGATGGTTAGCTAGCAAAGCAGCGATGGACAATGATGACGATGAATATATGTAGCACAGTATTGCGGTTAGCTAGCAAAGCAGCGATGAACAATAATGACGATGAATATATGCAGCAGAGTATTGTGGTTAGCTAGCAAAGCAGCGATGAACAATAATGACGATGAATAGTAACCGCAGTTAGATTATTTTACAAATAATATTTTTTAAAAACTTCGGTTTTATTAAAACGATAAATTGTTTATTTCTTTTCACAATTATTATTTAATGTTTTATAAATTCATTTTATGGGTATTTATTTTAATTATTTATTTTTGCACAAGAACTAGTCCTGTCACGGTCGCCAGAAATGTTAACGAAGAAAATAAAAAATGCAATGATGCGTTTTAATGTTTAGCTACTGCTTCCTTTAATTATCAGATTAACAATGCTTAAATTATTTTTCTGAAATAAATGACAACAGTTAAAATTTATAAAAATTGGAAAAGAGAACATTTTTGTATTTGTCTAACGGCAATTCCTTTATCAGAATGAATTCATTTAAGTGCTAAAGGAATGCAGTGTTAAATAAACTTTTGATTAATTAACAAGTAAATCATTAAATATATTATGACTAAACAGGACCTTTATTTATTTTGTGGAAATAATGAAACAGTGTATATTTTCATTTTCTAAAAAATTATTTATTAATTTAGCAAATGCTGTTATATAATTCAAATTGCAACAAAGGCAATTTGATATCGCTTAAAGATTATAAATTTAAGAATCATATAATAAAAAAAAATAAAAAGATATTAAAAAATAAATAACACACATGTTCTCTTAAATATTACCTTAAAAATAAATATGCAATTAAAAGGGTAACCATGCAGCCCCAAATAATATACAATATGAATTAAAAGTAAACTTGTTAAAACCGTCTGGAAAAAGTGGCACTCCAGCACTCCTAAGTGAAAAATGATCATGGACTATGTGTATCCCAAGAAGTAATCCGAAATATATTCATCTACAGTGGCTAGGAAAAGTATACTGCTATCAACGCAAAACATTAAAAATCTTTTCAAGTTTGCTACAGGGCACTTAACTCGGCTTCCAAACTTTTGGGGATCCATCATTATAATACAACATCATTTTAGCATGAATAGAGAAAAAAATGTACCCCAATACTAATTCTAAGTGCGAAATAGAAAGCATGAAGTGATTTTCAATATTTTATGTTAAAAGAAGTAGATTTTTCCTAGCCACTGTAGATGAATACATCGGTTTTACCTGTATATTTCGGATTGCTCCTTGGGATACACTTAGCCCATGACCATTTTTCACTTCGGACTTAAGCCCCTAGTGCTGGAGTGTCCCTTTTCCTAGAAGGTTTTAATAATTTAACTTTAAAATTGTTTTGTTTTATATTTTGTACTGCATTGTTATACTTTGAGTTCTAATATTCCTTCACTTTTAGCGCGGGATATAATGTCCTTACTATACGGGAGAACATTTTAGCGATTTCCCTGGCGGATTTGCCCTTATAGTGATGGAAATGCGCTAATTCTATAATGTGTGTGAAGTTAAATTTAAAATTTAACTTTCCAAGACACAAACCCAAATAGTTAACAGAGCTATGTTTAAGTGCTTAACATAGCTCTGTTAACTATTTGGTGTACTGTTAATGGTAAAACATTTAGCTATCACTTTAAAACCGATATTTATATACTAAAATCACCTTAAAAAAAAATAAAAAAATACTGCTATATACCATATTATCCCAGATTCAAAATATTTGCAAATGTTTGAGTAAACATTTTTTTACGCTTAATATGTCAAAGAAAGCAAAAAGAAAATTGTAAATGATATTTATGCACTTTTGTCCTTTTCTCGAAAATCTTAGGAGATGGGCGGATAAAATTTATTGGATATCATTTCAGAACGGATCTGAATAAATATCCAATGGTCAAAAGTGTTAACAGTTTGTTTTTTTTTTCGGAATTATTAAGAAATTTGATTTTAAACATTTTTTTACGCTTAATATGTCAAAGAAAGCAAAAAGAAAATTGTAAATGATATTTATGCACTTTTGTCCTTTTCTCGAAAATCTTAGGAGATGGGCGGATAAAATTTATTGGATATCATTTCAGAACGGATCTGAATAAATATCCAATGGTCAAAAGTGTTAACAGTTTGTTTTTTTTTCGGAATTATTAAGAAATTTGATTTTAAATTTTAAAAAGGACTTTAGTCCTTTTCTCAAAAATCTTAGGAGATGGGCGGATAAAATTTATTGGATATCATTTCCAATGGTCAAAAGTGTTAACAATTTGTTTTTTCGGAATTATTAAGAAATTTTATTTTTAAATTTTAAAAAGGACTTTAGTCCTTTTCTCGAAAATGTTATTAGATGGGCGGACAAAATTTATTGGATATCATTTCAGAACGGACCTGAAAAAATATCCAATGGTCAAAAGTGTTAACAGTTTGTTTTTTCGGAATTATTAAGAAATTTGATTTTTAAATTTTAAAAAGGACTTTAGTCTGTTTCTCGTATATCTTAGGAAATGGGCGGATAAAATTTATTGGATATCATTTCAGAACGGACCTGAATAAATATCCAATGGTCAAAAGTGTTAACAGTTTTTTTTTCGGAATTACTAAGAAATTTGATTTGTAAATTTTAAAAAGGTCTTTAGTCCTTTTCTCGAAAATCTCAGGAGATGGGCGGATAAAATTTATTGGATATCATTTCAAAATGGACCCTTATTTATTTTGTGAAAATAATTAAACAGTGTATATTTTCATTTTCTAATAAATTATGTATTAATTTAACAAATGCTGTTATATAATTCAAATTGCAACAAAGGCAATTTGATATCGCTTAAAGATTATCGGTCTTATGTTAAAAAAATCTTAAATATTGCTTAAAGAACACGTTAGTTACTAAAAACTTTAAGGCTAACAAACGATTGTTAAAAAATAGTATCCAAAAACAGTTCTTTAACTAATGAATACGTCAAGTCAATTTTACATGTTAATGCTGGCAACATCGTCATTCTCTCTTGTCTCTTTATAGTTAAATATACAAAACAACGAATTAATTATTCATTGTTTCCTCCGGGTATTCGAATTTCTAAATAATGTTTTGTATGTTTTTAATATAAAATAACATTTTTCTTCTTTTCTTACTGTAAAATTATGTTTATGTTATATAAAAGCATTAACTAAACACATTTATAATACAGTAAAATAATAAATAGACAAATTTTTACTAAGGGTTTAAACCGACTATTTGAAAATCGAGTACTTTTAACTCATGTTGAATATATATACATCACTATAATGTTTTTTTGTAAATTTCATTGACCGATGTCTGTTTTTGTTGAAAACACGAATTTTTTGTTAAAAATTAGAATTTGTATTATCAATTTCTTTGAAAAGCTTGGCTTTAGTATGAAATATGTAAAATAGAGTATGAAATATCATGGAAATTATATTTCATAAATTCCCCACCCCCGAAACCTTTTATACGATAAAAAGTAGCAAATTAGAAAAAATATGATAACTAAATTTAGCAAAAATATTATTTTTTATTAGATGAGTCTGGAAACTTAAATATTTTCCTTAAAAGTTTTCACAAAATATTATTTGTCAAAACAGTAAAATATTTAACGTAGCTTTAAATTATGTAGACAGCTACTTTAAATTATTTGATGTTAACAAAAGATTAACATCGGATTGTTAAGCTAACAATAGTTTTAGAATAATACTTTAAGGAATTTTGCTAAATTTTAGTTTACCAATCGTTGTTAAATTTTTTTGCATAAGACCGTAAATAGACAAATTTTTTACTAAGGTTTTAAACCGATTATTTAAAAATCGAGTACTTTTAACTCATGTTGAATATACAGGGTGGCCCAAAAAGGCCGAAGTGGGGAAAGCAAACTGCATAAATTAATCGTTCTTGGGAATCTCATGGCTTTAGTTCTTGCACTAACTGCACCTTGTATGTGAAAAGATCTAAAATTCCATTTAATATTTTGCGTAAAAACCGCCGAGCTCAGCAGAGCGCCTTCGAGTTGATGTTTCAGGATTCTCCTCAACACTCTCCAGAACGCGTTGAATATTTGCTTTACTAATAACAGAATGTGGTCTTCCGCTTCGTGGAAGATTCCTCACTGAGCCTTGTTCCTGAAAACGTGTCACTAAGCGTCGAATCATTGTTTCGGATGGTGAATTCCGCACATTAAAATGACGACGATAGGCTCGTTGAGTTTGAATTATTGATCGTTGATGATGTTCAAAATAAAGTTCTATGATTTTGGTTCGCTGGATAACGTGGTAAACTTTCATAATTAATCTCCCAGATTGATTTTACAAGTCCTTAAAAGAAAAATAATAATAATAATTAAATTAGAGAAGTTATTAATTTTTCAAATCCGTTCGCGACTTTTGGGCCACCCTGTATATAAATCACTATAATGTTTTTTGTAAATTTCATTGACCGATGTCTGTTTTTTGTTGAAAACACGAATTTTTTGTTAAAAACTAGAATTTGTATTATCAATTTCTTTGAAAAGTTTGACTTTAGTATGAAATATGTAAAATAGAGTATGAAATATCATAGAAATTATACTTCATAAATTCCCCAACCCCGAAACCTTTTATATGATAAAAAATAGCAAATTAGAAAAAATATGAATTCAGCAAAAATATTATTTTTTATTAGAAAAGTCTGAAAACTTAAATAATTTCTTTAAAAGTTTTCACAAAAAATTATTTGTCGAAACAGTAAAATATTTAACGTAGCTTTAAATGATGTCTACATCTTTAAATGATGTCTACTGCTACTTTAAATTATTTGATGTTAACAAAAGATTAACATCGGTTTGTTAAGCTAACAATCGTTTTAGGATAATACTTTAAGGAATTTTGCTAAACTTTAGTTTACCAATCGTTGTTAAATTTTTTTGCATAAGACCGTATAAATTTAAGAATCATATAATAATAAAAAAAAAGATAATAAAAAATAAATAAAAACACATGTTCTCTTAAATATTACCTTAAAAATAAATATTACTTAAAAAAAAATGATTTTAAATCATTAATCATTCAGTTAAAATTATTTTAGTATCACATGTTTGTATATATTTATTTAATAAAATCTTAAGCTTAACATGATTTTAAATCAATTTCAATATTTTATATTCAGTCTCCTATATTATTATTTTTATCACATAATTTATTTTGTAAAAAATTACATTGGATATATGTATATAAATGTTGTCTATGCGATAAGTTTATGTTATTTAAAGTATGTTATATAAAAGTTATATATTTTATGAACTTTGTCAAAAAAAGTAATTGTACTATTTGGAGAATATAGTTCTTGAAATATTTTAAAACTAGATAAGTGTTTACTAGGGTGGGTCGTTTTTTGACTTTTGTCTCTGATCGACTTCTAATAGTGAAATTATATGGGCAAATTATGTCAATCGGAAGTGTGCAATATATTATTGATTTATTTTTAGGATACGAGCCCGCGCAACTGGCCTAAAGTTTTTGAGCCCATTTGTATGGGGAAAACTGAGAGTATTTGCAGTTTTTGCTATACTTCGTCGATTTACAATTTATTTTTAAGAGAAAAGATAATGGAAACTAAAAAAACTAGTGCAGCTTTAATTGAAGTCATCAATATTTGAAATCCATAAAACAGTTTTGAAGTTATTACTATTTACCACCAAAAATTCGAGTCCTTGACAATACGCCTAAGGATACACCGCTAGAAAAAACTACTACTACGACATGATTTATCATTTTAAGACTTGTAAGTACTTCATAGTTTAATTTTGTTAAAATATAACAATATTTACTTAGTTTTTTTCATAATCGAAAATGGGTAATTTTTCTCAGATTGGTTTCAATCAATATTAGAAATTTGAATTTCTCTCATCTGTGTGTTAAAATAGATGAAAAAGATAATAAAACTCAAAAAAATTGAGGTCGACATCTCAAACCATTTTACCGTACCTTGTGTTCGAATTCGACGAATTTCGCAAAAAAGTAATTTTTTGCTCATAATTTGAGTAACTGCTCCATAAATCTTATTTATGTTTAATTTTAATAATGTTTATATGGAATAAAATTATCCATACAATGGAAAATATAGACAGGTTCTTGTTTTTAAAATTGGGTAAACTTAACCCGTTTTTCCAGGAGTCAAAGATGAAAAATTTGATTTTTTTTTTTTATTTTTTACTGAATTTTAATAAATATACTTAAAAGTAATTATTTTACACTAAGAAAAAGTTTTTTTTATTAAAAAAAAATATTTTAACCCTTTTTAGACATGGTGTCAAAAATGACCCAAGTTTTTTTTTGGCACTTTGAACAGGAAATTTTGATTAAAATCATTAATGTTATTATTTGACACCAAGATAAATTTTTTTATTATAAAAAAATTTTTAACCCTTTAAAGACATGGGAGCAAAAATTAAAAATTGATGGGGATAATATTGTCCCCATAAATTTTTAGACTTAATAAATATTTTTAATCTTAGTGTAAAATATATACTTAATGCCTTTTTATCAGTTGCTGGAAAAAGTGACAAAACACTTTGTAGATAATTTTTGCTTCCATGTCTTTGAAGGGTTAAAATATTTTTTATAATAAAAAAAATTAATCTTGGTGTCAAATAATAACATTAATGGTTTTTAATCAAACTTTTCTGAAAGAAGTGCCAAAAAAAATTGGGTAATTTTTGACCCCATTTCTAAAAAGGGTTAAAATATTTTTTTTTTTTTAATAAAAATGACTTTGTCTTAGTGTAAAATAATTACTTTTAAGTATATTTATTAAAATTCAGTAATAAATTAATAACATTACGTATTTAAAAAATAAAAAAAAAATTAATTTTTCATTTTTGACTCCGGAAAAAAGGGTTAAGTTTAACCAATTTTAAAAACAAAGAACCTGTTTATATTTTCCATAGTATGGATAATTTTATTTCATATAAACATTATTAAAATTGAACATAAATAAGATTTATAAAGCATTTACTCAAATTATGAGCAAAAAATTACTTTTTTTCGAAATTCGTCGAATTGGAACGCAAGGTACGGGAAAATGGTTTGTGATATCGACCTCAATTTTTTGAGTTTTATTGTTTTTTTAACACACAGATGAGAGAAATTCAAATTTGTAATATTTGTTTAACAAAATTTTCAAAAAATTAAAAAATGCGTTTTGAAACCCATCTGAGAAAAATTACCCATTTTCGATTATGAAAAAAACTAAGTAAATATTGTTATATTTTAACAAAATTAAACTATGAAGTACTTACAAGTCTTAAAATGATAAATCATGTCGTAGTAGTAGTTTTTTCTAGCGGTGTATCCTTAGGCGTATTGTCAAGGACTCGAATTTTTGGTGGTAAATAGTAATAACTTCAAAACTGTTTTATGGATTTCAAATATTGATGACTTCAATTAAAGCTGCACTAGTTTTTTTAGTTTCCATTATCTTTTCTCTTAAAAATAAATTGTAAATGGACGAGGTGTAGCAAAAACTGCAAATACTCTCAGTTTTCCCCATACAAATGGGCTCAAAAACTTTGGGCCAGTTGCGGGGGCTCGTATCCTAAAAATAAATAAATAATATTTGGCACACTTCCCATATAATTTCACTATTAGAAGTCGATCAGAGACAAAAGTCAAAAAACGACCCACCCTTGTAAACACTTATATAGTTTTAAAATATTTCAAGAACTATATTCTTTTTTTGACAAAATTCATTAAATATATAACTTTTAAATAACATATACCTACTTTAAATAACATATCAGAGAAGAGACTGAATACATTCACAAATATTGACAGCAACGTATGCATGTTGCTTTTGCATTGCCTACAAAGGCAATAACTTTTTATACAGATGCCTTCATTGATTCACACATTTTCGTTGATTGCTTTTTTACACACTATTTTATTATTGCACTGCACGTTAATCAACGAAATAGTTTGATGTCACTTTTTAAGTTAGAAAAAATTCGAACCACTCTCTCATTTTTCGTTCTATTCGCAAAGTATTCGTATAATATGTCTGCGTTGTTATCAGTGCTGCCATATGTTTTTCTTTGCTTTCCCGCTAAATTATTGGGCCAAAATTTTTTTATTGAATATTTTTCGATAAAAATATTTTTCTATAGAAAAATTTTTGATCAAAATATTTTTCTATGAAATATTTTGCTATAAAAAATTTTCAATAAAATATTTTTCTTCAAAAAGAAGAGTATTTGCATTTGATCCCAAACCTGTTACATTTATTTATTAGTGTAACAGATCAATTTATTGATAAAAAACCAAAAAATGTTTGCGGAGAAACCAAATTCCTCGACGCGTTTCGATGGTTGGTTAAGCCATCTCTTCAGGAGGATTATCCCCAATTTAGACAGATCGAAAACCTCGCATTATTACTATATTTACAAACACAACTTTTCAAGAATGTGGGAAGTGAAGGTAGATGAAAACTGAAAAATGTTTGTTTTTGTTCAGTCGATGATCTACGCTTTTACTTATGGTTTATGAACATAATTCTGAAAAGTTGTGTTTGTAAATATAGTAATAATGCGCGGTTTTCGATCTGTCTAAATTGGGGATAATCCTCCTGAAGAGATGGCTTAACCAACCATCGAAACGCGTCGAGGAATTTGGTTTCTCCGCAAACATTTTTTGGCTTTTTATCAATAAATTGATCTGTTACATTAATAAATAAATGTAACAGGTTTGGGATTAAATGCAAATACTCTTCTTTTTGAATAATAATTACATCCCGACTATTTTGTTATTTTTTGATAAAATATTTTTCTAAACAAAAATTTGCAAATCAATATTTTTTTTAGAAAAATTTTCGATAAAAATGTTTTTCCATAGAAAAATTTTCGGTAAAAATATTTTTCTATAGTAAAAATTTTCAATAAAAATATTTTTCTATAGAAAATTTTTCGATAAAAATATATATTTCTATTGAAAAATTGTTGATAAAAATATTTTTCTATAGAAAGATTTTTTTAAAAAGTATTTTTGTATGGAACATATTTTTCTATAGAAAGATTTTCAATAACAAAAAATGTATACAAAAATTTTTGATAAAAAAAATTTATTATAGAAAAAAATTTTATTATAGAAATTTTTTTTATAATAATAATATAAAAAAATACAATCGAAAACTTGTTTTTAAAACGAACTACATACACATTACAAAAAATTACCAATATTAGTTAAAAGTATAAAAACGGCAACTCTGCCTACGTTTTTGTTATGATCTCTTCGTACCTTAGCGGTAAATAGTGCTAAAAAATTGAAATCCCGCTAACCGATAAAGCACAAAAGAAAATATACCACTTTGACTTGTTTTTGAATAGAGTAAAGCTTATAATACACTTCTTACGTGTGTTAAAAAGTTTGTTTATAAATTACTTAAAACGGATTTATGAATTTAAGGTACCCTATTTTGAGGTCTGTGATTGTCCGCCCTAGTAAAACATATGTTTTGCAAGTTCAAAACTTGATCTCCCTAACAATTACACGCAACGGTTAATTTCAGTGTTTGACGACTTTTTACTATAAATTTAACGATTTCGCATCCATTTCATCTGGCAACTTGTTTCTTTCTTTTTGCCTTTGCCCACCTATACAACTATAGTTTTGTCTTGTGCACAACTTGTCTTGTAACACAACTAAAATCATTCATAATATTTCGTAAACACTCTAGCATTCACTATTAAAAAATGAATGGTTGAATGTTTTCCTAGTGTATTGGTTTGCATTTAGAAACACAAGCAATGCATGCAGTAAATTTCATTATACTCTTATTTTGTGAATATGCATTGTTTCGTCTCATTAAAATATTGCAAATTGACGGCAAGCTTTCATTTATGTGTGAATACATTCAAAGCAAGAAAACAGCCATTCAATCTCTTCTCTGTAACATATACTTTAAATATCATAAACTTATCGCATAGACAACATTTAAATACATATATCTAATGTAATTTTTTACAAAATAAATTATGTGATACAAATAATAATGTAGGAGACTGAATATAAAATAATGAAATTGACTTAAAATCATGTTAAGCTAAAGATTTTATTAAATAAATATATACAAACATGTGTTACTAAAATAATTTTAACTGAACTGAATAAAATGGTATTAATGATTTAAAATCAATTTTTTTTAAGTAATATTTATTTTTAAGGTAATATTTAAGAGAACATGTGTTTTTATTTATTTTTTATTATCTTTTTATTTTTTATTATATGATTCTTAAATTTATAATCTTTAAGCGATATCAAATTGCCTTTGTTGCAATTTGAATTATATTACAGCATTTGCTAAATTAATAAATAATTTATTAGAAAATGAAAATATACACTGTTTCATTATTTCCACAAAATAAATAAAACTCCATTCTGAAATGATATCCAATAAATTGTATCCGTCCATCTCCTGAGATTTTCGAGAAAAGGACTAAAGTCCTTTTTAAAAGTTAAAAATCAAATTTCTTAATAATTCCGAAAAAAACAAGCTGTTAACACTTTTGACCATTGGATATTTATTCAGGTCCGTTCTGAAATGATATCCAATAAATTGTATCCGCCCATCTCCTAAGATTTTCGAGAAAAGGACCAAAGTCCTTTTTAAAATTTAAAAGTCAAATTTCTTAATAATTCCGAAAAAACAAACTGTTAACACTTTTGACCATTGGATATTTATTCTGGTCCGTTCTGAAATGATATCCAATAAATTTTGTCCTCCCATCTCCTAACATTTTCGAGAAAAGGACTAAAGTCCTTTTTAAAATTTAAAAATCAAATTTCTTATTAATTACAAAAAAAACAAACTGTTAACACTTTTGACCATTGGAAATGATATCCAATAAATTTTATCCGCCCATCTCCTAAGATTTTTGAGAAAAGGACTTAAGTCCTTTTTAAAATTTAAAAATCAAATTTCTTAATAATTCCGAAAAAATAACAAACTGTTAACACTTGTGACCATTGGATATTTATTCAGGTCCGTTCTGAAATGATATCCAATAAATTTTATCCGCCCATCTCCTAACATTTTCGAGGAAAGGACTAAAACTCTTTTTAAAATTTAAAAATCAAATTTCTTAATAATTACGAAAAAAACAAACTGTTAACACTTTTGACCATTGGATATTTATTCAGGTCCGTTCTGAAATGACATCCAATAAATTTTATCCGCCCATCTCTTAAGATTTTTGAGAAAAAGACTAAAGTCCTTTTTAAAATTTAAAATAAAATTTCTTAATAATTCCGAAAAAACAAACTGTTAGCACTTTTGACCATTGGATATTTATTCAAGTCCGTTCTGAAATGATATCCCATAAATTTTATCCGCCCATCTCCTACGATTTTCGCGAAAAGGACAAAAGTGCATAAATATCATTTAGAATTTTCTTTTTGTTTTTTTTTCGCATATTAAGCATAAAAAAATGTTTACTCAAACATTTGTAAATATTTTAATTCTGGGATAATATGGTATATAGCAGTATTTTTTTTTTATTTTTTTAAGGTGATTTTAGTATATAAATATCGGTTTTAGAGTGATAGCTAAATTTTTTACCCCTAACAGTACCCCTGTTAAGTGCTTAACATAGCTCTGTTAACTATTTGGGTTTGAGTCTTAGAAAGTTAAATTTTAAATTTAACTTCACACACATATTCTATAACGCCTTTCGAAATTAATTTTCCAGGCATTTTTTTTAATTTTTTGTTTTATTATTTAGGACCAGCACTCAGGGGATGACCCCTACTTATGCAATGCATTGTGTTGGAACTAGGAAAATAGGTTATGGGAGGGTGGATAGATGGAGTAGTGTTTATGGACATTTGATTTGAACTTCCCTATATTGCAACTGGCAGGGAAAATTTCTGCGGGTAGTAAATTCCACATACGAACTGTACGGCTAAAGAATGAATTTTCTCTGTAGTGTGTTGTTCTGTCTACTGGCCAATCGACTACGAAGGGATGAGCTCTAACAGACAGACGTGTATTGCGTAGAAAAATTCGAGTTTCAGGAACAAGTTCCCTTATTTCATTAGAGCACATTCCAAAGTAGTAACGATAGAACAGTGTGACACAACCCACATTGCGACGGTGCTCTAGTGAATCAATAGAGTTGGATACCCTACTGTCACCAATAAGCACCTTCGCCCTCTCCAGCACCCGGTCGAGAAGCTCCAAAATAGACTTTGAAGCACCGGCCCATACATGAGAGTTGTATTCCATTTTCGGTCGAATATAGGTGGTGTTAATAGTAAGGAGATCAGATGGAGTGAAGTATCTTTTACACCGTTTAAGAAAACCGAGACACTTGAATGCTTCTTTCGACACTTGAAAAATGTGATCAGTCCAACGGACATCACATTGAATTCTCATGCCCAGAACATCAAGAGTATCTGATTCCTCGATATTTTCACCACCCATTAATACAGATGAAGTAACATGATCCGCCGTGCGTTTGTGCGTAAGCATACAACACTGAGTTTTCCGCGCATTAAAATCGACTCTATTCGCACGATCCCATTCTGAGATTGTTTCTAAATCGCGGTTTAATGATTCATTCATGTTTTGCCTCATAGTGCCAATCTCTAAAAGGTTTGGTCTATGATTGAATGAATACGAATGGCAAATGTTACTATCATCTGCAAAAGAGTAGATAGGATTAGAAGTTTGACGTAGAAGGTCGTTTATAAAGATAAGAAACAGAGTAGGAGAAAGAACGGAGCCTTGCGGTATCCCTGAATTTAGCTTGAAATCGTTTGATGAGATCCCATCTACAACAACTCTTATAGTGCGATCCCTGAGAAAGCTCGATATAAATCGAGAGAAGTTACCACCGACACCAAAAGCAATAAGTTTTGATAGAAGTGCTACGTGCCACACTCTATCAAACGCCTTGGAAATATCCAGAGCCACAACTTTACTGAAAAGATTAGCTAATGGACGCGAAAGCGTCGAACAGCACTGCTTCAAGACCAGTGCTGGAATACCATCCGGCCCTGGCGACTTGTTTATGTTGAGATCTGCTAAAACCCTTTTTACAGCACGGGCGCGAAAGAATATCTTTGGCATAGTTACAGATACTCTTTCGAGCTCGGGCGGAGGCTGAGTGCTTTCCGGCAAGCGGGAATTACTTGCAAATACTTCAGCTAAAAGGTTAGCTTTATCAGCCGGGTCAGTGAATGATTGACCATTCCTTAAAAGAGAAGAAATTGTAGAACTAGCATTATTCTTGATTCGTTTAACGAATGACCAAAAACTCTTACTGCCCCGAGGAGCAGCAAGAATTTTAGTACGAAGACGCTGCTCGTACAGAGCTTTTTCACGTCTTAATACTTTGGCACATGTACGCCTCTTACGTTTGCGTTGCGTATCAGTAACTGGATTTTGGTTATTACGCCAGTTTCTGAAAGCTTCCTCTCGGGATCTGTCTGCTTGTTTGCACGTCTGATTAAACCAAGTTTTTACTTTTGGTTTAATCGAAATATTTTTCACTGGGATAGACATTTTCATTCCCAGCTTAATAACATTTGAAACCATTTCCGCCGAGGCGTTGACATTGCTGTCGAGGAAACAAAGTTTCCAGTTAAAATGCCTATAGAATTCGTTGAGCTCTGCCCAACGACCTTTTTCGTATATAAAAGTTGAACGTTTCGTGGCTGTTTTCGAAATGTTGCGAAGTGAGGAGAGCGAAAAAGTGGCGGAAATGGCACAATGATCGGAATTTCCGAGAGGTGCAAGAACCTTTACTTCATACTTATCAGGGTGTGAAGTAAGGAAAAGGTCAAGGATGTTTTGTTGGTGCCCATCAACACATGGAATATGTGTTGGCTCATTCACCAGTTGCGCAAGGTGATTGTGCGCTGCAAATAACTCAACATATTGGCCTTCAGGAGTTGTGTGGCTTGAATGGCGAAGCCAGGACGAGTTGTGAACATTGAAATCACCAGCAATAACGATTTCACTGCTCGGACAACTCTCGAGGATCTTCGAAATTGAATCGGAAAGGGCATCGAAGCCAGATAGAGTTGTGTCCCTTTCCGCGTTTGGACTTCTATAAAGAAACCCGAAGTACAAAAGATGCGCCCTGATTCAGAATTTAACCCAGAGACAGCTAAATTCGTTATCATGTGTGCCTAATGATTGCTGGCACTGGTACGCAACTTCATCGAGAATGTACAATGCAATGCCCCTATGAAGGTTAAAAAGGGATAGGAATTGATACCCAGGTATGTGAAAATCCTGTGGATCAGCATTTTCAGATACCTGGGTTTCAGACAAGGCGAAAACATCCGGCCGATGGAGACAAATGTGTGCGTAAACAGAGAAGAAATTTGCTCTTAGCCCACGTATGTTGCAGAAGTTTATGGTGAAACGATCTGCCATTGCAATATATTGAAAAACTAATCAATTGTCTATTTATAGTAAAAGTCTCAAAGATGTTAATTGTTGTCAGCGATACTAATCAATGGTCAGTGTTATGCCTTCACCATTAAATAGTTTGACAACAATTAAGTCAGTGATACTTTAATTATAAAAAAAAGATAAGGAACGAAAACACAATGACAATTGCTGAGAGGGCCATAAAAGCCCTGATCTAGTCATTGTTTATGCTAAGTGCCAACGCTGATAAATTTTTCTTTTATGTTATTAATGATGTTCTGTAGATTTGTTTATTGTTGTATTGATTTATTGTGTTTGTTGTATTAAGAAAGAAAATAAAACTGGTTTGGAGAGTTTTGTTTATTGTTGGATGTTATTAATTTTGGGTTTTTTTTTTGTTATTTTCACTGTTTGAGTTTTTTTTTTTATTTTGATTTTTAATTATTTTAATTTTTAGTTATTATGGTGTTAATGTTAATAAGTTTATTAATTTTTTTGCACGGGTTTTAATTATTATTTGTAAAAAAAAAAATAATTTTGTTTAAAACACTGAACGCAAACAAAATACACATGGACGGACAAACAACATGTAAAAACGAGTGTAGACAGGACGGACGTCAAAACACTACTTTTGTTTAATGCAAACAATTACTTGACAAACTGTATATTTTTCGTATTTTTAGAACTTTATAATGCTGTAAATATAACCCAACAGTTTACAAGGAAACGTTGCCTTTAAAACTAGATGTAGTCACTGATTTTGTTTTAAAGGACAAAAGACATATATGACAGGGTCTTTATTTTGTTACTCTCTACAAGTAATAATAATAATATCCACGACAACATTCCATTGGAACAAGTGGTACTTCTCTTAGACAATGAGCTGCGTCCGATTCTATTTTAGACTCGAACGGCAAATGAATTAGTTAGAGAAGTATTACATAGCCTTATGGCAGATTCTTCTAACTAATGTGATTTATGGTGCGAACGTTTTGAAGGCCGGACGGGTTCGTCTGAAATTGAGTTCTTAGAAAATATTCGTCTGGCTTACGTTATGTTACGTTGAACTTATTTTGTTTTCAAATTGTTTGGTTCCCAATATATTTTAATTCATAAGCTTTTTTATTTCTTCAAACAAAATTTTAATATCTAAATAAAAAAAGGTAACTCTTTATTCTCTTTGACAAAAAATAATTACTCAAAATCTAAAAATTAAAATTTCTCTCAAATCAATTTAAAAATTGCGAAGTTTGTAAGGATTTCTTCGCCAATACCAACATTTACAAATTCGAGGACAATACCATAAGCATTAAATTTATCTGAGATCCGTACCGTATTATTGTTTGGAAGAAACTCTTCATAACAAAGCTCTCTACTTGTTTTTATGATGAGATTACCCACTCACCCAAGTGCATAAAACTATTATTTGATTCTACTTTCTATAACACTCTCGAAACACACTGCTCTAAGTTCTAGTTCTGTTGTTCTGTTCTAGTTCTGTTCTAGTTCTGTTCTAGTTCTGTTCTAGTTCTGTTCTAGTTCTGTTCTAGTTCTGTTCTAGTTCTGTTCTAGTTCTGTTCTAGTTCTGTTCTAGTTCTGTTCTAGTTCTGTTCTAGTTCTGTTCTAGTTCTGTTCTAGTTCTGTTCTAGTTCTGTTCTAGTTCTGTTCTAGTTCTGTTCTAGTTCTGTTCTAGTTCTGTTCTAGTTCTGTTCTAGTTCTGTTCTAGTTCTGTTCTAGTTCTGTTCTAGTTCTGTTCTACTTCTGTTCTAGCTCTGTTCTAGTTCTGTTCTAGTTCTGTTCTAGTTCTGTTCTAGTTCTGTTCTAGTTCTGTTCTAGTTCTGTTCTAGTTCTGTTCTAGTTCTGTTCTAGTTCTGTTCTAGTTCTGTTCTAGTTCTGTTCTAGTTCTGTTCTAGTTCTGTTCTAGTTCTAGTTCTGTTCTGTTCTAGTTCTGTTCTAGTTCTGTTCTAGTTCTGTTCTAGTTCTGTTCTAGTTCTGTTCTAGTTCTGTTCTAGTTCTGTTCTAGTTCTGTTCTAGTTCTGTTCTAGTTCTGTTCTAGTTCTGTTCTAGTTCTGTTCTAGTTCTGTTCTAGTTCTGTTCTAGTTCTGTTCTAGTTCTGTTCTAGTTCTGTTCTAGTTCTGTTCTAGTTCTGTTCTAGTTCTGTTCTAGTTCTGTTCTAGTTCTGTTCTAGTTCTGTTCTAGTTCTGTTCTAGTTCTGTTCTAGTTCTGTTCTAGTTCTGTTCTAGTTCTGTTCTAGTTTTGTTCTAGTTCTGTTCTAGTTCTGTTCTAGTTCTGTTCTAGTTCTGTTCTAGTTCTGTTCTAGTTCTGTTCTAGTTCTGTTCTAGTTCTGTTCTAGTTCTGTTCTAGTTCTGTTCTAGTTCTGTTCTAGTTCTGTTCTAGTTCTGTTCTAGTTCTGTTCTAGTTCTGTTCTAGTTCTGTTCTAGCTCTGTTCTAGTTCTGTTCTAGTTCTGTTCTAGTTCTGTTCTAGTTCTGTTCTAGTTCTGTTCTAGGTCTGTTCTAGTTCTGTTCTAGTTCTGTTCTAGTTCTGTTCTAGTTCTGTTCTAGTTCTGTTCTAGTTCTGTTCTAGTTCTGTTCTAGTTCTGTTCTAGTTCTGTTCTAGTTCTGTTCTAGTTCTGTTCTAGTTCTCTTGTAGTTCTCTTGTAGTTCTGTTCTAGTTCTGTTCTAGTTTTGTTCTAGTTTTGTTCTAGTTCTGTTCTAGTTCTGTTCTAGTTCTGTTCTAGTTCTGTTCTAGTTCTGTTCTAGTTCTGTTCTAGTTCTGTTCTAGTTCTGTTCTAGTTCTGTTCTAGTTATGTTCTAGTTCTGTTCTAGTTCTAGTTCTAGTTCTAGTTCTAGTTCTGTTCTAGTTCTGTTCTAGTTCTGTTCTAGTTCTGTTCTAGTTCTGTTCTAGTTCTGTTCTAGTTCTGTTCTAGTTCTGTTCTAGTTCTGTTCTAGTTCTGTTCTAGTTCTGTTCTAGTTCTGTTCTAGTTCTGTTCTAGTTCTGTTCTAGTTCTGTTCTAGTTTCTGTTCTAGTTCTGTTCTAGTTCTGTTCTAGTTCTGTTCTAGTTCTGTTCTAGTTCTGTTCTAGTTCTGTTCTAGTTCTGTTCTAGTTCTGTTCTAGTTCTGTTCTAGTTCTGTTCTAGTTCTGTTCTAGTTCTGTTCTAGTTCTGTTCTAGTTCTGTTCTAGTTCTGTTCTAGTTCTGTTCTAGTTCTGTTCTAGTTCTGTTCTAGTTCTGTTCTAGTTCTGTTCTAGTTCTGTTCTAGTTCTGTTCTAGTTCTGTTCTAGTTCTGTTCTAGTTCTGTTCTAGTTCTGTTCTAGTTCTGTTCTAGTTCTGTTCTAGTTCTGTTCTAGTTCTGTTCTAGTTCTGTTCTAGTTCTGTTCTAGTTCTGTTCTAGTTCTGTTCTAGTTCTGTTCTAGTTCTGTTCTAGTTCTGTTCTAGTTCTGTTCTAGTTCTGTTCTAGTTCTGTTCTAGTTCTGTTCTAGTTCTGTTCTAGTTCTGTTCTAGTTCTGTTCTAGTTCTGTTCTAGTTCTGTTCTAGTTCTGTTCTAGTTCTGTTCTAGTTCTGTTCTAGTTCTGTTCTAGTTCTGTTCTAGTTCTGTTCTAGTTCTGTTCTAGTTCTGTTCTAGTTCTGTTCTAGTTCTGTTCTAGTTCTGTTCTAGTTCTGTTCTAGTTCTGTTCTAGTTCTGTTCTAGTTCTGTTCTAGTTCTGTTCTAGTTCTGTTCTAGTTCTGTTCTAGTTCTGTTCTAGTTCTGTTCTAGTTCTGTTCTAGTTCTGTTCTAGTTCTGTTCTAGTTCTGTTCTAGTTCTGTTCTAGTTCTGTTCTAGTTCTGTTCTAGTTCTGTTCTAGTTCTGTTCTAGTTCTGTTCTAGTTCTGTTCTAGTTCTGTTCTAGTTCTGTTCTAGTTCTGTTCTAGTTCTGTTCTAGTTCTGTTCTAGTTCTGTTCTAGTTCTGTTCTAGTTCTGTTCTAGTTCTGTTCTAGTTCTGTTCTAGTTCTGTTCTAGTTCTGTTCTAGTTCTGTTCTAGTTCTGTTCTAGTTCTGTTCTAGTTCTGTTCTAGTTCTGTTCTAGTTCTGTTCTAGTTCTGTTCTAGTTCTGTTCTAGTTCTGTTCTAGTTCTGTTCTAGTTCTGTTCTAGTTCTGTTCTAGTTCTGTTCTAGTTCTGTTCTAGTTCTGTTCTAGTTCTGTTCTAGTTCTGTTCTAGTTCTGTTCTAGTTCTGTTCTAGTTCTGTTCTAGTTCTGTTCTAGTTCTGTTCTAGTTCTGTTCTAGTTCTGTTCTAGTTCTGTTCTAGTTCTGTTCTAGTTCTGTTCTAGTTCTGTTCTAGTTCTGTTCTAGTTCTGTTCTAGTTCTGTTCTAGTTCTGTTCTAGTTCTGTTCTAGTTCTGTTCTAGTTCTGTTCTAGTTCTGTTCTAGTTCTGTTCTAGTTCTGTTCTAGTTCTGTTCTAGTTCTGTTCTAGTTCTGTTCTAGTTCTGTTCTAGTTCTGTTCTAGTTCTGTTCTAGTTCTGTTCTAGTTCTGTTCTAGTTCTGTTCTAGTTCTGTTCTAGTTCTGTTCTAGTTCTGTTCTAGTTCTGTTCTAGTTCTGTTCTAGTTCTGTTCTAGTTCTGTTCTAGTTCTGTTCTAGTTCTGTTCTAGTTCTGTTCTAGTTCTGTTCTAGTTCTGTTCTAGTTCTGTTCTAGTTCTGTTCTAGTTCTGTTCTAGTTCTGTTCTAGTTCTGTTCTAGTTCTGTTCTAGTTCTGTTCTAGTTCTGTTCTAGTTCTGTTCTAGTTCTGTTCTAGTTCTGTTCTAGTTCTGTTCTAGTTCTGTTCTAGTTCTGTTCTAGTTCTGTTCTAGTTCTGTTCTAGTTCTGTTCTAGTTCTGTTCTAGTTCTGTTCTAGTTCTGTTCTAGTTCTGTTCTAGTTCTGTTCTAGTTCTGTTCTAGTTCTGTTCTAGTTCTGTTCTAGTTCTGTTCTAGTTCTGTTCTAGTTCTGTTCTAGTTCTGTTCTAGTTCTGTTCTAGTTCTGTTCTAGTTCTGTTCTAGTTCTGTTCTAGTTCTGTTCTAGTTCTGTTCTAGTTCTGTTCTAGTTCTGTTCTAGTTCTGTTCTAGTTCTGTTCTAGTTCTGTTCTAGTTCTGTTCTAGTTCTGTTCTAGTTCTGTTCTAGTTCTGTTCTAGTTCTGTTCTAGTTCTGTTCTAGTTCTGTTCTAGTTCTGTTCTAGTTCTGTTCTAGTTCTGTTCTAGTTCTGTTCTAGTTCTGTTCTAGTTCTGTTCTAGTTCTGTTCTAGTTCTGTTCTAGTTCTGTTCTAGTTCTGTTCTAGTTCTGTTCTAGTTCTGTTCTAGTTCTGTTCTAGTTCTGTTCTAGTTCTGTTCTAGTTCTGTTCTAGTTCTGTTCTAGTTCTGTTCTAGTTCTGTTCTAGTTCTGTTCTAGTTCTGTTCTAGTTCTGTTCTAGTTCTGTTCTAGTTCTGTTCTAGTTCTGTTCTAGTTCTGTTCTAGTTCTGTTCTAGTTCTGTTCTAGTTCTGTTCTAGTTCTGTTCTAGTTCTGTTCTAGTTCTGTTCTAGTTCTGTTCTAGTTCTGTTTAGTTCTGTTCTAGTTGTCTGTTCTAGTTCTGTTCTAGTTCTGTTCTAGTTCTGTTCTAGTTCTGTTCTAGTTCTGTTCTAGTTCTGTTCTAGTTCTGTTCTAGTTCTGTTCTAGTTCTGTTCTAGTTCTGTTCTAGTTCTGTTCTAGTTCTGTTCTAGTTCTGTTCTAGTTCTGTTCTAGTTCTGTTCTAGTTCTGTTCTAGTTCTGTTCTAGTTCTGTTCTAGTTCTGTTCTAGTTCTGTTCTAGTTCTGTTCTAGTTCTGTTCTAGTTCTGTTCTAGTTCTGTTCTAGTTCTGTTCTAGTTCTGTTCTAGTTCTGTTCTAGTTCTGTTCTAGTTCTGTTCTAGTTCTGTTCTAGTTCTGTTCTAGTTCTGTTCTAGTTCTGTTCTAGTTCTGTTCTAGTTCTGTTCTAGTTCTGTTCTAGTTCTGTTCTAGTTCTGTTCTAGTTCTGTTCTAGTTCTGTTCTAGTTCTGTTCTAGTTCTGTTCTAGTTCTGTTCTAGTTCTGTTCTAGTTCTGTTCTAGTTCTGTTCTAGTTCTGTTCTAGTTCTGTTCTAGTTCTGTTCTAGTTCTGTTCTAGTTCTGTTCTAGTTCTGTTCTAGTTCTGTTCTAGTTCTGTTCTAGTTCTGTTCTAGTTCTGTTCTAGTTCTGTTCTAGTTCTGTTCTAGTTCTGTTCTAGTTCTGTTCTAGTTCTGTTCTAGTTCTGTTCTAGTTCTGTTCTAGTTCTGTTCTAGTTCTGTTCTAGTTCTGTTCTAGTTCTGTTCTAGTTCTGTTCTAGTTCTGTTCTAGTTCTGTTCTAGTTCTGTTCTAGTTCTGTTCTAGTTCTGTTCTAGTTCTGTTCTAGTTCTGTTCTAGTTTCTGTTCTAGTTCTGTTCTAGTTCTGTTCTAGTTCTGTTCTAGTTCTGTTCTAGTTCTGTTCTAGTTCTGTTCTAGTTCTGTTCTAGTTCTGTTCTAGTTCTGTTCTAGTTCTGTTCTAGTTCTGTTCTAGTTCTGTTCTAGTTCTGTTCTAGTTCTGTTCTAGTTCTGTTCTAGTTCTGTTCTAGTTCTGTTCTAGTTCTGTTCTAGTTCTGTTCTAGTTCTGTTCTAGTTCTGTTCTAGTTCTGTTCTAGTTCTGTTCTAGTTCTGTTCTAGTTCTGTTCTAGTTCTGTTCTAGTTCTGTTCTAGTTCTGTTCTAGTTCTGTTCTAGTTCTGTTCTAGTTCTGTTCTAGTTCTGTTCTAGTTCTGTTCTAGTTCTGTTCTAGTTCTGTTCTAGTTCTGTTCTAGTTCTGTTCTAGTTCTGTTCTAGTTCTGTTCTAGTTCTGTTCTAGTTCTGTTCTAGTTCTGTTCTAGTTCTGTTCTAGTTCTGTTCTAGTTCTGTTCTAGTTCTGTTCTAGTTCTGTTCTAGTTCTGTTCTAGTTCTGTTCTAGTTCTGTTCTAGTTCTGTTCTAGTTCTGTTCTAGTTCTGTTCTAGTTCTGTTCTAGTTCTGTTCTAGTTCTGTTCTAGTTCTGTTCTAGTTCTGTTCTAGTTCTGTTCTAGTTCTGTTCTAGTTCTGTTCTAGTTCTGTTCTAGTTCTGTTCTAGTTCTGTTCTAGTTCTGTTCTAGTTCTAGTTCTGTTCTGTTCTAGTTCTGTTCTAGTTCTGTTCTAGTTCTGTTCTAGTTCTGTTCTAGTTCTGTTCTAGTTCTGTTCTAGTTCTGTTCTAGTTCTGTTTCTAGTTCTGTTCTAGTTCTGTTCTAGTTCTGTTCTAGTTCTGTTCTAGTTCTGTTCTAGTTCTGTTCTAGTTCTGTTCTAGTTTCTGTTCTAGTTCTGTTCTAGTTCTGTTCTAGTTTTGTTCTAGTTCTGTTCTAGTTCTGTTCTAGTTCTGTTCTAGTTCTGTTCTAGTTCTGTTCTAGTTCTGTTCTAGTTCTGTTCTAGTTCTGTTCTAGTTCTGTTCTAGTTCTGTTCTAGTTCTGTTCTAGTTCTGTTCTAGTTCTGTTCTAGTTCTGTTCTAGTTCTGTTCTAGTTCTGTTCTAGTTCTGTTCTAGTTCTGTTCTAGTTCTGTTCTAGTTCTGTTCTAGTTCTGTTCTAGTTCTGTTCTAGTTCTGTTCTAGTTCTGTTCTAGTTCTGTTCTAGTTCTGTTCTAGTTCTGTTCTAGTTCTGTTCTAGTTCTGTTCTAGTTCTGTTCTAGTTCTGTTCTAGTTCTGTTCTAGTTCTGTTCTAGTTCTGTTCTAGTTCTGTTCTAGTTCTGTTCTAGTTCTGTTCTAGTTCTGTTCTAGTTCTGTTCTAGTTCTGTTCTAGTTCTGTTCTAGTTCTGTTCTAGTTCTGTTCTAGTTCTGTTCTAGTTCTGTTCTAGTTCTGTTCTAGTTCTGTTCTAGTTCTGTTCTAGTTCTGTTCTAGTTCTGTTCTAGTTCTGTTCTAGTTCTGTTCTAGTTCTGTTCTAGTTCTGTTCTAGTTCTGTTCTAGTTCTGTTCTAGTTCTGTTCTAGTTCTGTTCTAGTTCTGTTCTAGTTCTGTTCTAGTTCTGTTCTAGTTCTGTTCTAGTTCTGTTCTAGTTCTGTTCTAGTTCTGTTCTAGTTCTGTTCTAGTTCTGTTCTAGTTCTGTTCTAGTTCTGTTCTAGTTCTGTTCTAGTTCTGTTCTAGTTCTGTTCTAGTTCTGTTCTAGTTCTGTTCTAGTTCTGTTCTAGTTCTGTTCTAGTTCTGTTCTAGTTCTGTTCTGTTCTGTTCTAGTTCTGTTCTAGTTCTGTTCTAGTTCTGTTCTAGTTCTGTTCTAGTTCTGTTCTAGTTCTGTTCTAGTTCTGTTCTAGTTCTGTTCTAGTTCTGTTCTAGTTCTGTTCTAGTTCTGTTCTAGTTCTGTTCTAGTTCTGTTCTAGTTCTGTTCTAGTTCTGTTCTAGTTCTGTTCTAGTTCTGTTCTAGTTCTGTTCTAGTTCTGTTCTAGTTCTGTTCTAGTTCTGTTCTAGTTCTGTTCTAGTTCTGTTCTAGTTCTGTTCTAGTTCTGTTCTAGTTCTGTTCTAGTTCTGTTCTAGTTCTGTTCTAGTTCTGTTCTAGTTCTGTTCTAGTTCTGTTCTAGTTCTGTTCTAGTTCTGTTCTAGTTCTGTTCTAGTTCTGTTCTAGTTCTGTTCTAGTTCTGTTCTAGTTCTGTTCTAGTTCTGTTCTAGTTCTGTTCTAGTTCTGTTCTAGTTCTGTTCTAGTTCTGTTCTAGTTCTGTTCTAGTTCTGTTCTAGTTCTGTTCTAGTTCTGTTCTAGTTCTGTTCTAGTTCTGTTCTAGTTCTGTTCTAGTTCTGTTCTAGTTCTGTTCTAGTTCTGTTCTAGTTCTGTTCTAGTTCTGTTCTAGTTCTGTTCTAGTTCTGTTCTAGTTCTGTTCTAGTTCTGTTCTAGTTCTGTTCTAGTTCTGTTCTAGTTCTGTTCTAGTTCTGTTCTAGTTCTGTTCTAGTTCTGTTCTAGTTCTGTTCTAGTTCTGTTCTAGTTCTGTTCTAGTTCTGTTCTAGTTCTGTTCTAGTTCTGTTCTAGTTCTGTTCTAGTTCTGTTCTAGTTCTGTTCTAGTTCTGTTCTAGTTCTGTTCTAGTTCTGTTCTAGTTCTGTTCTAGTTCTGTTCTAGTTCTGTTCTAGTTCTGTTCTAGTTCTGTTCTAGTTCTGTTCTAGTTCTGTTCTAGTTCTGTTCTAGTTCTGTTCTAGTTCTGTTCTAGTTCTGTTCTAGTTCTGTTCTAGTTCTGTTCTAGTTCTGTTCTAGTTCTGTTCTAGTTCTGTTCTAGTTCTGTTCTAGTTCTGTTCTAGTTCTGTTCTAGTTCTGTTCTAGTTCTGTTCTAGTTCTGTTCTAGTTCTGTTCTAGTTCTGTTCTAGTTCTGTTCTAGTTCTGTTCTAGTTCTGTTCTAGTTCTGTTCTAGTTCTGTTCTAGTTCTGTTCTAGTTCTGTTCTAGTTCTGTTCTAGTTCTGTTCTAGTTCTGTTCTAGTTCTGTTCTAGTTCTGTTCTAGTTCTGTTCTAGTTCTGTTCTAGTTCTGTTCTAGTTCTGTTCTAGTTCTGTTCTAGTTCTGTTCTAGTTCTGTTCTAGTTCTGTTCTAGTTCTGTTCTAGTTCTGTTCTAGTTCTGTTCTAGTTCTGTTCTAGTTCTGTTCTAGTTCTGTTCTAGTTCTGTTCTAGTTCTGTTCTAGTTCTGTTCTAGTTCTGTTCTAGTTCTGTTCTAGTTCTGTTCTAGTTCTGTTCTAGTTCTGTTCTAGTTCTGTTCTAGTTCTGTTCTAGTTCTGTTCTAGTTCTGTTCTAGTTCTGTTCTAGTTCTGTTCTAGTTCTGTTCTAGTTCTGTCTGTTCTAGTTCTGTTCTAGTTCTGTTCTAGTTCTGTTCTAGTTCTGTTCTAGTTCTGTTCTAGTTCTGTTCTAGTTCTGTTCTAGTTCTGTTCTAGTTCTGTTCTAGTTCTGTTCTAGTTCTGTTCTAGTTCTGTTCTAGTTCTGTTCTAGTTCTGTTCTAGTTCTGTTCTAGTTCTGTTCTAGTTCTGTTCTAGTTCTGTTCTAGTTCTGTTCTAGTTCTGTTCTAGTTCTGTTCTAGTTCTGTTCTAGTTCTGTTCTAGTTCTGTTCTAGTTCTGTTCTAGTTCTGTTCTAGTTCTGTTCTAGTTCTGTTCTAGTTCTGTTCTAGTTCTGTTCTAGTTCTGTTCTAGTTCTGTTCTAGTTCTGTTCTAGTTCTGTTCTAGTTCTGTTCTAGTTCTGTTCTAGTTCTGTTCTAGTTCTGTTCTAGTTCTGTTCTAGTTCTGTTCTAGTTCTGTTCTAGTTCTGTTCTAGTTCTGTTCTAGTTCTGTTCTAGTTCTGTTCTAGTTCTGTTCTAGTTCTGTTCTAGTTCTGTTCTAGTTCTGTTCTAGTTCTGTTCTAGTTCTGTTCTAGTTCTGTTCTAGTTCTGTTCTAGTTCTAGTTCTGTTCTAGTTCTGTTCTAGTTCTGTTCTAGTTCTGTTCTAGTTCTGTTCTAGTTCTGTTCTAGTTCTGTTCTAGTTCTGTTCTAGTTCTGTTCTAGTTCTGTTCTAGTTCTGTTCTAGTTCTGTTCTAGTTCTGTTCTAGTTCTGTTCTAGTTCTGTTCTAGTTCTGTTCTAGTTCTGTTCTAGTTCTGTTCTAGTTCTGTTCTAGTTCTGTTCTAGTTCTGTTCTAGTTCTGTTCTAGTTCTGTTCTAGTTCTGTTCTAGTTCTGTTCTAGTTCTGTTCTAGTTCTGTTCTAGTTCTGTTCTAGTTCTGTTCTAGTTCTGTTCTAGTTCTGTTCTAGTTCTGTTCTAGTTCTGTTCTAGTTCTGTTCTAGTTCTGTTCTAGTTCTGTTCTAGTTCTGTTCTAGTTCTGTTCTAGTTCTGTTCTAGTTCTGTTCTAGTTTCTGTTCTAGTTCTGTTCTAGTTCTGTTCTAGTTCTGTTCTAGTTCTGTTCTAGTTCTGTTCTAGTTCTGTTCTAGTTCTGTTCTAGTTCTGTCTAGTTCTGTTCTAGTTCTGTTCTAGTTCTGTTCTAGTTCTGTTCTAGTTCTGTTCTAGTTCTGTTCTAGTTCTGTTCTAGTTCTGTTCTAGTTCTGTTCTAGTTCTGTTCTAGTTCTGTTCTAGTTCTGTTCTAGTTCTGTTCTAGTTCTGTTCTAGTTCTGTTCTAGTTCTGTTCTAGTTCTGTTCTAGTTCTGTTCTAGTTCTGTTCTAGTTCTGTTCTAGTTCTGTTCTAGTTCTGTTCTAGTTCTGTTCTAGTTCTGTTCTAGTTCTGTTCTAGTTCTGTTCTAGTTCTGTTCTAGTTCTGTTCTAGTTCTGTTCTAGTTCTGTTCTAGTTCTGTTCTAGTTCTGTTCTAGTTCTGTTCTAGTTCTGTTCTAGTTCTGTTCTAGTTCTGTTCTAGTTCTGTTCTAGTTCTGTTTCTAGTTCTGTTCTAGTTCTGTTCTAGTTCTGTTCTAGTTCTGTTCTAGTTCTGTTCTAGTTCTGTTCTAGTTCTGTTCTAGTTCTGTTCTAGTTCTGTTCTAGTTCTGTTCTAGTTCTGTTCTAGTTCTGTTCTAGTCTGTTCTAGTTCTGTTCTAGTTCTGTTCTATTTCTGTTCTAGTTCTGTTCTAGTTCTGTTCTAGTTCTGTTCTAGTTCTGTTCTAGTTCTGTTCTAGTTCTGTTCTAGTTCTGTTCTAGTTCTGTTCTAGTTCTGTTCTAGTTCTGTTCTAGTTCTGTTCTAGTTCTGTTCTAGTTCTGTTCTAGTTCTGTTCTAGTTCTGTTCTAGTTCTGTTCTAGTTCTGTTCTAGTTCTGTTCTAGTTCTGTTCTAGTTCTGTTCTAGTTCTGTTCTAGTTCTGTTCTAGTTCTGTTCTAGTTCTGTTCTAGTTCTGTTCTAGTTCTGTTCTAGTTCTGTTCTAGTTCTGTTCTAGTTCTGTTCTAGTTCTGTTCTAGTTCTGTTCTAGTTCTGTTCTAGTTCTGTTCTAGTTCTGTTCTAGTTCTGTTCTAGTTCTGTTCTAGTTCTGTTCTAGTTCTGTTCTAGTTCTGTTCTAGTTCTGTTCTAGTTCTGTTCTAGTTCTGTTCTAGTTCTGTTCTAGTTCTGTTCTAGTTCTGTTCTAGTTCTGTTCTAGTTCTGTTCTAGTTCTGTTCTAGTTCTGTTCTAGTTCTGTTCTAGTTCTGTTCTAGTTCTGTTCTAGTTCTGTTCTAGTTCTGTCTTTCTAGTTCTGTTCTAGTTCTGTTCTAGTTCTGTTCTAGTTCTGTTCTAGTTCTGTTCTAGTTCTGTTCTAGTTCTGTTCTAGTTCTGTTCTAGTTCTGTTCTAGTTCTGTTCTAGTTCTGTTCTAGTTCTGTTCTAGTTCTGTTCTAGTTCTGTTCTAGTTCTGTTCTAGTTCTGTTCTAGTTCTGTTCTAGTTCTGTTCTAGTTCTGTTCTAGTTCTGTTCTAGTTCTGTTCTAGTTCTGTTCTAGTTCTGTTCTAGTTCTGTTCTAGTTCTGTTCTAGTTCTGTTCTAGTTCTGTTCTAGTTCTGTTCTAGTTCTGTTCTAGTTCTGTTCTAGTTCTGTTCTAGTTCTGTTCTAGTTCTGTTCTAGTTCTGTTCTAGTTCTGTTCTAGTTCTGTTCTAGTTCTGTTCTAGTTCTGTTCTAGTTCTGTTCTAGTTCTGTTCTAGTTCTGTTCTAGTTCTGTTCTAGTTCTGTTCTAGTTCTGTTCTAGTTCTGTTCTAGTTCTGTTCTAGTTCTGTTCTAGTTCTGTTCTAGTTCTGTTCTAGTTCTGTTCTAGTTCTGTTCTAGTTCTGTTCTAGTTCTGTTCTAGTTCTGTTCTAGTTCTGTTCTAGTTCTGTTCTAGTTCTGTTCTAGTTCTGTTCTAGTTCTGTTCTAGTTCTGTTCTAGTTCTGTTCTAGTTCTGTTCTAGTTCTGTTCTAGTTCTGTTCTAGTTCTGTTCTAGTTCTGTTCTAGTTCTGTTCTAGTTCTGTTCTAGTTCTGTTCTAGTTCTGTTCTAGTTCTGTTCTAGTTCTGTTCTAGTTCTGTTCTAGTTCTGTTCTAGTTCTGTTCTAGTTCTGTTCTAGTTCTGTTCTAGTTCTGTTCTAGTTCTGTTCTAGTTCTGTTCTAGTTCTGTTCTAGTTCTGTTCTAGTTCTGTTCTAGTTCTGTTCTAGTTCTGTTCTTGTTCTGTTCTAGTTCTGTTCTAGTTCTGTTCTAGTTCTGTTCTAGTTCTGTTCTAGTTCTGTTCTAGTTCTGTTCTAGTTCTGTTCTAGTTCTGTTCTAGTTCTGTTCTAGTTCTGTTCTAGTTCTGTTCTAGTTCTGTTCTAGTTCTGTTCTAGTTCTGTTCTAGTTCTGTTCTAGTTCTGTTCTAGTTCTGTTCTAGTTCTGTTCTAGTTCTGTTCTAGTTCTGTTCTAGTTCTGTTCTAGTTCTGTTCTAGTTCTGTTCTAGTTCTGTTCTAGTTCTGTTCTAGTTCTGTTCTAGTTCTGTTCTAGTTCTGTTCTAGTTCTGTTCTAGTTCTGTTCTAGTTCTGTTCTAGTTCTGTTCTAGTTCTGTTCTAGTTCTGTTCTAGTTCTGTTCTAGTTCTGTTCTAGTTCTGTTCTAGTTCTGTTCTAGTTCTAGTTCTTTCTAGTTCTGTTCTAGTTCTGTTCTAGTTCTGTTCTAGTTCTGTTCTAGTTCTGTTCTAGTTCTGTTCTAGTTCTAGTTCTGTTCTAGTTCTGTTCTAGTTCTGTTCTAGTTCTGTTCTAGTTCTGTTCTAGTTCTGTTCTAGTTCTGTTCTAGTTCTGTTCTAGTTCTGTTCTAGATCTGTTCTAGTTCTGTTCTAGTTCTGTTCTAGTTCTGTTCTAGTTCTGTTCTAGTTCTGTTCTAGTTCTGTTCTAGTTCTGTTCTAGTTCTGTTCTAGTTCTGTTCTAGTTCTGTTCTAGTTCTGTTCTAGTTCTGTTCTAGTTCTGTTTCAGTTCTGTTCTAGTTCTGTTCTAGTTCTGTTCTAGTTCTGTTCTAGTTCTGTTCTAGTTCTGTACTAGTTCTGTTCTAGTTCTGTTCTAGTTCTGTTCTAGTTCTATTCTAGTTCTGTTCTAGTTCTGTTCTAGTTCTGTTCTAGTTCTGTTCTAGTTCTGTTCTAGTTCTGTTCTAGTTCTGTTCTAGTTATGTTCTAATTCTGTCCTAGTTCTGTTCTAGTTTTGTTCTAGTTCTGTTCTAGTTCTGTTCTAGTTCTGTTCTAGTTCTGTTCTAGTTCTGTTCTAGTTCTGTTCTAGTTCTGTTCTAGTTCTGTTCTAGTTCTGTTCTAGTTCTGTTCTAGTTCTGTTCTAGTTCTGTTCTAGTTCTGTTCTAGTTCTGTTCTAGTTCTGTTCTAGTTCTGTTCTAGTTCTGTTCTAGTTCTGTTCTAGTTCTGTTCTAGTTCTGTTCTAGTTCTGTTCTAGTTCTGTTCTAGTTCTGTTTCTAGTTCTGTTCTAGTTCTGTTCTAGTTCTGTTCTAGTTCTGTTCTAGTTCTGTTCTAGTTCTGTTCTGTTCTAGTTCTGTTCTAGTTCTGTTCTAGTTCTGTTCTAGTTCTAGTTCTAGTTCTGTTCTAGTTCTGTTCTAGTTCTGTTCTAGTTCTGTTCTAGTTCTGTTCTAGTTCTGTTCTAGTTCT
>OW121741.1:54249296-54387220 GCA_933228675.1 Stomorhina lunata | reverse complement strand
TCTGTTCTAGTTCTGTTCTAGTTCTGTTCTAGTTCTGTTCTAGTTCTGTTCTAGTTCTGTTCTAGTTCTGTTCTAGTTCTGTTCTAGTTCTGTTCTAGTTCTGTTCTAGTTCTGTTCTAGTTCTGTTCTAGTTCTGTTCTAGTTCTGTTCTAGTTCTGTTCTAGTTCTGTTCTAGTTCTGTTCTAGTTCTGTTCTAGTTCTGTTCTAGTTCTGTTCTAGTTCTGTTCTAGTTCTGTTCTAGTTCTGTTCTAGTTCTGTTCTAGTTCTGTTCTAGTTCTGTTCTAGTTCTGTTCTAGTTCTGTTCTAGTTCTGTTCTAGTTCTGTTCTAGTTCTGTTCTAGTTCTGTTCTAGTTCTGTTCTAGTTCTGTTCTAGTTCTGTTCTAGTTCTGTTCTAGTTCTGTTCTAGTTCTGTTCTAGTTCTGTTCTAGTTCTGTTCTAGTTCTGTTCTAGTTCTGTTCTAGTTCTGTTCTAGTTCTGTTCTAGTTCTGTTCTAGTTCTGTTCTAGTTCTGTTCTAGTTCTGTTCTAGTTCTGTTCTAGTTCTGTTCTAGTTCTGTTCTAGTTCTGTTCTAGTTCTGTTCTAGTTCTGTTCTAGTTCTGTTCTAGTTCTGTTCTAGTTCTGTTCTAGTTCTGTTCTAGTTCTGTTCTAGTTCTGTTCTAGTTCTGTTCTAGTTCTGTTCTAGTTCTGTTCTAGTTCTGTTCTAGTTCTGTTCTAGTTCTGTTCTAGTTCTGTTCTAGTTCTGTTCTAGTTCTGTTCTAGTTCTGTTCTAGTTCTGTTCTAGTTCTGTTCTAGTTCTGTTCTAGTTCTGTTCTAGTTCTGTTCTAGTTCTGTTCTAGTTCTGTTCTAGTTCTGTTCTAGTTCTGTTCTAGTTCTGTTCTAGTTCTGTTCTAGTTCTGTTCTAGTTCTGTTCTAGTTCTGTTCTAGTTCTGTTCTAGTTCTGTTCTAGTTCTGTTCTAGTTCTGTTCTAGTTCTGTTCTAGTTCTGTTCTAGTTCTGTTCTAGTTCTGTTCTAGTTCTGTTCTAGTTCTGTTCTAGTTCTGTTCTAGTTCTGTTCTAGTTCTGTTCTAGTTCTGTTCTAGTTCTGTTCTAGTTCTGTTCTAGTTCTGTTCTAGTTCTGTTCTAGTTCTGTTCTAGTTCTGTTCTAGTTCTGTTCTAGTTCTGTTCTAGTTCTGTTCTAGTTCTGTTCTAGTTCTGTTCTAGTTCTGTTCTAGTTCTGTTCTAGTTCTAGTTCTGTTCTAGTTCTGTTCTAGTTCTGTTCTAGTTCTGTTCTAGTTCTGTTCTAGTTCTGTTCTAGTTCTGTTCTAGTTCTGTTCTAGTTCTGTTCTAGTTCTGTTCTAGTTCTGTTCTAGTTCTGTTCTAGTTCTGTTCTAGTTCTGTTCTAGTTCTGTTCTAGTTCTGTTCTAGTTCTGTTCTAGTTCTGTTCTAGTTCTGTTCTAGTTCTGTTCTAGTTCTGTTCTAGTTCTGTTCTAGTTCTGTTCTAGTTCTGTTCTAGTTCTGTTCTAGTTCTGTTCTAGTTCTGTTCTAGTTCTGTTCTAGTTCTGTTCTAGTTCTGTTCTAGTTCTGTTCTAGTTCTGTTCTAGTTCTGTTCTAGTTCTGTTCTAGTTCTGTTCTAGTTCTGTTCTAGTTCTGTTCTAGTTCTGTTCTAGTTCTGTTCTAGTTCTGTTCTAGTTCTGTTCTAGTTCTGTTCTAGTTCTGTTCTAGTTCTGTTCTAGTTCTGTTCTAGTTCTGTTCTAGTTCTGTTCTAGTTCTGTTCTAGTTCTGTTCTAGTTCTGTTCTAGTTCTGTTCTAGTTCTGTTCTAGTTCTGTTCTAGTTCTGTTCTAGTTCTGTTCTAGTTCTGTTCTAGTTCTGTTCTAGTTCTGTTCTAGTTCTGTTCTAGTTCTGTTCTAGTTCTGTTCTAGTTCTGTTCTAGTTCTGTTCTAGTTCTGTTCTAGTTCTGTTCTAGTTCTGTTCTAGTTCTGTTCTAGTTCTGTTCTAGTTCTGTTCTAGTTCTGTTCTAGTTCTGTTCTAGTTCTGTTCTAGTTCTGTTCTAGTTCTGTTCTAGTTCTGTTCTAGTTCTGTTCTAGTTCTGTTCTAGTTCTGTTCTAGTTCTGTTCTAGTTCTGTTCTAGTTCTGTTCTAGTTCTGTTCTAGTTCTGTTCTAGTTCTGTTCTAGTTCTGTTCTAGTTCTGTTCTAGTTCTGTTCTAGTTCTGTTCTAGTTCTGTTCTAGTTCTGTTCTAGTTCTGTTCTAGTTCTGTTCTAGTTCTGTTCTAGTTCTGTTCTAGTTCTGTTCTAGTTCTGTTCTAGTTCTGTTCTAGTTCTGTTCTAGTTCTGTTCTAGTTCTGTTCTAGTTCTGTTCTAGTTCTGTTCTAGTTCTGTTCTAGTTCTGTTCTAGTTCTGTTCTAGTTCTGTTCTAGTTCTGTTCTAGTTCTGTTCTAGTTCTGTTCTAGTTCTGTTCTAGTTCTGTTCTAGTTCTGTTCTAGTTCTGTTCTAGTTCTGTTCTAGTTCTGTTCTAGTTCTGTTCTAGTTCTGTTCTAGTTCTGTTCTAGTTCTGTTCTAGTTCTGTTCTAGTTCTGTTCTAGTTCTGTTCTAGTTCTGTTCTAGTTCTGTTCTAGTTCTGTTCTAGTTCTGTTCTAGTTCTGTTCTAGTTCTGTTCTAGTTCTGTTCTAGTTCTGTTCTAGTTCTGTTCTAGTTCTGTTCTAGTTCTGTTCTAGTTCTGTTCTAGTTCTGTTCTAGTTCTGTTCTAGTTCTGTTCTAGTTCTGTTCTAGTTCTGTTCTAGTTCTGTTCTAGTTCTGTTCTAGTTCTGTTCTAGTTCTGTTCTAGTTCTGTTCTAGTTCTGTTCTAGTTCTGTTCTAGTTCTGTTCTAGTTCTGTTCTAGTTCTGTTCTAGTTCTGTTCTAGTTCTGTTCTAGTTCTGTTCTAGTTCTGTTCTAGTTCTGTTCTAGTTCTGTTCTAGTTCTGTTCTAGTTCTGTTCTAGTTCTGTTCTAGTTCTGTTCTAGTTCTGTTCTAGTTCTGTTCTAGTTCTGTTCTAGTTCTGTTCTAGTTCTGTTCTAGTTCTGTTCTAGTTCTGTTCTAGTTCTGTTCTAGTTATGTTCTAGTTCTGTTCTAGTTCTGTTCTAGTTCTGTTCTAGTTCTGTTCTAGTTCTGTTCTAGTTCTGTTCTAGTTCTGTTCTAGTTCTGTTCTAGTTCTGTTCTAGTTCTGTTCTAGTTCTGTTCTAGTTCTGTTCTAGTTCTGTTCTAGTTCTGTTCTAGTTCTGTTCTAGTTCTGTTCTAGTTCTGTTCTAGTTCTGTTCTAGTTCTGTTCTAGTTCTGTTCTAGTTCTGTTCTAGTTCTGTTCTAGTTCTGTTCTAGTTCTGTTCTAGTTCTGTTCTAGTTCTGTTCTAGTTCTGTTCTAGTTCTGTTCTAGTTCTGTTCTAGTTCTGTTCTAGTTCTGTTCTAGTTCTAGTTCTGTTCTAGTTCTGTTCTAGTTCTGTTCTAGTTCTGTTCTAGTTCTGTTCTAGTTCTGTTCTAGTTCTGTTCTAGTTCTGTTCTAGTTCTGTTCTAGTTCTGTTCTAGTTCTGTTCTAGTTCTGTTCTAGTTCTGTTCTAGTTCTGTTCTAGTTCTGTTCTAGTTCTGTTCTAGTTCTGTTCTAGTTCTGTTCTAGTTCTGTTCTAGTTCTGTTCTAGTTCTGTTCTAGTTCTGTTCTAGTTCTGTTCTAGTTCTGTTCTAGTTCTGTTCTAGTTCTGTTCTAGTTCTGTTCTAGTTCTGTTCTAGTTCTGTTCTAGTTCTGTTCTAGTTCTGTTCTAGTTCTGTTCTAGTTCTGTTCTAGTTCTGTTCTAGTTCTGTTCTAGTTCTGTTCTAGTTCTGTTCTAGTTCTGTTCTAGTTCTGTTCTAGTTCTGTTCTAGTTCTGTTCTAGTTCTGTTCTAGTTCTGTTCTAGTTCTGTTCTAGTTCTGTTCTAGTTCTGTTCTAGTTCTGTTCTAGTTCTGTTCTAGTTCTGTTCTAGTTCTGTTCTAGTTCTGTTCTAGTTCTGTTCTAGTTCTGTTCTAGTTCTGTTCTAGTTCTGTTCTAGTTCTGTTCTAGTTCTGTTCTAGTTCTGTTCTAGTTCTGTTCTAGTTCTGTTCTAGTTCTGTTCTAGTTCTGTTCTAGTTCTGTTCTAGTTCTGTTCTAGTTCTGTTCTAGTTCTGTTCTAGTTCTGTTCTAGTTCTGTTCTAGTTCTGTTCTAGTTCTGTTCTAGTTCTGTTCTAGTTCTGTTCTAGTTCTGTTCTAGTTCTGTTCTAGTTCTGTTCTAGTTCTGTTCTAGTTCTGTTCTAGTTCTGTTCTAGTTCTGTTCTAGTTCTGTTCTAGTTCTGTTCTAGTTCTGTTCTAGTTCTGTTCTAGTTCTGTTCTAGTTCTGTTCTAGTTCTGTTCTAGTTCTGTTCTAGTTCTGTTCTAGTTCTGTTCTAGTTCTGTTCTAGTTCTGTTCTAGTTCTGTTCTAGTTCTGTTCTAGTTCTGTTCTAGTTCTGTTCTAGTTCTGTTCTAGTTCTGTTCTAGTTCTGTTCTAGTTCTGTTCTAGTTCTGTTCTAGTTCTGTTCTAGTTCTGTTCTAGTTCTGTTCTAGTTCTGTTCTAGTTCTGTTCTAGTTCTGTTCTAGTTCTGTTCTAGTTCTGTTCTAGTTCTGTTCTAGTTCTGTTCTAGTTCTGTTCTAGTTCTAGTTCTGTTCTAGTTCTGTTCTAGTTCTGTTCTAGTTCTGTTCTAGTTCTGTTCTAGTTCTGTTCTAGTTCTGTTCTAGTTCTGTTCTAGTTCTGTTCTAGTTCTGTTCTAGTTCTGTTCTAGTTCTGTTCTAGTTCTGTTCTAGTTCTGTTCTAGTTCTGTTCTAGTTCTGTTCTAGTTCTGTTCTAGTTCTGTTCTAGTTCTGTTCTAGTTCTGTTCTAGTTCTGTTCTAGTTCTGTTCTAGTTCTGTTCTAGTTCTGTTCTAGTTCTGTTCTAGTTCTGTTCTAGTTCTGTTCTAGTTCTGTTCTAGTTCTGTTCTAGTTCTGTTCTAGTTCTGTTCTAGTTCTGTTCTAGTTCTGTTCTAGTTCTGTTCTAGTTCTGTTCTAGTTCTAGTTCTAGTTCTAGTTCTAGTTCTAGTTCTAGTTCTAGTTCTAGTTCTGTTCTAGTTCTGTTCTAGTTCTGTTCTAGTTCTGTTCTAGTTCTGTTCTAGTTCTGTTCTAGTTCTGTTCTAGTTCTGTTCTAGTTCTGTTCTAGTTCTGTTCTAGTTCTGTTCTAGTTCTGTTCTAGTTCTGTTCTAGTTCTGTTCTAGTTCTGTTCTAGTTCTGTTCTAGTTCTGTTCTAGTTCTGTTCTAGTTCTGTTCTAGTTCTGTTCTAGTTCTGTTCTAGTTCTGTTCTAGTTCTGTTCTAGTTCTGTTCTAGTTCTGTTCTAGTTCTGTTCTAGTTCTGTTCTAGTTCTGTTCTAGTTCTGTTCTAGTTCTGTTCTAGTTCTGTTCTAGTTCTGTTCTAGTTCTGTTCTAGTTCTGTTCTAGTTCTGTTCTAGTTCTGTTCTAGTTCTGTTCTAGTTCTGTTCTAGTTCTGTTCTAGTTCTGTTCTAGTTCTGTTCTAGTTCTGTTCTAGTTCTGTTCTAGTTCTGTTCTAGTTCTGTTCTAGTTCTGTTCTAGTTCTGTTCTAGTTCTGTTCTAGTTCTGTTCTAGTTCTGTTCTAGTTCTGTTCTAGTTCTGTTCTAGTTCTGTTCTAGTTCTGTTCTAGTTCTGTTCTAGTTCTGTTCTAGTTCTGTTCTAGTTCTGTTCTAGTTCTGTTCTAGTTCTGTTCTAGTTCTGTTCTAGTTCTGTTCTAGTTCTGTTCTAGTTCTGTTCTAGTTCTGTTCTAGTTCTGTTCTAGTTCTGTTCTAGTTCTGTTCTAGTTCTGTTCTAGTTCTGTTCTAGTTCTGTTCTAGTTCTGTTCTAGTTCTGTTCTAGTTCTGTTCTAGTTCTGTTCTAGTTCTGTTCTAGTTCTGTTCTAGTTCTGTTCTAGTTCTGTTCTAGTTCTGTTCTAGTTCTGTTCTAGTTCTGTTCTAGTTCTGTTCTAGTTCTGTTCTAGTTCTGTTCTAGTTCTGTTCTAGTTCTGTTCTAGTTCTGTTCTAGTTCTGTTCTAGTTCTGTTCTAGTTCTGTTCTAGTTCTGTTCTAGTTCTGTTCTAGTTCTGTTCTAGTTCTGTTCTAGTTCTGTTCTAGTTCTGTTCTAGTTCTGTTCTAGTTCTGTTCTAGTTCTGTTCTAGTTCTGTTCTAGTTCTGTTCTAGTTCTGTTCTAGTTCTGTTCTAGTTCTGTTCTAGTTCTAGTTCTAGTTCTAGTTCTAGTTCTGTTCTAGTTCTGTTCTAGTTCTGTTCTAGTTCTGTTCTAGTTCTGTTCTAGTTCTGTTCTAGTTCTGTTCTAGTTCTGTTCTAGTTCTGTTCTAGTTCTGTTCTAGTTCTGTTCTAGTTCTGTTCTAGTTCTGTTCTAGTTCTGTTCTAGTTCTGTTCTAGTTCTGTTCTAGTTCTGTTCTAGTTCTGTTCTAGTTCTGTTCTAGTTCTGTTCTAGTTCTGTTCTAGTTCTGTTCTAGTTCTGTTCTAGTTCTGTTCTAGTTCTGTTCTAGTTCTGTTCTAGTTCTGTTCTAGTTCTGTTCTAGTTCTGTTCTAGTTCTGTTCTAGTTCTGTTCTAGTTCTGTTCTAGTTCTGTTCTAGTTCTGTTCTAGTTCTGTTCTAGTTCTGTTCTAGTTCTGTTCTAGTTCTGTTCTAGTTCTGTTCTAGTTCTGTTCTAGTTCTGTTCTAGTTCTGTTCTAGTTCTGTTCTAGTTCTGTTCTAGTTCTGTTCTAGTTCTGTTCTAGTTCTGTTCTAGTTCTGTTCTAGTTCTGTTCTAGTTCTGTTCTAGTTCTGTTCTAGTTCTGTTCTAGTTCTGTTCTAGTTCTGTTCTAGTTCTGTTCTAGTTCTGTTCTAGTTCTGTTCTAGTTCTGTTCTAGTTCTGTTCTAGTTCTGTTCTAGTTCTGTTCTAGTTCTGTTCTAGTTCTGTTCTAGTTCTGTTCTAGTTCTGTTCTAGTTCTGTTCTAGTTCTGTTCTAGTTCTGTTCTAGTTCTGTTCTAGTTCTGTTCTAGTTCTGTTCTAGTTCTGTTCTAGTTCTGTTCTAGTTCTGTTCTAGTTCTGTTCTAGTTCTGTTCTAGTTCTGTTCTAGTTCTGTTCTAGTTCTGTTCTAGTTCTGTTCTAGTTCTGTTCTAGTTCTGTTCTAGTTCTGTTCTAGTTCTGTTCTAGTTCTGTTCTAGTTCTGTTCTAGTTCTGTTCTAGTTCTGTTCTAGTTCTGTTCTAGTTCTGTTCTAGTTCTGTTCTAGTTCTGTTCTAGTTCTGTTCTAGTTCTGTTCTAGTTCTGTTCTAGTTCTGTTCTAGTTCTGTTCTAGTTCTGTTCTAGTTCTGTTCTAGTTCTGTTCTAGTTCTGTTCTAGTTCTGTTCTAGTTCTGTTCTAGTTCTGTTCTAGTTCTGTTCTAGTTCTGTTCTAGTTCTGTTCTAGTTCTGTTCTAGTTCTGTTCTAGTTCTGTTCTAGTTCTGTTCTAGTTCTGTTCTAGTTCTGTTCTAGTTCTGTTCTAGTTCTGTTCTAGTTCTGTTCTAGTTCTGTTCTAGTTCTGTTCTAGTTCTGTTCTAGTTCTGTTCTAGTTCTGTTCTAGTTCTGTTCTAGTTCTGTTCTAGTTCTGTTCTAGTTCTGTTCTAGTTCTGTTCTAGTTCTGTTCTAGTTCTGTTCTAGTTCTGTTCTAGTTCTGTTCTAGTTCTGTTCTAGTTCTGTTCTAGTTCTGTTCTAGTTCTGTTCTAGTTCTGTTCTAGTTCTGTTCTAGTTCTGTTCTAGTTCTGTTCTAGTTCTGTTCTAGTTCTGTTCTAGTTCTGTTCTAGTTCTGTTCTAGTTCTGTTCTAGTTCTGTTCTAGTTCTGTTCTAGTTCTGTTCTAGTTCTGTTCTAGTTCTGTTCTAGTTCTGTTCTAGTTCTGTTCTAGTTCTGTTCTAGTTCTGTTCTAGTTCTGTTCTAGTTCTGTTCTAGTTCTGTTCTAGTTCTGTTCTAGTTCTGTTCTAGTTCTGTTCTAGTTCTGTTCTAGTTCTGTTCTAGTTCTGTTCTAGTTCTGTTCTAGTTCTGTTCTAGTTCTGTTCTAGTTCTGTTCTAGTTCTGTTCTAGTTCTGTTCTAGTTCTGTTCTAGTTCTGTTCTAGTTCTGTTCTAGTTCTGTTCTAGTTCTGTTCTAGTTCTGTTCTAGTTCTGTTCTAGTTCTGTTCTAGTTCTGTTCTAGTTCTGTTCTAGTTCTGTTCTAGTTCTGTTCTAGTTCTGTTCTAGTTCTGTTCTAGTTCTGTTCTAGTTCTGTTCTAGTTCTGTTCTAGTTCTGTTCTAGTTCTGTTCTAGTTCTGTTCTAGTTCTGTTCTAGTTCTGTTCTAGTTCTGTTCTAGTTCTGTTCTAGTTCTGTTCTAGTTCTGTTCTAGTTCTGTTCTAGTTCTGTTCTAGTTCTGTTCTAGTTCTGTTCTAGTTCTGTTCTAGTTCTGTTCTAGTTCTGTTCTAGTTCTGTTCTAGTTCTGTTCTAGTTCTGTTCTAGTTCTGTTCTAGTTCTGTTCTAGTTCTGTTCTAGTTCTGTTCTAGTTCTGTTCTAGTTCTGTTCTAGTTCTGTTCTAGTTCTGTTCTAGTTCTGTTCTAGTTCTGTTCTAGTTCTGTTCTAGTTCTGTTCTAGTTCTGTTCTAGTTCTGTTCTAGTTCTGTTCTAGTTCTGTTCTAGTTCTGTTCTAGTTCTGTTCTAGTTCTGTTCTAGTTCTGTTCTAGTTCTGTTCTAGTTCTGTTCTAGTTCTGTTCTAGTTCTGTTCTAGTTCTGTTCTAGTTCTGTTCTAGTTCTGTTCTAGTTCTGTTCTAGTTCTGTTCTAGTTCTGTTCTAGTTCTGTTCTAGTTCTGTTCTAGTTCTGTTCTAGTTCTGTTCTAGTTCTGTTCTAGTTCTGTTCTAGTTCTGTTCTAGTTCTGTTCTAGTTCTGTTCTAGTTCTGTTCTAGTTCTGTTCTAGTTCTGTTCTAGTTCTGTTCTAGTTCTGTTCTAGTTCTGTTCTAGTTCTGTTCTAGTTCTGTTCTAGTTCTGTTCTAGTTCTGTTCTAGTTCTGTTCTAGTTCTGTTCTAGTTCTGTTCTAGTTCTGTTCTAGTTCTGTTCTAGTTCTGTTCTAGTTCTGTTCTAGTTCTGTTCTAGTTCTGTTCTAGTTCTGTTCTAGTTCTGTTCTAGTTCTGTTCTAGTTCTGTTCTAGTTCTGTTCTAGTTCTGTTCTAGTTCTGTTCTAGTTCTGTTCTAGTTCTGTTCTAGTTCTGTTCTAGTTCTGTTCTAGTTCTGTTCTAGTTCTGTTCTAGTTCTGTTCTAGTTCTGTTCTAGTTCTGTTCTAGTTCTGTTCTAGTTCTGTTCTAGTTCTGTTCTAGTTCTGTTCTAGTTCTGTTCTAGTTCTGTTCTAGTTCTGTTCTAGTTCTGTTCTAGTTCTGTTCTAGTTCTGTTCTAGTTCTGTTCTAGTTCTGTTCTAGTTCTGTTCTAGTTCTGTTCTAGTTCTGTTCTAGTTCTGTTCTAGTTCTGTTCTAGTTCTGTTCTAGTTCTGTTCTAGTTCTGTTCTAGTTCTGTTCTAGTTCTGTTCTAGTTCTGTTCTAGTTCTGTTCTAGTTCTGTTCTAGTTCTGTTCTAGTTCTGTTCTAGTTCTGTTCTAGTTCTGTTCTAGTTCTGTTCTAGTTCTGTTCTAGTTCTGTTCTAGTTCTGTTCTAGTTCTGTTCTAGTTCTGTTCTAGTTCTGTTCTAGTTCTGTTCTAGTTCTGTTCTAGTTCTGTTCTAGTTCTGTTCTAGTTCTGTTCTAGTTCTGTTCTAGTTCTGTTCTAGTTCTGTTCTAGTTCTGTTCTAGTTCTGTTCTAGTTCTGTTCTAGTTCTGTTCTAGTTCTGTTCTAGTTCTGTTCTAGTTCTGTTCTTCTGTTCTAGTTCTGTTCTAGTTCTGTTCTAGTTCTGTTCTAGTTCTGTTCTAGTTCTGTTCTAGTTCTGTTCTAGTTCTGTTCTAGTTCTGTTCTAGTTCTGTTCTAGTTCTGTTCTAGTTCTGTTCTAGTTCTGTTCTAGTTCTGTTCTAGTTCTGTTCTAGTTCTGTTCTAGTTCTGTTCTAGTTCTGTTCTAGTTCTGTTCTAGTTCTGTTCTAGTTCTGTTCTAGTTCTGTTCTAGTTCTGTTCTAGTTCTGTTCTAGTTCTGTTCTAGTTCTGTTCTAGTTCTGTTCTAGTTCTGTTCTAGTTCTGTTCTAGTTCTGTTCTAGTTCTGTTCTAGTTCTGTTCTAGTTCTGTTCTAGTTCTGTTCTAGTTCTGTTCTAGTTCTGTTCTAGTTCTGTTCTAGTTCTGTTCTAGTTCTGTTCTAGTTCTGTTCTAGTTCTGTTCTAGTTCTGTTCTAGTTCTGTTCTAGTTCTGTTCTAGTTCTGTTCTAGTTCTGTTCTAGTTCTGTTCTAGTTCTGTTCTAGTTCTGTTCTAGTTCTGTTCTAGTTCTGTTCTAGTTCTGTTCTAGTTCTGTTCTAGTTCTGTTCTAGTTCTGTTCTAGTTCTGTTCTAGTTCTGTTCTAGTTCTGTTCTAGTTCTGTTCTAGTTCTGTTCTAGTTCTGTTCTAGTTCTGTTCTAGTTCTGTTCTAGTTCTGTTCTAGTTCTGTTCTAGTTCTGTTCTAGTTCTGTTCTAGTTCTGTTCTAGTTCTGTTCTAGTTCTGTTCTAGTTCTGTTCTAGTTCTGTTCTAGTTCTGTTCTAGTTCTGTTCTAGTTCTGTTCTAGTTCTGTTCTAGTTCTGTTCTAGTTCTGTTCTAGTTCTGTTCTAGTTCTGTTCTAGTTCTGTTCTAGTTCTGTTCTAGTTCTGTTCTAGTTCTGTTCTAGTTCTGTTCTAGTTCTGTTCTAGTTCTGTTCTAGTTCTGTTCTAGTTCTGTTCTAGTTCTGTTCTAGTTCTGTTCTAGTTCTGTTCTAGTTCTGTTCTAGTTCTGTTCTAGTTCTGTTCTAGTTCTGTTCTAGTTCTGTTCTAGTTCTGTTCTAGTTCTGTTCTAGTTCTGTTCTAGTTCTGTTCTAGTTCTGTTCTAGTTCTGTTCTAGTTCTGTTCTAGTTCTGTTCTAGTTCTGTTCTAGTTCTGTTCTAGTTCTGTTCTAGTTCTGTTCTAGTTCTGTTCTAGTTCTGTTCTAGTTCTGTTCTAGTTCTGTTCTAGTTCTGTTCTAGTTCTGTTCTAGTTCTGTTCTAGTTCTGTTCTAGTTCTGTTCTAGTTCTGTTCTAGTTCTGTTCTAGTTCTGTTCTAGTTCTGTTCTAGTTCTGTTCTAGTTCTGTTCTAGTTCTGTTCTAGTTCTGTTCTAGTTCTGTTCTAGTTCTGTTCTAGTTCTGTTCTAGTTCTGTTCTAGTTCTGTTCTAGTTCTGTTCTAGTTCTGTTCTAGTTCTGTTCTAGTTCTGTTCTAGTTCTGTTCTAGTTCTGTTCTAGTTCTGTTCTAGTTCTGTTCTAGTTCTGTTCTAGTTCTGTTCTAGTTCTGTTCTAGTTCTGTTCTAGTTCTGTTCTAGTTCTGTTCTAGTTCTGTTCTAGTTCTGTTCTAGTTCTGTTCTAGTTCTGTTCTAGTTCTGTTCTAGTTCTGTTCTAGTTCTGTTCTAGTTCTGTTCTAGTTCTGTTCTAGTTCTGTTCTAGTTCTGTTCTAGTTCTGTTCTAGTTCTGTTCTAGTTCTGTTCTAGTTCTGTTCTAGTTCTGTTCTAGTTCTGTTCTAGTTCTGTTCTAGTTCTGTTCTAGTTCTGTTCTAGTTCTGTTCTAGTTCTGTTCTAGTTCTGTTCTAGTTCTGTTCTAGTTCTGTTCTAGTTCTGTTCTAGTTCTGTTCTAGTTCTGTTCTAGTTCTGTTCTAGTTCTGTTCTAGTTCTGTTCTAGTTCTGTTCTAGTTCTGTTCTAGTTCTGTTCTAGTTCTGTTCTAGTTCTGTTCTAGTTCTGTTCTAGTTCTGTTCTAGTTCTGTTCTAGTTCTGTTCTAGTTCTGTTCTAGTTCTGTTCTAGTTCTGTTCTAGTTCTGTTCTAGTTCTGTTCTAGTTCTGTTCTAGTTCTGTTCTAGTTCTGTTCTAGTTCTGTTCTAGTTCTGTTCTAGTTCTGTTCTAGTTCTGTTCTAGTTCTGTTCTAGTTCTGTTCTAGTTCTGTTCTAGTTCTGTTCTAGTTCTGTTCTAGTTCTGTTCTAGTTCTGTTCTAGTTCTGTTCTAGTTCTGTTCTAGTTCTGTTCTAGTTCTGTTCTAGTTCTGTTCTAGTTCTGTTCTAGTTCTGTTCTAGTTCTGTTCTAGTTCTGTTCTAGTTCTGTTCTAGTTCTGTTCTAGTTCTGTTCTAGTTCTGTTCTAGTTCTGTTCTAGTTCTGTTCTAGTTTTGTTCTAGTTCTGTTCTAGTTCTGTTCTAGTTCTGTTCTAGTTCTGTTCTAGTTCTGTTCTAGTTCTGTTCTAGTTCTGTTCTAGTTCTGTTCTAGTTCTGTTTTAGTTCTGTTTTAGTTCTATTCTAGTTCTGTTCTAGTTCTGTTCTAGTTTTGTTCTAGTTCTGTTCTAGTTCTGTTCTAGTCCTGTTCTTGTTCTGATCTAGTTCTGTTCTAGTTCTGTTCTAGTTCTGTTCTAGTTCTGTTCTAGTTCTGTTCTAGTTCTGTTCTAGTTCTGTTCTAGTTCTGTTCTAGTTCTGTTCTAGTTCTGTTCTAGTTCTGTTCTAGTTCTGTTCTAGTTCTGTTCTAGTTCTGCTCTAGTTCTGTTCTAGTTCAGTTCACGTTCAGAATAAAAGGTACTTTTCATTCTAAATTTTTTTTTTATTTTAAAAGAGTCTTTTTATTATAAAAGACACTTTTTATTATAAAAGGTACCTTTTATTATAAAAGGTACTTTTTATTATAAAAGGTACTTTTTATTATAAAAGGTACTTTTTATTATAAAAGGTACTTTTTATTATAAAAGTTACTTTTTATTATAAAAGGTACTTTTTATTATAAAAGGTACTTTTTATTATAAAATTTACTTTTTATTATAAAAGGTACTTTTTATTATAAAAGGTACTTTTTATTTTAAAAGGTACTTTTTATTATAAAAGGTACTTTTTATTATAAAAGGTACTTTTTATTATAAATGGTACTTTTTAATATAAAAGGTACTTTTTATTATAAAAGGTACTTTTTATTATAAAAGGTACTTGTTATTATAAAAGGTACTTTTTAGTATAAAAGGTACTTTTTATTATAAAAGGTACTTTTTATTATAAAAGGTACTTTTTATTATAAAAGGTACTTTTTATTATAAAAGGTACTTTTTATTATAAGAGGTACTTTTTAGTATAAGAATATATTTTATTATAAAAGATTCTTTTTATTATAAAAGGTACTTTTTACTATAAAAGGTACTTTTTATTATAAAAGGTACTTTTTATTATAAAAGGTACGTTTTATTATAAAAGGTACTTTTTATTATAAAAGGTTATTTTTATTATAAAAGGTACTTTTTATTACAAAAGGTACTTTTTATTATAAAAGGTACTTTTTATTATAAAAGGTACTTTTTATTATAAAAGGTACTTTTTATTATAAAAAGTACTTTTTTATAAAAGGTACTTTTTATTATATAAGGTACTTTTTATTCTATAAAGTATTCTAGAAAACATATACATATATACGTTTTAATGCACTTTTTATTATAATTTATTTAAAAAAAATATATTTTCTTAATAAATATTCATTATTTCCATAGCAAAAATTGTAAGTTAGAAAATAAAATTGTAAACGATTGATATTTTCTGATTGTCTGTTTTTGACTCAAAGAACGTGTGAAATTCACTTAAAAGAACGATATATTTGTAAAAGCTTTTTGTTCTTACGTTGTTTACTCAATCAGAACTGACATTTTAATTACAAAAACGAAAACCAAATTTTTCTACTCATATGACGAGTGATGTAAAAAAAAAACTAGTTACACAAACGGACCGTTATACTCAATAACCAGTGGCTAGCTGAGTTAAGAGGTGAACCGCCGCTTTTTTGAAAATTTATTTTTTCAAGTGGGTCTGGCCGTTGATCGAACTTGCGACCTGTGGTATGCTATGCGGATGACTAACCTGCTATACCACAGCGGTTCTAACAACTCTCTACAAGTAATGATTTAAAATATCTAATATTGACCCAAGTTTTACAAACGAACACGCTGAAAATTTGGCAAACCTACTTGTTTTTTAGTTCTAGTGGCAATTTATGCCTTCAAACTGCAAGGTTAATTGGTCTTAAAAAAACTTACCAGCGAATTACTACATAGAGAAACAACAAAAACAACTTAAAAACAAACAAGGCAAAAACAACAACATAAAGATGAAAAAATATATTATTGAAACTTATGTTGTTGTTTTTCTGTTCTCGTGTAAAGTCGTGACAGTTTAACGCAAATTTAACTTATTAATTCTTATTATTTTACTAAAAAAATATGAAAACTTAAAGTTTATGAAACTAAAAAAAAAATATGAGAAATTTTAAAATATAAACTAAAAATGTCAGACTTAAAATTTTTGAACTACAAAATATGAGAAATTTAAATATTACAACTTAAAATTTATTTAAATTATAATATAACAGGCTTTAAATTCTGAAATTTTAAAAATCCAAGATATAAAACAAAAACTTCTTAAAATAAAAGAAATAATCAACAAAGTCAAACTAAAGCGTCAATTCTAATTTACGTCATACCTCTATTTTCTAATGAAAACTTGTATTCTGCAGAATATTTATATTTTCTTTTATATTGAGTAAAGTCGAAACTGAATCAACATCCACCAGCCAACTTATGAATCGAACGTCGTGTTTAATGGATATGGTCACAAAACTTTCTCTAATGAAATTAATGAAAATATTTTTAACTATTGACTTTAAACTAAGATTCGTGTTTTTGGCTACTTAGAAATAGTTGTACGTGTACTACTTTGGTGCAGTTTCCGCGATTAAATAAAAAATGGTCCTAATTAAAAATTAGAAACGATAAATGATCATAAGTTAAAAATAAATGATTGAATACAAAATACAAAATTTTAATATTTTGTTAACGCTACTCTTCTTTAAAAAAATATTGTTAAATTCTTATAATATAAATTTGTCTATATTATTGATAATTTTATAAGAAGATTTTCGGTTATCCATAATTCATTCTATAAATTTTAATGATATCGATCATTTTTATAAAAAATCTCTTTTTTTCGTTTTGTAAACATAAGATTTTAAAAGACTTTTGTGATTGTGTCTTGTATTTTAGGTATGTATTGTCAAATATGAGCCAATTCCTACAAAATTAAGTACACTGATTTCTGTTACCATAGGCAATACTTATGCCATCCTGACGGACATCGTTAAATCGACTCAGCGAGTGATTCTAAGTCGATCGGTATAATAAAAGGTGGTTCTCAGACCAATGTTTCTATGCGTTACAAGCATCAGCCCAATATACCGTTTTCACATATGGTGGTGACATTGGGTGATTGTCGATCAGTTTCTATTTTTTCATTACTCATTAGATTCCATAAAATATAGGTATATGGATAGACACAGAATTTTCCGGAGACTCGTTTTAGCGATGTCCATCTTTCTGGTGAAATCAGCATTTTTCTTAATTGTATTCGCATCTTCAGAAAATAATACAAATATGAAGTATTTTCTTGTCTTAATCTTCCAAATTTCATTTAAGTTTCTTTTTGTTGGTCAGTTTGTTACCTCAGTTTTTTTTATTGAAATTTTTTATTCCTCAAGAATTCTTAGTCTGCAATTTTAATTTCAATAATTTAATTTGAAATTTTTAGATTCAATATTTAAAATTTGTTAGTTTCAATATTTGAATTCCTCATATTTTGTAGTTTAAAAATTTTTAGCCTGCTGTTGTAGTTTCAATTTCAAAATATGAGAATTTTTTAGTTCATAAATTTTAAGTTCAAATATTTTTTTAGAAAAATATTTTGAAATGAAAAATTCTTGCTACCGAAAAATATTACTACCAGAAAATATTTATTTCGTTTGCTACCAACAATATTACAATATTTGAAAACCCAAAATATTTTTAAAAAACTAATAAAAATTGCTCTATGAATGAAATATTTTTAGTTTATGCTATTTGAAAAATGAAAAATTTTTCCGTAGCCTAAATTTAATATGAAAAACTATTTTACCAAATATTAAACTCTCGTTCATTTTAGTCAAAATTCTATTTTTCATATTTTCAAAATAGTTATGAGAATAAATTTTACTGCGAGAAACATTTTCGTTTTCTTAACTAAGAACGTAAAACTTAATGCTAAACTGAAAAATTCATATTCTTTCTTTTTACTGTCGTATAAAACAGTTCCTAAAAGCTGAAATCATTTTAGCACACCACAAAGAAATAGTAAATTTAATATGAAATTTTGGAAATAGTTTTTATTCTAATGAGAAGGTGAGAGATGTCATATTTTATCTTTGTTTAAAATAAAAATATGAATACGATTCATATTTACTTCGAATATGATAATTAGGGAAAAAAACTAAATATTAAACCCCGATTAAAAATCAAAATACACAAAGCAAATATTACTAAATAATTTATAAATAATTCCAAATAATATTAAATAATTAATGATTATATATATTTTTTTTTCTTTATTAGGTGTCAGCGACCAGGAACTTCAAGACATTTTATCTCAAAAAGATATCGACTCAACTTTTACAGATGATATTTTAAAATCTCTTAATAGTGAAAATGTCAAGACTGAAAATGATACCGAAATTAACAAAAAATGTACATCAAAAAAATCACCAAAACCACTTAACAACGAAAATGAAACGACCTTATTAAAAAATGATCCCTATGTTTTAAGTGCTATGGTAAATGATTGTAATGAAGATGATGAATGGCATGACGATACTGAATTTAATATTCAAATGGATTCAAGCCAATTATTAACATCAGTAAAAAATCTTTTACTGGACGATCCCCCTCCTAAATGTTCTATTCTAAATATAAATACTCCTGTCCCCTTTCCACCAGACTGCCCACCACAACGTCTTATTCGAGAACAATTATTACCACCAACGCCATCTGTTCATCTTGAAAATAAAAAACATGCATTTAGTCCACAATTGCAAGAATTTTGTTTAAAACATCCTATTGCTGTGGTTCGGGGTCTAGCCGGAGCTTTAAAACTGGATTTGGGCTTATTTTCAACAAAAACGCTAGTAGAAGCAAATCCAGACCACAGTGTAGAAGTCCGAACTCAAGTACATCAACTACCTGATGAAAATTGGGACTCTGCACAGTCAAAACGAGTTTGGGCATGTATATCTCATAGATCTCATACAACTATAGCAAAATATGCCCAATATCAAGCTTCTAGTTTTCAGGACAGTTTAAAGGTAATCATAAATTGTAATTAATATCCTGATTTTTATACATAAAAATAAGATCAAAAAAATGGTTTTGGCTCTTGTAAAATTGTATTATTTTTATATCCATCATCAAAAAGAATATGAATATATTAAGATCGTGTTTCCTTCCATTCGTTTATACAATTTACATAATCAAAAATTATCTGTTGAATACAATTTCAGAGTATGTATCAATAGATACATATAGGCCAATAGCCTATATGGGGAAATTTTATGTTCGAAATGCTTAAAAAAAATAATAATAATTCATTAAACAAGTAAGATAATAAAACGTAGCAAAACTAGTGTCGATATCTTGAACCGTTTCGCCGTACCTACAATTTGAAATCATAGAATTTCGAGAAGATATAATTTTTTGGTCATAATTTCATTATATGTGACGCGCAAAATAGAAAGAGACCTAAGAGTAAAAACCGGTTTTGTTCAGGAGATCCATTTTAAAGATTTATAAATTATTATTTTACTTTATTATTTTATCCTTAGGTCACTTTCTCTTTCTTCAATTTAAAAAAAAGTAATAATGTGAACCGCCGTGGTATAGCAGGTTAGTCATCCGCCTATATATATATATATATATATATAGGGTAGGAGGGGGACCATTTGCCATAGGGGCGCATTTGCCACCACTAATTTTCTTGAAAACTAACTTATCTTTTTTGATGCTGTAATCGATTTTATAATTGTTTATCATTGATATTCTATATGTCAAATTTTGACTGCTGTGGCCTTCATATTTAAAACATCAGGCGTGATTTACTGTTTTAGCAGATCCTGAAAAAATATTTTGCTACAAGTATTTTTGTAATATTTTCCTTAGTTTTTTGTTATCCTAAGAAATTTTTCATTAGTTTAATAAACAATATGGTATTGACAACAAATACTTTAAGTTTTTATCAATAAATCTATTTCTTATGTGAAAAATTGTTCTTTACATCTAAGGACTCTACCTGGGGCACATTTGCCATACATATATAACATAGCTACTCGTCGACATTTTTTTGAGCCCGACATTCGTAATATCCCTAAAAAGGATATTGTATTTTGGTTCCAAGGTCCATTCCATCTTCCATCTTAACAATTTTTTTTTAATGTTGATATGTCACAGTACAATGTTAACAGAGGCCCAATAGTTTAAATTTTGATCTCTGAATTTTTTACTGTTTTGTTTAATTTATCCATGTGAAATGAACTTGAATTAATTTTATAGGTACCTATGAAGAACAAAAAAATTGTGATAACTCTCCCGGTAGGAAACCTAGAGCACTTTAAAAAAAAAGTGGCAAATGCTCCCCCTTCTACCCTATATATATATATTTGGTAGATGCAATAAAGATTTTTCGGTTCACATAATATTGTCTTCGAACAGAACACAACAGAACCGACAAAAGTCGACAAAAACATTTTATATTTTCCAATAAAATAGTTCACAAAAAAAATTAAATTTTTCACAGATCTTCTGCATATGGACATTTCCAGCGAATGGTCAACTAGTATCGAAAAATGAAATGTTGATAAAAATCATGTTCTACTGCTTATACGTGTAAAAAAAAAGTATATTTTTATTCCCTTCACCAATAGGTGAAAGGGTATTATAAGTTTGTCATTCAATTTGTAAGTTTTTCATTATTTGTCCCCACAAAATTTATATCGATCGACTCAGAATCGGCAGGAGAATCGATTAAACAATGTTCGTCTGTCTGTCGGCCCGTCTATTGAAATCAAGTTTGTAAAGCTGCTAGAGAGTATATCGACATAAATTGTACATCAGATTTTATGAAATTTTCCTACGCAGCACGCTATTAAATTTCATCAAAATCGGTAAAAAAAAAACCTGAGATATCGCCAAAATACCAAAATTTATATGTGACGTTAGGGTGATAATTTTTTGCATGAGGGAATATGATTTTTCAAATTTTATAACTTTTTCTACGGAATATTGTGACACTAGGTCTAAAAGTTTAGATCTGCAAATTTGAGCCAAATAGGACAACGCTCTATGGGCGCGCATCGGGTCCAAAGCTTAAGAGCCCATTTGTGTGGGGAAAATGGGTTATTTTTTGTTTTTTGCGAAATTTAGACGAAAAATAAATAATTTTTACAATAATAGAATATTAAAGAGAACTAACACAGCTTTATTTCAAATTGTGAAAGACGAAAATCCATGAGGTAGTTTAAAAGTTATTGCAGTTTTCCCCCGAAAATTCATGTCCTTGAAAACGCGCCTAAGGATATGCACCAGAAATTGTATGTTGTAAATAAAGTTAGACATGATTTATCATTTAATGGCATGTTACTTGTAAATAGTTCAGTTTTGTTTAAATATAATCAAATTTACTTAGTTTTTTTTTTCATATTGGAAAATGGTACATTTTTCTCAGATCGGTTTCAAAAAATATTTTTAAATTTTTTGAAAATTTTGTTCAGCAAATATTACAAATTTAGAATTCGCTGTGTTAAAACAGAAGGAAAATGACATGATGGGCCTTGTATAATTCCATATCAGATTTTTCCTACTCAGCACGCTATAGAATTTGATAAAAATCGGTCAACAAACACCTGGAATATCTCCAAAACCCTACAATCGATGACAATTTCCTAAAATGCGATATAAAATTCAAAATATATTTTTTCAGAAAATATAGTTTTCGGCAATTTTCGGAACAGTGAGTCTGATGTTTTAGCTATATCTCCTGTGTTTATTTTAATTCTAAGATATGTCTAAGGCCTCCATTACACTATACTCGTGCAGAAGAGCTCTGTTCAATACGTGGGGCCTATCCCCATCTAATACCCATCTTTGAAATGGTTGCTAAACCTATACTCATGTATGGCGCTCTCGTCTGGTGGCCTGCCCTAAACAAGGCAAATCAGCGAGGATCCTTTGTTAAGGTTCTCAGATCAGCTGCCCTCATGATTACGGGTGCCTTAAGAACTACACCCCAAAGGCACTCTTTGTTATGCTCAACTGGCTACCGGTTGAGCTAATGGCTCAGTTCGTAGCCTTCAACTCAGCAATCAGGTTAAGGACTACCGGTGAATGGTCTACGTCATCCTTAGGCCACTCAACTATTTTGGAAAAACTCCCAAACATTCCCGTAAACATTGACTACTGCATTCCCTCCCCCGTTTTCGAACAACTCTTCTCTGTGGATATCTCAGGTACTCTACTTGCTTCTACAGCAGGGACACTGGATATCTACTCAGAAGGATCCAAATCGGCATGTGGGGTGGGAGGGGGCTTCTTTATCCCACTCTATGGGACAAAAGTAAAATTCAAGCTCCCCATACAATGCAGTATTCTACAAGCTGAAATCACAGCTATTTATAGGGCGAGCAAATGGCTCACGTACCATCGAGTATACTCAAACGATATTCGCTTCTGTACAGATAGCCTTGCTGCAATCCACTCTTCATCATCAGTCTACACGACATCCGTTCTCATCCGCGAATGCATCCCTCAATGAGATGGCGAGACATTCTTTTTTCTGTAATGTACCAGGCAATATCACTGCGGACAACCTAGCGAAAGGTGGTGCTCTCCTTGGTCAGGAGAACACTGACCAATTCATAGGTTTACCGCTTTCTGCATGCAAACTGCTCATTAAGCAGTTTCTTTTTAGGTCCGCACAGACCAACCGGTCCACAGAAATGACCTGTTCGATATCTAGAGTTACATGGCCAACTTACGACTGTAAGCGTTCTGCAATCTTGGTTAGCTTTCCACGCCAAAGACTTCGCACCCTCATCTCAGTACTCACAGGACACTGGGTGATAGGTTCTCATGCTAGAAGACTTAATCTTCATAGTAATGATTATTGCAGAAGCTGCCGCAACGTAGAGGTAGAGGTAGAGGAAACCGTCACCCACTTCCTCTGCCATTGCCCAGCCCTTGCTGATATTAGGAAAATCCACTTGGGTTTCCCTTTTTTGCATGATCTTTCAGAGATCGCGGACCTCAGTATTCGCAAAATTTGCTCCTTCATTGGTGCAACAGGATGGCTCTAACTAAGTAGTTTAGAAACCTTTCTCTTTCTCTTCTATCCATTTGCAGGAATCACAAAGGGACCTCTTTGGACCCAAGTGACGCGGACCATATGGGCTGCATCCTGCCTAACCTAACCTAACCTAACCTAAGATATGATATATAATTTCATGTCAGTATTTCCTCCAGGAGCTCCACAAACTACATATGACATGAATTTGTGGTCTGACATTCGAACATTGTGAAACCAATATATCATACATATATTTAAATATTATTTTTCAGAACTTACATTAAATACATCTCAGTACAGTTCAGTATGGACAAATTTAGTTCAAAAGAATTTTTATTTAAATATAAGTTTTAATCCGTCAAATCGTTAATCCTTATTTTTTTTGGTGCGCTTCAGATCTAAGGTAAAGCTTTATTAAAGAAAAGTTTTAAGATCATTCCTGATCGTTTTTAAGCAAAATTCGCGATGTGCTTTTAGATAAAACCTTCGCGTTCTCAGCTTATAAAGAGATTTTTGACAAAGTTTTGATGCAAATCAATTATATATGACATCACTTTCATGCCTTATGTGATTTTGTCTCAGTTTGCTATCTGAAACCGTTAAAAGCATATGCACTTTTGCACGATTTTCAAAATCTTCATAAAATTTTAGCTAAATAGCAAAAAAGTCGGTTTACGCGGTAGTTTGGAAATTTTCATACATATTTGCGAGTGTGCTCCACAAAAAACCGGTATTTTGAAAAATTTACGTTCAAGTTCATTTGCACCTGTCGTATGTTATACATATATGAAGCACATTAACGAGATACATATATATCAGATGATGCGAAAATGAAAGATCTAAAAATTCTTATCTAGAATTCCTTGAGGCGGCCAAAAAATATGCGAAAAAAATTAAAAAGTGGCGAAAACGAGCTTCAAATTTTGACAGCCATTAAGTTGTATTAGAAAAGACGAAATTAGAATTTAGAGGGGAGTGGATTCATCCCCTAAGTGTGGTGTCTATTTCGTGGATCAACGACTTAGGTCCAGATATTAAAACGATTGCAGAAGAAGACGAAATATGAAGAAAAACTTGAATGCTTCAATCGATTTTTTAACATTTTTTTTTTAAATTTGCATGCCAATTACGCTTAGAAGCGCAAACTTGCGTAAATAGTTCAGTTTTGTTAAAATATAATAAAATTTACTTAAAGCACGGTCGCACTGAATTATCAAATATTTGATCCTCGTAGTCTGACCACAAAATATTTTTGAGGTTCAAACAAGAAACATGTTATTTTGAAGAAAACAAAATCATTTGCCAGCAAATACAAATTTTCCTAATGTGACCACGCAAGAGCAAATATTTTATTAAATTTTGATCAAATAATTATTTAATCTTACAAAATTTTTGTAACATCAAACAGGGGCAAATAGCAGCTGAGCATGTGTATTGTTTACTATTCAAACAGAAACAACCACATCAAATATGAGAAACAACAACATCAAATTTGAGAAACAACAACACCAAATTTGAGAAACAACAACATCAAATACGAGAAACAAATTGCTAGATGCTCAATGTTGTTTTGAAAAAATTTCATTAAATATTTTTTGGGAAAATATTTAATCTTCAGTGTGACCATAAATAAAACTTGTTTTTTTGTTTATACTTTGAACGTATTTTTTCTGTATTTTATCAAATAAAAATCGTCAAATAAATGTGCAAGTGTGACCACAAATTTTTTATTATATTGTTTTGACAATATTTTACTCAAAATATTTGATTTAAATGTTTAATGAGTCTGACCGTACCTTTAGTTTTTTTCATGTTGGAAAATGGTACATTTTTCTCAAGTCGGTTTCAAAAATGATTTTTTAATTTTTTGAAAATTTTGTTCAACAAATATTACAAATTTAGAATTTGCTTTCCAACATAAAAAAAACTAAGTAAATTTGATTATATTTAAACAAAACTGAACTATTTACTAGCAACAAGCCATTTAATGATAAATCATGTCTAACTTTGGAATTTCTGTATTTGCAACATACATTTAATTTTCAACGTTTGTTCTCAATATGGCCTGTTTGAAAAAAGGATGTACCTTGGATGGATCTGATGATAGAATGATTATCTGCTGGCTTTGTCATGGCTTATGTCATTACAAGTGTTGTGGTCTTTCCGGATTGGTTGGTAAATCTGTATCCAAAAGTAAGAATTTGCACTGGCGTTGCAACAGCTGCCAAAAAATTGGTGCTGAATTTTACCGTTTTTTCCAAAGTACTAGGAACCATTTTTTACAAATACAAAATAATCTTAATCATTAAATGATCAAATCTACGCATATGGAAAGCTTTTCGATGACTTCAAGTGGTTAGATTGTTTACAATTACCTTCTCCACCTTCATCAACACGCCGTAAAAGCCCAAGATTTTTCAACCATGAAAATTCAAAATCTTAATATTGATAACGAGAAGGAAGTTCTAACTGGTGGTTCTATCCAGTCCTCTGGATTAAATAGCGTTATTGCTGCACCAATTATTTCGCATACTCTAGGAAATTTTAAATACAAAACTCTCAAAGGAGTTAATATCTGATCCTGTAAATACTGGACATTTAATCAATCTTGATGGTATTTCTCTGATTCCTTCTACTTCTACCGCTTTAAATCATCAAAATATTTCTACTGGGGAGGTTTTAAATAATAAAATAATTACTACTAAGGTTCACCCAAGACAATTGCGTACTATTTCACCGAAAAAAAAAACTATATTTGCTACCCGTTTTGCAGTTGATACGACAGTCGAGGATATGAAACTATATATTCATTCCAAAATCAAAATCTGTAGCTCAGATGAAATCCTTGTCTTCAAAATTAATTCCAGAAACAGAGCTTCATTTAAAATAAGAGTTCCTGAAATTATATTTCAGCCAATTATAATTATTATTAACACTGAGTTTTGGCCTAAAAACGCTTTAATTCGCGAAGACAGAGAAAGTTGTGGAAAATACAATCTTAACACTAAAAAACTGGAGGTGGAGTTCTAATTGCTATTTCAAATGAATTCTCGTATGAGGAAGTTATTCTCAATGAATTTCTACACCTTGAATTACTATGTGTATTATCAAAAATTCGTAAACAATCATTATATATTGTATGCTGTTATATTTCTCCACATTCACCTGTTTCAGTTTATGAAGAACATCTTAATGCGATTGAGACTCTTTTGAAAAAAGTAAAAACAACAGATCTTGTACTTTTAATAGGAGACTTTAACATACCACAGACATCTTGGGAAGCTGTTCCTGACTCAAACTATTTAATCCTTTCTCAGTCATCAGAATCCTGTGCAAAAATCGTGAACTACTTACTTGAGAATAGTCTTTTTATACCCTTCACCAATAGGTGAAAGGGTATTATTGTGATTCCGTTTGTAATTTTTTTATTAGTGATCGTAGACCGCATAAAAATTATACCGATCGACTCAGAATCGGGAGGAGAATCGATTAAGCGATGTCTGTCTGTCTGTCCGTCTGTCTGTTAAAATCAAGTTTCTGAAGCCCCTGGAGGATGGACCTACATAAATTAAATATCAGATTTTAGGAAATTCTCCTGCAATGAACGCTATTAAATTTCATTAAAATCGGTTTATAAAATATTGAAAAAATACCAAAAATTAGACGAAAATTTTAAAATTTTTGATTAAAACACACTTTTGAATAACAAGAGTAAAATAATAGTAAAAAATAATAAACTCTACAAATCTGATTATGAATACCATTCAAATTGTACCGATCGACTCAGAATCGGCAGGAGAATCGATTTCGCGACGTCCGTCCGTCTGTTTGTCTGTCCGTCCGTCCGTCTACCTGTCTGTCTGTCCTTTTTTTCTGTTGTAGTAAAGTTTTTGGAGCTCCTGTTTTGTCGATATCTAAGATGTTTATTTTGATGAAATTTAATAGCGTACTTCGCAGGGGATTACCTAAACTCTGATGCATTCGGTAATTTGTGGTAGATATAATTTAGTGTTTAAGCGATTTCCTAAAATTTTGTGCAAAATGCAAATATTTATACCTTCCAGGAGCTCCACAAATCTGATTTTAGCAGACAGACACACTGCATTTATCTTAATTTTGTGTCTGACTTTTGAACATTTGAGAATGTATTATATATCGAATTATAGGTAATCTTCCTAGGAAGTACAAAAATGTAACTGAGTACATGATATCCGTTCAAAACCTACATATGTATGTATCAACGAAAATTTAAATTTTTTAATTGCAATTGGGAGAAATCCGTTCACGTTTGACAATTGCTCCCGTATAACTTCGCCTGAGGCAATCTCTTAGTAGCTACTAAATGACAAATTATAATAGATACGATGATGACATTTAGTATAAAGACGTTGTACTATATCGTTATTCAGGGCGATAGCGCCTAAAATAAACTTTCTAGATTCACAACATTTGACAAAAGTATTTCTGATCTCTTGAAAAGTTCGGTATTAAAAATGGTCGAGCTCGGTTTACATTTAGTGAAATCTCCCATATAACCCCTACCGGGAATCACTTTAACACTGATAAATTAAATCACATTATAATTGCACAATGAACTAGAGCAAAACTTTCCGCACATCCATCGGACAGATCGAAAGAACAATACATTATTATTGATGAAGTATTCATCTTAATTCCATTTAAAAGCTATATATTTCACGTATGTATCTAAAACTAAGAGTTTATACCCTGTAATTCTAAGGCTTGTTTACATTGACAATCATTGTTAAAGTTTTTCATAACTAATCAAGAACTTTTACTAGTTGGATAATTCGTACGAATTAAAGTACACAACCCTCACTGGGCACTGTTTTTTGGGTTGCATGCCAGAATACTGAATCTTCATCAAATTGATGTGCTCTTGCAAATCTAAGGTCATCTACATTTTGAAGCATCTTTTATTAATTTTTCGTAAAATAGACACATATATCGAAGCTACTGGCTGGCTTAAATATCCATAACTATTCATTATGATGACGCCACCGAAAAGCTTTTCGTTTTCCGACATAGCTAAATATTGCTAGGAATTACATTTAGTATGAACAAAAGAAAATTAATATACATATCAAGCATTTGTGTGGGGCTCAACTAAGTCAGTAATCAGAAACTATATAATTAACAATATATTCTTACGATTTTGTACTTTACTTTTGGAACACCATTGGTGAAGGGTATCCAAGATTCGGCAAAGCCGAATATACCACTCTTACTTGTTCAAATTGACTCTATTCCGAATTTGTCAGAGAAAATTTTGGATCTTATTTTTGTTAATGAACCATCGGAATTTTCAATTATGCGACATACACCCATCTCTAATCCTGAAATAACATTCAGGTATGTTCTGCAAATCACTTCCACATGATTTTGAAATCACATGAAATTCAAATAGGCTGTAATTTCTATAATTGTTGAAATTTTCAGAGCATTTATCAATAACCTTCTAGACCTTGTTTATCTTAAGTGCACTGAGTTACAAAATAATTTGTGAACAATGAATAATTCGACTTAGAAAATTAATGTGATTTCAAAATCTTGTGGAAGTGGTTTGCAGAACATACTTGATTGTTTCATCAGCCCTTTTTTCAAGTTAAGAATTCAACTCATCAACAAATTTTTTTTTATTTTAAATCAACAAATCACAGCAAACTACATATCCTGCTGTCTCAAATTGACTGGCTAAATGAATTGTCTACTTATGGCGATCAACTGGATCCGTGTGTTATGAAATTCTATCAACTACTTTATAAATGTTTTCAAGCTTCTGTTCCAAAAATGTTACCTAAATCTCAACATGGACCGCTTTGGAATAGAAAATATCTTACAAGACTTAAAAACAAGAAAAATAAATTATACAAAATCTTCAAAAGAAACGGAACTTTAATAAACTATTCTAAATACTCTTTAGCTAGATCAGAATACACCATTGCAAAAAGCCTACAATGTATATTTAAATAAGGTGAAAAACAACTTAAAAAATGATCCAAAATCATTTTATAATTTTGTTAATACGAAACGTCGAGGAACAGATTTTCCATCAGTGATGAAGTTTGGCAGTAATGAGTCTTCTGATTATAAAACCATGAGTAACCTGTTTGCTGATTTCTTTGCATCTACCTACTCTTCTTCTAGCTTCAATTAAAATGATGAACAACTATTTCCTTCCCTGAAGTTTAAAACATCAATGTATCATTTATTGGTCATCAAACTGTCTTAAAATACATGAATAATCTTAAATTTGCCACATATGAAAATTAAAGATTATTCATGTATTTTAAGACAGTTTGATGGTTGAGGTTGTTCATTCTTATTATTTTCTAAATTCTTTAGAATTTAGTTTCAATCAAATTTTCTCTCTATCTAGCTATCACTCTTAAGAGGCAGCTGATTATAATTTACAACTCAGCATGCTCTTTAACTCCTGATTTTGATACGGTATCAACACGGTATTTCTTTATAATATCTTCGATATTTAGAACCGTAATATTTTTAGTTTCATTTAATTTTAAATTTGTTTTTTCTCTTCTTTTTAATATAAAAATTATTATTGATATAATTATAGCTAATATTGTTACAGTAGAGTTAAATCCATATACTATTTTGTTATGAAATCTTAATTTTTTTATTTAGAAGTGATTTGGCCCTAAAATACGTTAAAAATCTTTATATTTTACTAGGAGCCTGTGCACATCGTAAGAACATGTTGCCCTTGTATTAATTAAGAGTCATCAGAAGGTAAGACTAGCACAGATCGGAATAACAATACATCCCAAATATTATTGATTTATTTTTAAAGTAAATATTTAATTACTTTTCCAAAAAAATCAATGATTGGTTGGCAACTAATGTAAACCTGGTATTTATACATTCAAAAGCTATATATCTCAAGTAGGTATCTAAAACTAAGTGTGTATAACCTATATTCCTAAGGTTTGTATAGATTGACAAAACAATCATTGGCAAAGCTTTGATCCAGATCGGTCCGCCAACTTCAGAGTTTCACGTAACTAATCAAGAACTTCTACTATATTGACGATACGTTCGAATTAAAGTACACATCGATAGCTGATATTCAATACCCTCTTTCAACCAAATTTAATATTTGTGTTTGAATATTTTTTATTTCATAGCGAGTTTTCCGGCATACCTTTAATAATTTGAATAATTTAAATTTGGAATATTATGACTCCAATGTTTCAGGTAAAGTTACTTTTGGACCACCATTGGTAAAGGGTATCCAAAATTCGGCAAAATCGAATATACCACTCTTACTTGTTTTAAATACTGTTAAAAAAAATATGTCTATTTGCGTACAACGATAACGTTTGCTTTGGCGATATTTAGCTTATTGATCCACCGATTTTGATGAAATTTAATAGTGTGCTGCGTTGAATGATTTCCTAAAATTTGATGTACAGTTCAAACATTAAAAAACACAGTTTTTGACGAAATTATTTTTTTTTATGAAAAATACAGTTTTCTAAACAAAATTTTTTTAAATTCTCATCGAGTTTTGAATTTTGGCGATATCTCTGGTGTTTATAGACCGATTTTGATGAGTATTTTTTAAAATCTGATATATAATTCAATTTTTATACCCTTCACCAATAGGTGAAAGGGTATTATAAGTTTGTGATTCCGTTTTTTTTATTAGTGATCGTAGACCCCATAAAAATTATACCGATCGACTCAGAATCGGGAGGAGAATCGATTAAGCGATGTCCGTCTGTCTGTCTGTCTGTCTGTATGTCTGTCCGTCCGTCTGTCTGTCTGTTGAAATCAAGTTTCTGAAGCCCCTGGAGGATGGACTTAAATAAATTATATATCAGATTTTAGGAAATTCTCCCGCAATGAACGCTATTATCAAGATCATCTATTGATTATCTTAGATACTCTACACTGAGATCATTCTACACTAGACTAAATAGCATATGTTACAAGCGTTACTTAAGTAAAATTAGAAATAATTTGAAGGATAACCCTAAATCTTTTTATAAATTTATTAACTCAAAGAAAAAATCTACTGGCTATCCTGCTTCCATGAAATTTCAACAAACTGAATCCAGTGATAATACAATTGTATCTAATCTGTTTGCTGATTTTTTTGCTACGACGTATTCTGATGTATTTTATGATTCATCTGTTGATTATCCATATTTATTGACGGAAAATCAAAATATATCAATACCTTACTTGGATGTTTCCACTGTTTCAAATGGATTGAAAAAGCTTAAGTTTTCCTTTACCTCTGGACCCGACAAAATTCCCAGCAGTATTTTGGTTAAATGTTCTAGTGCCTTATCTATCCCATTAACATATTTGTTTAATATATCAATTAAAAATGGATATTTACCACAAATTTGGAAGAAATCTTTTATCGTCCCTTTATTTAAATCTGGCAATAAAGCAGGAATAGAGAATTATCGTGGTATTGCAAAACTTAGTGCAATACCCAAACTTTTTGAAAAATTGATAACAGATAATTTAACTTATCAAGTATCAAATTTAATATCTCCGTATCAACATGGATTTCAAAAAGGCTGTTCTACAGTTACCAATCTTACACAATTCACTTGTGCTGTATATCGTGGCTTTTCACAGAGAAAACAAACTGATGTTATTTATACTGACTTCAGCAAAGCATTTGACAAAGTAAACCATAGACTTCTTATTAAAAAACTACGATTGATGGGATTTTCAAGCCTTTCAACAAACTGGATTTATTCGTACCTAACAGGCAGGACGCAAAATGTCATTTTTAGAAGCTGTATATCAAAAAACATAAAAGTATCATCTGGAGTACCACAAGGCAGCCATCTTGGACCGTTGCTGTTTTCACTTTTTATTAATGATTTGCCAAGAGTTATAAAGTTTTCGAAAATCTTATTGTATGCTGATGACGTTAAGTTATTCTTAAGCTACAATCAGCTAACAAACCATGTATTTCTTCAAAAAGATTTGGATTCATTTTATGATTGGTGCACCATTAACTTTATGGAAGTTAATTTAAAAAAATGTAAAGTTATGCGCTTTGTAAGAAGTAAGCCTATAACTGTTGATTACTCCTTAGGAGTTCATAAACTAGATTTGGTTGAAAGTTTCCTGGATTTGGGTATATTATATGACCCTAAATTAAGCTTTTCATTACATGTTACTGCGATTATAAATAAAGCTAGAGGTATGCTTGGATACATAAAACGATGGACAAAAGAATTTAATGATCCGTACATCGCAAAGATTTTATACATGTCTCTTGTGCGACCAATTCTTGAGTATGGCTCTACAATTTGGGATCCAATTTATCAAACTCAATCAAATGCTATTGAATCGGTACAAAAACAATTTCTTTTATTTTGTCTCCGAGGTCTACGTTTTAACCCTGTTACTTTACCACCATATTCTGCTCGCCTAGCTCTTATTAAGCTGCCAACACTAAAAAGTCGTAGAGTTATGCTGAATGTATTATTTATTTTTAATGTTATTAATGGTATCACGTGCTCGGGGTTTCTAATAAATGAAGTTCTTTTCAACGTTCCACAACGCCCTACAAGAAATTTTCTACCATTGTCTTTGAGATTTCTTAGACCAAATTATGCTGATGCTGACCCACTTAGAAGGATGTGCAATACTTTTAATCAACTCTATCAATTCATTGACTTTTCACAACATCCTAACCTTATTAAAAGAAACATAATAATGTATTTAAATTCATAAGTTTTTATGTTTGTATTTAAATTAAATTTTATGTATTTTATATATTTTGAAATTTGTTATATTTAAATTTAAGTCCTTTAAAATGTCTGTAAGGAAAATCATCCATAGACAATAAAATAAATAAAAAAAAATAAATAAAATAAATTTCATTAAAATCGATTTATAAACACCGAAAATATCGAAAAAATACCAAAAATTAGACGAAAATTTTAAAATTTTTGATTGAAACACACTTTTAAATAACAAGATAAAAATGATACTCCTGGTGTACATGTGATAATATGTTATATATCAGATTGTAGGAAATAGTTTCCCAAAGCACTCAAAATCGGTCCATAAACAACTGAGATATCGCCAAAACACTGAATTAAATGTATCGCAAATTGCCCAAAGTTCGCATTAGAGAATGTTTGTTGAAAAAATGAAATGTAGAAATAGGAAAAACCATCCTCCTTTAGCACGGACCTGCATAAATTTTATATCAGATTTTAGGAAATTCCCCCGCCAAGCACGTTATTAAATTTTATTAGAAGCGGTCCATAAACAATTGAGATATCGCCATAACACTACATTTGATGTACAGCAAATTGCCCAAAGTACGTGTCTAAGAAATTTTGTTTACATTTTGTAAGTATTGTTTTAGCGATATCTCAGGTGTTTATGGACCGATTGTGATGAAATTTGACATCGTTCTTTGTGTGAGGATTTTCTAAAATCTATACTCCACAAATCTGATTACCAATACCATTCAAATTGTACCGATCAACTCAGAATCGGCAGGAGAATCGATTTCGCGACCTCCGTCCGTCCGTCTGTTTGTCTGTCTGTCCGTCTGTTTGTTTGTCCGTCCGTCCGTCTGTTTTTTTGTCCGTCCGTCTACCTGTCTGTAATTTTTTCAGTTGTAGTCAAGTTTTTGGAGCTCCTGATTTGTCGATATCTCAGGTGTTTATTTTGATGAAATTTAATAGCGTTCTTCGCAGGGGATTACCTAAATCCTGATGCATTCGGTAATTTGTGGTAGATATAATTTAGCGTTTAAGCGATGGTGTTTTAATCGACAATGATAAAATTCAGGGTGGGACAATATCCTAAAATTTTGTGTAAAATCCAGGAGCTCCACAAATCTGATTTTAGCAATAATCTTAATTTTGTGTCTGACTTTTGAACATTATGATAACATTTGAGAATGTATTATATATCAAATTATAGGTAATCTTCCTAGGAAGTACAAAAATGCAGCTAACTACATGATATCCGTTCAAAACCTACATATGTATGTAAGTATCTCACATATCAACAAAAATTTAAATTTTTTAATTGCAATTGGGAGAAATCCGTTCACGTTTGACAATTGATCCCTTATAACTTCGCCTAAGATACGATGATGACATTTAGTATTAAGACGTTGTACAATATTGATATTCAGGGCGATAGCGCCTAAAATAAACTTTCTAGAGGGACAACATTTGACAAAAGTATTTCTGATCTCTTGAAAAGTTCAATATTGAAAATGGGCGAGCTCTATTCACATTTAGTGAAATCTCCCATATAACCCCGACCGGGAATCGATTTAATGCTGATAAATTAAATCACATTAAAATTGCACAAGGAACTTGAGAAAAACTTTCCAAACATCCATCTGACAGATCGAAATAACAATACATCCCAAATATTATTGATGAAGTGTTCATTTTAATTAATTAACTAACTTCAGATTAATAAGTAAATCTTTAATAACTTTTCCGACAAAGCTGTTATCCATCCATTCAAAAGCTATATATTTCACGTATGTATCTAAAACTAAGAGTGTATACCCTATAATTTTAAGGCTTATCATTGTTAAAGCCCAACCTGCCCAACCTAACCTTTGGGTGCATAACTATTCTAGATGATGACGCCACCGAAAAGCTTTTCTTTTTCCGACTCTTAATTTTAAAGACTCTTTGCATATAATACTAGTATAACCAAATTTTGCTAGGAATTACATTAAGTACTTTTGCAACGCCATTGGTGAAGGGTATCCAAGATTCGGCAAAGCCGAATATACCACTCTTACTTGTTTTATATGTTTTTTATAGTTTTTTTATTTTTTTTTTTTTCTAAAATATGCCAATTTACGTACATCGACATATTTTGCTTTGGCGATATTCCAGTTACTGATCTACCGATTTTGATGAAATTCAATAGTAGATTCATTCGTTTACGTTAAAATTTGTACAAATTATTACAAAATATTACAAAATATTACGGAAAGTCGTTCGTTTACCCAAAACTCAGTAAGAGGGGAAATGTAAACAGAGAGAATTTTTGAGAAAAAGTGACAGTTTATTTGCTGAGTATTTGCAAAATGTTACGGGGAAATTTTTTGCTTGTAAAAGTTCAGTAACAACAACAACATGAATAAAAAACGTAAACAAAAGAAAAACAGGCAGTTGAAAATTTGCCGCAATTTTTATTAAGTTAAAAATTTTAAGTAAAAGAAATAAAATTAACTAAATTAAAGTTAAAAAGTATATAACTAATTAAAAATTAAAAGCTTAGGTCATTTTTTATTTATTTATTGCCTTTTGTATTGTTTTTTTCTTATTGTTTTGATTTTCTTACTGGATTTTTACAAATTTTCTGTTCGTTTACTTTTCTTGTACAAATGATTTGGTGAGAGTAAATTCGTTCATTTACTCAGTAAATACTCAGCTTACTGGACTTTTACTGGAAAGTAAACGAATAGACCTAGTGTGTTGCGTTGAATGATTTCTTAAAATTTAATATACAGTTCAAAAAACTTTAAAAAAACATAGTTATTTTAAAAAACACAGTTATTAAAAAAAATTAATTCTCATTGAATTTTGGCGATATCCCTGGTGTTTATAGAAAATAAAAAAATTTAATTTAGCATCGAATTTCGAGTTTTGGATATATCAAAGTTGTAAGTAGAACTATATGTTGCAATTCAATAGTGTACTTCGTATAACACTATTAACATCTAAAGCCTATACATATAAGTTATGTTCAGCATACCGAAATATGTCTTAAATAAGTGACTTTGAACATGTTGTTGCCAAAAGTCTAACCTAAATATGTCCGCTAAAAATTCTCATTAAAGCAACCATTTAATCGGTCCTCTAGTTTTATATGCATTTAAATACGACCTCTATCAAGGTGCGAAATGTTACAATATTGTGTAATTTCTGAAATTTATTTCTATATATCAATCTACCTCCAAAATGTAGATCCAATATAAAACAAGGTTATTCACTAATTAAAGTATTATTCATACATCGCCTAAAAATTAATTAAATTCACTAATTAAAATATTATTCATATATCGCCTAAAAATTAAATGTATGAAGCGTGTTAATTATCGAGATTTGAAACTTTTTCAGTTTAGAAAATCAATATACATATATTAGTATTTTTGTAGGATTCACCTAAATCAGTCTTCAGAAACATACACACTTGTAATTGACCAAAAACTCTTTCCACACTGCACTTTACTTTTGTAACACCATTGGTGAAGGGTATTTAAGGTTCGGCATAGCCGAACATAGCACTCTTACTTGTTATGATTTTTTTATACCCTTCACCAATAGGTGAAAGCGTATTATAAGTTCGTAATTCCGTTTGTAATTTTATAAGTGATTGTAGACCCCATAAAATTTATACCGATCGACTCAGAATCGGGAGGAGAATCGATTAAGCAATGTCCGTCTGTCTGTCTGTCAGGTTTCTGAAGCCCCTGGAGGATGGACCTACATAAATTATATACCAGATTTTATTAAATTCTCCCACTATAAACGCTATTAAATTTCATTAAAATCGGTTTATAAATACCGAAAATATCGAAAACTTTAAAATTTTTGATTGAAATACACTTTTAAATAACAAGAGGTGTACATGTGATAATATATTATATATCAATAAACAACATAGATACCGCCAAAACACTAAATTTGATGTATCGCAAATTGCCCAAAGTATGCATTAGAGAATGTTTGTTGAAAAAATGAAATGCAGAAATAGGAAAAACCATCCTCCTGGAGCACGGACATACATAAATTTTATATCAGATTTTAGATCTCCCCGCCACGCACGTTTTAAATTTTATCAAAAGCGGTCCATAAACAACTGAGATATCGCCAAAACACTACTTGTGATGTACAGAAAATTGCGCAAAGTACGTGCTTAAGAAATTTTGTTAACATTTTGTAAGTATTGTTTCAGCGATATCTCAGATGGACCGCTTGTGATGAAATTTGACAGCGTTCTTTGTAAGAGGATTTCCTAAAATCTGATGTAAACTCCACAAATCGGATTATGAATACCATTCAAATTGTACCGATCGACTCAGAATCGGCAGAATAGATTTCGCGACATCCGTTTGTCTGTTTGACCGTCCGTTCGTCTACTTGTATGCCGCCCGTCCGTCTCCCTGTCTGTTCTTTTTTCTGTTGTAATCAAGTTTTTGGAGCTCCTGTTTTGTCGATATCTCAGATGTTTATTTTGATGAAATTTAATAGCGTACTTCGCAGGGATTACCTAAATTCTGATGCATTCGGTAGTTTGTGGTAGATATAATTTAGTGTTTAAACGATATTTCAAGTGTTTTGATCGACACCGATGAAATTCCGAAAATTTTGTGTAAAATGCATATGGGACAGGCACACTGCGTTTATCTTAATTTTGTGTCTGACTTTTGAACATTATGATAACATTTGAGAATGTCTTATATATCAAGTTATAGGTAATCTTCCTAGGAAGTACAAAAATGCAGCTAAGTACATGATATCCGTTCAAAACCTACATATGTATGTATGTGTCTCACATATCAACGAAAATTTAAATTTTTTAATTGCAATTGGGAGAAATCCGTTCACGTTTGACAATTGCTCCCGTATAACTTCGCCTAAGGCAATCTCTTAGTAGCTAATAAATAACAAATTATAATTGTCTTTATACTAAATGTCATCATCGTATCTATTATAATAGATACGATGATGACGTTGTACAATATCGTTATTCAGGGAGATAGCGCTTAAAATAAACTTTCTCGAGGGACAACATTTGACAAAAGTATTTCTGATCTCTTGAAAAGTTCGGTATTGAAAATGGCCGAGCTCGGTTAACATTTAGTGAAATCTCCTATATAACCCCGACCGGGAATCACTTTAATGCTGATAAATTAAATCAAATTATAATTGCACAAAGAACTAAAGCAAAACTTTCCACACATCCATCAGACAGACCGAAAGAACAATGCATCCCAAATATGATTGTTGAAGTATTAATCTTAATTAGGTAACTAACTTCAGATTAATAAGTAAATCTTCAATAACTTTTCCGACAAAGCTGATATCCATCCATTTAAAAGCTATATATTTCACGTATGTATCTAAAACTAAGAGTGTATGCCTTATAATTTTAAGGTTGTATACATTGACAATCATTGTTACAGCTTTGACCTAAATCAGTCCGCTAACTTCAGAGTTTTACATAGCTTTTTCTACATAGCTAATCAAGAACTTTTGCTAGTCGGTTAATTCGTATGAATTAAAGTACACAACCCTCACTGGGCACTGTGTTTTTGGGTTGCAAGTCAGAATACTTTTTCTTCATCAAATCGATGTGCTCTTGCAAATCTAAGGGCATCTACATTTTGAAGCGTCTTTTCTGCATGGTTTATCTGGTCTATCGAACTTTATTTCGAATATATATCAAAGCTACTGGCTGGCTTAAATAAGCTTTCTCTCCTTGTAATCTAGTAATCATTATCATTCACAAAGGGACCACTTTAGAATCCAAGTGACACTGCCTTAGACATCAGCCACCTGCCCAACCTAACCTTTGGGTCCATAAATATTCTAGATGATGACGCCACCGAAAAGCTTTTCGTTTTCTGACTCTTAATTTTAAAGACTCTTTGCATATAATACTAGTATAACCAAATATTGCTAGGAATTACTTTTAGTATGAACAAAAAAAATTAATACACATATCAAGCATTTGTGTGGGGCTCAACTAAGTCAGTAATCAGAAACTATATAATTATCAATAAATTCTTACGATTTTGAACTTTTCTTTTGGAACACCATTGGTGAAGGGTATCCAAGATTCGGCAAGGCCGAATATACCCCTCTTACTTGTTTAATTTTATAATAAAATTTTTTATCGGTCTTAACTTCTTTAAAAATCTTTATATGGGCAGTTGAGGTTGTTCATTCTTATTATTTTCTAAATTCTTTAGAATTTAGTTTCAATAAAATGTTCTCTCTATCTAGCTATCACTCTTAAGAGGCGCTGATTATAATTAATTTACAACTTAGCATGCTCTTTAACTCCTGACTTTGATACGTTATCAGCACGATATTTCTTCGGTATTTAGAACCGTAATATTTTTAGTTTAATTTAATTTTAACTTTAAATTTGTTTTTTCTCTTCTTTTTATACCCTTCACCAATAGGTGACAGGGTATTATAAGTTTGTGATTCCATTTGTATTTTTTTTATTAGTGATCGTAGACAGCGTTCTTTGTGGGAGGATTTCTAAATTTTCTAAAATCTGATATATAAACTCCACAAATCTGATTATGAATACCATTCAAATTGTACCGATCGACTCAGAATCGGCAGGAGAATCGATTTCGCTACGTCCGTCCGTCCATACGTCCGTCTACCTGTCCGTCCGTCCGTACCCGTCTGTCCTTTTTTCTGTTGTAGCCAAGTTTTTGGAGCTCCTGCTTTGTCGATATCTCAGATGTTTATTTTGATGAAATTTAATAACGTACTCCGCAGGGGCTTACCTAAATTCTGATGCATTCGGCAATTTGTGGTAGATATAATTTTGTGTTTAAGCGATATTTCAGGTGTTTTGATCGACAATTATGAAATTCAGGGTGGGACTAGGATATCGTCCCACCCTGAATTTTGTGTAAAAATTTAGAAAATTTTGTGGGTATGGGTATATGGGTATACCTTCCACGAGTTCCACAAATCTTATTTTAGCAGACAGACATACACCATTTATCTTAATTTTGTGTCTGACTTTTGAACATTATGATAACATTTGAGAATGTATTATATATTAAATTATAGGTAATCTTCCTAAAACCTACATATGTATGTACCTCACATCTCAACGAAGATTTAAATTTTTTAATTTTAATTGGGAGAAAGCCGTTCACATTTGACAATTGCTCCCGTATAACTTCGCCTAAGGCAATCTCTTAGTAGCTAATAAATGTAAAATTATAATAGATACGATGATAACATTTAGTATTAAGACGTTGCACAATATCGTTATTTAGTGCCATAGCGCCTAAAATAAACTTTCTAGAAGGAAAACATTTGACAAAAGTATTTTCGATCCCTTGAAAAGTTCGGTATTGAAAATGAAATGAAGCTCGGTTCACATTTAGTGAAGTCTCCCATATAACCCCAACCGGGAATCACTTTAATGCTGATAAATTAAATCACATTATAATTGCACAAAGAACTAGAGCAAAACTTTCCACACGTCCATCGGACAGATCGGAAGAAAAATACATCCCAAATATTATTGATGAAGTATTCATCTTAATTAGTTAACTAACTTCAAATTAATAAGTAAATCTTCAATAACTTTTCCGACAAAACTGATGTATCTAAAACTAAGAGTGTATACCCTATAATTCTAAGGCTTGTATACATTGACAAAACAATCAGTGTTAAAGCTTTGATCTAAATCGGTCCGCTAACTTCAGAGTTTTACATAACTAATTAAGAACTTTTGCTAGTAGGATGATACGTACGTTTTTGGGTTGCATGCCAGAATATTTAATCTACATCAAATCAATGTACTTTTGCAAATCTAAGGGCATCTACATTTAGAAGCATCTTTTCTGCATGATTTGTCTGGTCTATCGAACTTTATTAAATGTTCGTAAAATAGACACATATATCGAAGCTACTTTCTGGCTTAAGTAACATTCTCTCCTTGTAGTCTAGTAATCATTATCTTTTACAAAGGGAGCGTTGCCTTCGACATCTGCCACCTGCCCAACCTAACCTTTGGGTCCATAACTATTCTAGATGATGACGCCACCGAAAAGCTTTTTGTTTTCCGACTCTTAATTTTAAAGACTCTTTGCATGTAATACTAGTATATCCAAACATTACTAGGAATTACATTTAGTATGAACAAAAAAAATTAATACACATATCAAGCATTTGTGTGGGGCTCAACTTAGTCATTAATCAGAAACTATATAATGATCAATAAATTCTTACGATTTTGTACTTTACTTTTGGAACACCATTGGTGAAGGGTATCCAAGATTCGGCAAAGCCGAATATACCACTCTTACTTGTTAATATAAAAATTATTATTGATATAATTATAGCTAATATTATTACAGTAGAGTTAAGTCCTTATTCTTTTTTGTTATGAAATCTTAATTCTTTTATTTCGTCAATATTTTTTTATGTTCTAACATAATTTTCTCAAACTTTATTTCATTATGAGTCTAGTTAGGGATTTTGTCCGTTGGATAAAAAAAACTTTTCGTAAATTACATTTTTATACCCTTCACCAATAGGTGAAAGGGTATTATAAGTTTGTGATTCCGTTTGTAATTTTTTTATTAGTGATCGTAGACCCCATAAAAATTATACCGATCGACTCAGAATAGGGAGGAGAATCGATTAAGCGATGTCCGTCTGTCTGTCTGTCTGTCCGTCTGTCTGTCTGTTGAAATCAAGTTTCTGAAGCCCCTGGAGGAAGAACCTACATAAATTATATATCAGATTTTAGGAAATTCTCCCGCAATGAACGCTATTTAATTTCATTAAAGTCGGTTTATAAACACCGAAAATATCGAAAAAATACCAAAAATTAGACGAAAATTTTAAAATTTTTGATTGAAACACACTTTAGAATAACAAGAGAAAAAAGATAATCCTGATATACATGTGATAATATGTTATATATCAGATAGTTTCCCAAAGCACTCTGTAAAATTTTATCAAAATCGGTCCATAAGCAACTGAGATATTGCCAAAACACTTAATTTGATGTATCGCAAATTGCCCAAAGTACGCATTAGAGAATGTTTGATGAAAAAATGAAATGCAGAAATAGAAAAAAACCATCCTCCTTTAGCACGGACATAAATAAATTTTATATCAGTTTTTAGGAAATTCCCCCGCCAAGCGTGTTATAAAATTTTATCAAAAGCGGTCTATAAACAATTGAGATGCCGCCAAAACACTACATTTGATGTACAGCAAATTGCCCAAAGTACGTGTCTAAGAAATTTTGTTTACATTTTGTGAGTATTGTTTCAGCGATATCTCAGGTGTTTATGGACCGATTGTGATGAAATTTGACGTCGTTCTTTGTGGGTGGATTTCCTAAAATCTGATATATATACTCCACAAATCTGATTATGAATACCAGTCAAATTGTACCGATCAACTCAGAATCGGCAGGGGAATCGATTTCGCTACGTCCGTCCGTCCGTCTGTTTGTTTGTCCGTCCGTCTACCTGTCTGTCCGTTTTTCTGTTGTAGTCAAGTTCTTGGAGCTCCGGTTTTGTCGATATCAGGTGTTTATTTTGATGAAATTTAATAGCGTCCTAAATTCTGATGCATTTGCGTTTATGCGATATTTCAGGTGTTTTGATCGACAATGATTAAATTCAGGTGGGACAATATCCTAAAATTTTGTGTAAAATCCAGGAGCTCCACAAATCTGATTTTAGTTGACAGACACACTGCATTTATCTCAATTTTGTGTCTGACTTTTGAACATTATGATAACGTTTGAGAATGTATTATATATCAAATTATAGGTAATCTTCCTAAGAAGTCCAAAAATGCAGCTAAGTACATGATATCCGTTCAAAACCTACATATGTATGTATGTATCTCACATATCAACGATAATTTAAGTTTTTTAATTGCAATTGGGAGAAATCCGTTCACGTTTGACAATTGCTCCAGTATAACTTCGCCTAAGGCAAGCTCTTAGTAGCTAATAAATTACAAATTATAATAGATACGATAATGATATTTAGTATAAAGACATTGTACAATATTGTTATTCAAGGCGATAGCGCCTAAAATAAACTTTCTAGAGGGACAACATTTGACAAAAGTATTTCTGATTTCCTGAAAAGTTCGGTATTGAAAATGTTCACATTTAGTGAAATCTCCCATATAACCCCGACCGGGAATCACTTTAATGCTGATAAATTAAATCACACTATGATTGCACAAAGAACTAGAGCAAAACTTTCCAAACATCCATCGGACAGATCGAAACCACAATACATCCCAAATATTATTGATGAAGTGTTCATTTTAATTAATTAACTAACTACAGATAAACAAGTAAATCTTTAATAACTTTTCCGACAAAGCTGATATTCATCCATTCAAAAGCTATATATTTCACGTATGTATCTAAAACTAAGAGTGTATACCCTATAATTTTAAGGCTTATATACATTGACAATCATTGTTAAAGCTTTTACCTAAATCAGTCCGCTAACTTCAGAGTTTTACATAACTAATCAAGAACTTCTACTAGTTGGATAATTCGTACCAATTAAAGTGCAGAACCCTCACTGGGCACTGTGTTTTTGGGTTGCATGCCAAAATACTTAATCTTCATCATATCGATGTGCTTTTGCAAATCTAAGGGCATCTACATTTTGAAGCATCTTTTCTGCATGGTTTATCTGGTCTATCGAACTTTATTAAATGTTCGTAAAATATGTGTCTATTTTATTTCTAAGCTAGACATCAGCCACCTGCCCAACCTAACCTTTGGGTCCATAACTATTCTAAATGATGACGCCACCGAAAAGCTTTTCGTTTTCCGACTCTTAATTTTAAAGACTCTTTGCATATAATACTAGTATAACCAAATATTGCTAGGAATTACATTGAGTACGAACAACAGAAAATTAATATACATATCAAGCATTTGTGTGGAGCTCAACTTAGTCAGTAATCAGGAACTATATAATTATCAATATATTCTTACGATTTTGTACTTTACTTTTAGAACACCATTGGTGAAGGGTATCCAAGATTCGGCAAAGCCGAATATACCACTCTTACTTGTTATTATTTTTAAAGGTCTGATTAAAAATTGTGAGATTACAATTGTTGAAATTTATTAGATAGTTTCCCGATAAACTTAATTTCCTATTGTCACAAGTCTGCGCAAGTTATTCGTTTCTTACATTTTTCAATAAAATTGTTTCGTCATCTATACATTCTTCTGTTGTCCTTGACTCCTAGTGGAGCATAGGGCCTCAACCATCCTTTTATATCGAACTCTATTGCGAGATGTTAGGCATACATCATTCCATGAATAGTTTGCTGCTTGTAACTCCGCATCAATTGACCTTCTCCATGTTCTAGCAGGTGCACCAACACGACGGCCGCTTCCTTTTGGATTCCAACGAAGCGCTTGTCGAGCAATGTTGGTATTTGGCTTTCGAAGTGTGTGGCCTATCCATCGTCATTTCCGTTTACATACCTCATCCAATACCCAGCTGCCCGAGATTCAACAGTAATAGCGCTAGTGTTTTCTTGAAGGTGAGCTGGTCTTTGGCTTAGAAGATATACGTCATCGGCGTATTCCAAGTCCTCGAGTTGCTTAAATGGTGTCCATTGGATACCACGTCTACCATTCAGTGCCGTGCGCATTATATTGTCGATGACAAGGATAAAAAGTATAGGTGATAATATACATCATTGTCTTACTCCAGTAGTAACTTCGAACGGATTAGACATTTTACCTTTATGTAGAACCCGGCATTTAAAGTCCACGTACATTGCCCGAATTAAGTTCAGAATTTTCGTTGGCATGTTACGGTTTTCTAAAATTCTCGATAAATAGCACCTGTTGACACTGTCGAAGACCTTCATAAAGTCGATAAACGCTAGATAAATGGGGGTGCGGAATTCATTACATTGCTCCAGTACTATTCTTACTGCGTTGATTAGATCAACACCACATCTATTCTCTCGGAACCCTAACTGATTTTCGCGGAGTGTTTCAGAAACTGCGTCAGACGTTCTATTCAAAATTACTTGACTTAGTATTTTGCTCGGTATTGGAAGAAGTGTTATTCCCTTGTAGTTATTGCAGTCTTTGGAGTCACCCTTTTTTGGTATTTTGACTAGCATACCTTCATTGCAGGAGGTTGGTAGAGCTTCTTCTTCCCATATTTTACGCACAAATGGGTGCCACAGTCTCGCCGATACTTCAACGTCACATAAAATCATCTCCGCTGAGATATTGTCATTGCCGGGGCCTTGTTGCGCTCAAGGCTTTTAATGGCATTTTTTACTTCTTGTATTGTTGGTGGGCTGTCTGAAATTCCACTGAATAAACGGTCATGGTTAATTTAATTTTGCACGATTAAGTGATGGTCGTTGTTTATATCTGCGTATATCAAGTAAAGATGATCGGCACTTAAAGTTGATCAAAATGCTATCAATTTCATTCTAAGTGACACCGTTCGGCGATATCCAAGTTATTTTATGGTGGAGCTTATGACGAAAAATTGTGCCACCTACAACCAGTTTCCTCTTACAGCATAGTTCGATTAATCTTTTTCCATTGTCGTTTCTTACTCCGACAGCGTGCTTACCAATGTAGTGTTCCAAACCGATGTTGTTTTAGCCAACTTTGGCGTTAAAGTCGCCCAGTATCATAGTAATATCACAATTATGTACATTACTGTTCATCCAACTGCTTAATATATCGTAAAATTCGTCTTTGTCGTTTTCAGATTGGATTTCGGTAGGAGCGTAGACATTGATAATTATCATATTACGAGCTTTGGTCTTAAGTTTTATTGCCATTAGCCTCTCATTGATAGGATACCATGCTATCATGGCTTTAGCTATTCTTTTAGTCATCAAAAAGCCAACACCCCTATTATGCTCATCACCCTCCGGGCGACCGGAGTAAAGAAACACAGTATTTTCGTTCCGAACTTCCCCTTGTCCTGTCCATCTAGCTTCTTGCACCGCCAGCAAATAAATCTTATAATCAAACATTTCACGCCTTAGTTGTTCTAGTTTCGTATAGCGTGCGTACGTTCCATATCGCAAACTTTAAACTTTCTTTCATGCCTATATTAGTTTTTATAGTTCGATTTCTTTGGATAGAATTGGTTTCATTCAACAGGATGTTCTTGCATAGATTAGGCACCTCTAAAATCCTTGTGCCAGCTGCCGTAACAGGGGGATTTCTCGCTTGATTACCCCTTGGAGTAGTATATTCTATAATGTTGTTTCTTTCCATGCTTAAAACGTCGTAAGCGCTAATTCGATGGATGATAAGTCCAAAGATAAGAACCACGTTTGTAAAGCGAGCCGCTCGATCCGTGACAGACTCCCGCTTGCAACCGCAACTAACATGATGAACAGACGCTACAGTTTCGTACTTTACCAAGTGCAATTATCTTAGACCCTTAGACCAAATACGTCGGAATGGCTCGAAGATACCTCCCCCTCACGTTAGACCTGACCTAGAATCCCACTCTGGTTGTTTACCGCATCTTCAACTAGCTTGCTCAGGTATCGGAACTAACAATCTCAAATGTGTAACTATAATATCATCAAGGATTTGAACGGCAACAATTATTGAATTCTAGGTAATTTTTATTTGGCATCGGAACTAACAATCTCAAATGTGTAACTATAATTTCATCAGGGATTTGAACGGCCACAATTATTGAATCTTCACTAAAACTCATCACACCGATCCTCAGCAATTTTAACTTATAAAAATAGATTTTAAATAGTTCAATTTCTTGTCTCGTAAAAATACTAGGATGTACAAAATTATTTTTTGCCGATGCGATGTTGTCTTGTATTTTTTCTATTTTGTCTTCAATAACCTTTAACTTTGACAATTGGTCTAAATATAACAATCTTTTTACAATTTCATTATTACTTTTCCGAATCTCCTGAAATGCAGATTTAATGTCTGTTCTATCTTTTTCTATCGAATACCTTAAACTGTTTATTGATTTATTAAATGAACATGTATTATGGGAACAGCTTTAATTGGAACGCGTATAAGAAAACAGTGTGACTAAGAATATTTGTAAAGCAGTTTTGTGAAGTTTGTTTACAGTTTTTGTGTTTTAAGTGATTAACTATGAAGTTAATAAAAGTATTACTTTGTAAAAGTACATAAAGTGTTTTATTTGTTTACGTTTGTTTGCAAAAAGAATTCCTTCCATGTTTTTAAAGGAAGAACGTAACAATACGGACAATATGGTAGTTGATAAATCTGCAGGAATGCAGAACTTCTTGTAACCATTAGAGCAAGATGATCTACAAAAGATAAAAGAAACAACAAAATTCTCTGATCATTATCATTCGTATTTTTCAAAAAGCGGCCCTCGAGATTTTTTAAACGCTCAGACAAATACTCAAAGTCAATATCGTCGTTGTCGGAGAAATCTGCTTTTGCTGCAAATTTAAACGGTCTTTTAATGTTAGATTCATGAATGTTTCTTAAGGAATGCTTTCGGTATTTGGGCTGTTCTTTATGACGTAAAGCCTTGTAGTTTTGTATATAACCTTCTTCCCTATTCTCTACATAATTTTCCCTATTTGGGTTTCGTTTCTCAATCAATTTATCCTTATACTTCTCCATTCGTTTTTATACCCTTCACCAATAGGTGAAAGGGTATTATAAGTTTGTGACTCCGTTTGTAATTTTTTATTAGTGAGCGTGGACCCCATAAAAATTATACCGATCGACTCAGAATCGGGAGGAGAATCGATTAAGCGATGTCCGTCTGTCTGTCTGCGTACCTACGCAATAAACGCTATTAAATTTCATTAAAATCGGTTTATAAACACCGAAAATATCAAAAAAATATCAAAAATTAGACGAACATTTTAAAATTTTTGATTGAAACACACATTGTTGAAAAAATGAAATGCAGAAATAGGAAAAACCATCCTCCTTCAGCACGGACATACATAAATTTTATATCAGATTTAAGGAAATTCCCCCGCCAAGCACGTTATTAAATTTTATCAAAAGCGGTCCATAAACAACTGAGATATCGCCAAAACACAACTTGTGATGTACAGCAAATTGCCTCATGCATTCGGTAATTTGTGGTAGATATAATTTTGTGTTTAAGCGATATTTCATGTTTTGATCGACAATTATGAAATTCAGGGTGGGACTAGGATATCGTCCCACCCTGAATTTTGTATAAAAATTTTGTACGATTTTGTACTTTACTTTTAGAACACTATTGGTGAAGGGTATTCAAGATTCGGCAAAGCCAAATATATCACTCTTACTTGTTATATCTACAATCCAAAAGATTTTGGGGCAATCTTAATGTAAGATTGCACGTACGAAATAAGATAGATAGATAGATTTCCATATAGCTCGAAGAATGCCGAATGCAGATTTTGCCTTATTAATACGTGATTTAATATCCTCGTCTGCGCCACCTTTTGTAGTTATTAAACTTCCCAGGTAATTGAAGGTATCTACACGCCCAATAACCTCGTTATTCACATTGATGTGTGTCAACGGGTTTGCGCCATAGCTTCCAGGCATAATCTTTGTCTTGGAAATATTAATTTCAAGACCAGCTATAAGAGATTCAGCAGTAATAGCGTTAGTATTCTCTTGAAGGTGGCCAGAGCTTTGGCTTAGAAGACATACGTCATCGGCATATTCCAAGTCCTTAAGTTGTTTAAAGGGTGTCCATTGGATACCGTGTCTACCATTTAGAGCCGTACGCATTATGTTGTCGATGACGAGGATAAAAAGTATAGGTGATAATATACATCCTTGCCTTACTCCAGTAGTAACATCGAACGGATCTGATAGTTTACCCTTGTGTGGGACTCGACTTTTAAAATCAACGTACATTGCCCGGATTAAGTTGAGAATTTTCGTCGGCATGTTACGATTTTCTAAAATTCTACATAGATAGCTTCTATTGACACTGTCGAAGGCCTTCTTAAATTCGATAAACGCTAGGTAAATAGGAGTGCGGAATTCATTACATTGCTTTAATACTATTCTTACTGTTTTGATTAGATCAACACAAGAACGGTTTTCTCTAAACCCAAACTGATTTTCGCGGAGTGTAGAGGAAACTGCGTCGGATATTCTGTTCAAAATTACACGACTTAGTATTTTTCTAGGTATTGGGAGAAGTGTTATACCCCTGTAGTTATTGCAGTCTTTACGGTCACCCTTTTTTGGTATTTTGACTAGTATACCTTCATTCCAAGAGGTTGCAGAGCTTCTTCTTCCCATATTTTACGCACAAATGGGTGCCATTTGCGATACATCATATTTAATATCGACGATCCTTCAACATCACATAAAAGCATCTCCGCTGAAATATTATCATTGCCCGGGACCTTGTTGCGTTTAAGGATTTTAATAGCGTTCTTCACTTCTTGTATTGTTGGCGGACTGTCGGAAATTCCTCTGAATATACTATCATGGTGGGTTTCATTATGCAATTCAGCCAATGATCTTTAAATCCTAGGATTTGTTGACCAACTTCATTGTATGTTTGCGTGACACACCTGGAGATTTCATTAATATTGGCTCCGTTGCTGTTTATTACATCTGGAAGCCGATTCCTTATGGAAGTAATAAAGGCATTCCGATGACTTTCGGATTCCAGTTTCCCTACATCTATTTTCCGATCTGCTTTCGCCGTATCAGACCTCAGAGCAGCAACCTTTAGTCGAATTTTACACATCACTAAATGATGGTCGCTATTCATATCAGCTCCGCGTCTCGAGGGTACATCAAGTTAAGATGATCGCCACTTAGAATTTATTAAAATATGGTCGATTTGATTCTTTGTGATGCCATTCGGCGAACTCCAGGTTATTTTATGCTGTTCTTTATGAGGGAAAATAGCGCCACACACAACAAGATTCTTTTCGCAACATAGCTCGATCAGCCTTTCTCCATTATCGTTTCTTACTCCGACACCGTGTTTACCAATATAACGTTCCAAATCGGTATTAATTAAACCTACCTTAGCGTTGTGCAGTTATAATGTGATTTAATTTAGCAGCATTAAAGTGATTCCCGGTCGGGGTTATATGGGAGATTTCACTAAAATGGGCGAACCATTTTCAATCCCTCTAGAAAGTTTATTTTAGGCGCTATCGCGCTGAAGAACGATATTGTACAACGTCTTTATACTAAATGTCATCATCGTATCTATTATAATTTGTCCTTTATTAGCTACTAAGAGATTGCCTTAGGCGAAGTTAAAGGGGAGCAATTGTCAAACGTGAACAGATTTCTCCCAATTGCAATAAAAAAATCTAAATTTTCGTTGATATGTGAGATACATATGTAGGTTTTGAATGCAAATCATGTACTTAGCTGCATTTTTTGTACTTGCAAGGAAGATTACCTATAATTTGAAATATAATACATTCTCAAATATTATCATAATGTTCAAAAGTCAGACACAAAATTAAGATAAATGCAGTGTGTGTGTCTGCTAAAACCAGATTTGTGGAGCTCCTGGAATGGGTATACCTTCCAGGAGCTGCATTTTACATAAAATTTTAGGATATCGTCCCACCCCGAATTTCATCGTTGTCGATCAAAACACCTGAAATATCGCTTAAACACTAAATTATATCTACCCGAAATTACCGAATGCAGCAGAATTTAAGTAATCCCCTGCGAAGAATGCTATTAAATTTCACCAAAATAAACATCTGAGATATCGACAAAACAGGAGCTCCAAAGACTTGACTTCAAAAGGCATACGGACAGACAGACAGGCAGATGGACGGACGGACAAACAGACAGACGGACGGAAGTCACGAAATCAATTCTTCTGCCGATTCTGAGTCGATCGGTACAATTTGAATGGTATTCACAATCAGATTTGTGGAGTTTATATATCAGATGTTAGGAAATCCTCCCGCAAAGAACGCTGCCAAATTTCATCACAATCGGTCCATAAACACCTGAGATATCGCTGAAACAATACTTACAAAATATAAACAAAATTTCTTAGACATGTACTTTGGGCAATTTGCTGTACATCAAAAGTAGTGTTTTGGCGATATATCAGTTGTTTATGAAAAAATTTAATAACGTGCTTGGCGGAGAAATTTCCTAAAATCTGATATTAAATTTATGTATGTCCTCGCTCCAGGAGGATGGTTTTTCCTATTTATGCATTTCATTTTTTCAACAAACTTTCTCTAATGCGTACTTTGGGCAATTTGCGATACATCATATTTAGTGTTTTGGCGATATCTCAGTTGTTTATAGATCGATCTTGATAAAATTTTACAGAGCGGTTTGGGGAAAAATTTCCTAAAATCTGATATGGGTATTTCCAGGATCGGGACATTCGTACGCACTCAACTTGAAAAAAAATATGAAAACTCAAATTTTTTTTTAACTTTTTATAAATATTTAATAGCATTTTAGTAGAACAATTTTTGAGAACAAAAAGAAAATTATAAAATATGAACGTTCTCCAAATATTTTCGATAAACTTGCGATCGCGAACGGGACAAAAAATGTAAGTCATTTTTTTTCGGTGTGTGGTTTTCTTTAAAAGTCTGCGAATTTTGTCAGTTTATTAAATGGAGATTATTTTTTGACTAAAGCAGAGATATAAAGCTTTTATTTAGCATTTTGTTTTTTTTATTATCCTTATTATTTTTTTTTTAAATATTTTTTTTTAATCGCGAACGGGACATCGCGAACGGGACAATGATTCCAAAGAATGTAGTATAAAGAATCTTTGAATTATACCGTTATTCGGAGTTTGCTTGATCTCTACTGTGGTGTTTTTAAATATTTATTGTTGGTATATTTAGTCTATAAGAAGAGTGCAATCGACATGATATGTAACACTCAGAAATAACTCAAGGAAAAATGTCAATAAAAAACGCTAAAACCAAAAAAAAAACAAAGATGCTCTTTGCAGACCACTTTTCTTAAATTACAAATGGTAATATGTATTTAATTAGGTATATTCTCAAAATCCAATGCATTAACTAACTAAATTTTCTCAGAAAAGTCTTTCTTCTTCAACTTTAATATTTTGGTAGCGGTTGACCTTTTCCAGGAAATGCCCATATATAATATATTATCACTTGTACTCCATGAGTATATTTTTTCTCTCGTTATTTAAAAGTGCTTTTCAATGAAAAATCTAAAAATCTAATCTAATTTTTGGTATTTTTTCGATATTTCACCTTTCACCTATTGGTGAAGGGTATGTTTTTCAATGAAAAATCTAAAAATCTAATCGTTTAATTTTTGGTATTTTTTTCGATATTTCACCTTTCACCTATTGGTGAAGGGTATAAAAACAAGAAGTAGTTTATGTTAGACTTATGGCAATTACATTTGGTAGTAATTCTTCAGTCGATCAATATATGCTTTAGATTGTTATAAAGTTAGATAAATATTTCAGAAATAATATTTGGAAAGTATTGTTCTTTCAATTTGGCAAGCCTTTTGTTCTTAGGGTATACTTAGACTCTTTAATTGATTGATATTTTAAATAGATTTTGAAATGATATTTTCAAAATTAATTTTTTCAATTTTATAAAGTTGTTTTTTGTATTAATCACGGAAATCTTACCTATATTTTGATATGTTAAACTTACATAAATTGGACCTAAAATTCATTTAAAAGTTAAACGCAAAAGTTCTATATTGTTCAAAATTTTGTATCCTGATTTCGGTGTCTAGACTTTATATCTTGCAACTAACAAATATCACAACATTTTGAAATACGTGTATATGTTTTTCTTATAGGAAAAGCACATGGTTAATCTTGAATGTCTGTAAATTTAGTAGGCAGAATTACGATATATGCAATTATATATAATTAATATATTAACCTATAGGTTCAGTTAGATTTTTATACATATGTATATGTATGGTTTTGAACGGATACCATTGTAATGAGTTGTATTTTGCATAATTCATAAAAAGATTACCTACAATTTAATATAAATATACTTATTGTATGTCGCAGATAATGAGCAATCACTATGTTCAAAAGTCATACCACTAATTTTAGACATATGTACATCGTATTTCCGTCTACTGAAATCAGGTTTGTGCAGCTGCTGATGACATACCGACATAAGTTAAATATTGGATGTTAATAGTGTTCTATGAAGTTTATCAAATTTCAATATACATTTCTATTAGCACCTGAGATATAGCCAAAACTCGAAATTCGATGCCGAATTAAAATTTTATATTTCCTTTTAAATTATATTTTTTTAATTTGTATAAAATTCTTCAATTTGTTTAAAATTCCTCAATTTGCGGACAGTATACTGACATGAATATGTCAGATGTTAGGAAATCCACTAAAGCAAAACGATATTAAATATCATCAAAATCGGTATATAACAATCTGAGATATAGCCAAAACTCCAAATTCGATGCCCCGCAAATTGCGAATTTAAAATATTTTTTTGTAAAAAAAATATATTTTTTGTAAAAAAAATATATTTTTTTGTAAAAAAAATCATTTTATTTTTGAAGAAAGTTTTCTGAATTGTCTATCAAATTTTAGGAAATCATTCAACGAAGAGCACTGTTGAATTTCATCGTAATCGGTATATCAACAACTCAGATATCGCCAAAGCAAAATATATCGATGTACGCAAATTGGCAATTTTAAAATTTTGTATATTAAAAACAGCATTTAAAAAAAAAAAAATTTTCGAATTATATGTCGAATAAATGTATATGATTTCACATAAAATTGGTGCGGAAGTAGAAATGGTAATGCAAAAAAGCAAAAATTTTTTACCATAAATTGAAATGAATAAAGTCGAGGGCATGATTTCTCCCATATATTTAACTATTTACAATAAAAGCTTAAGAAATTGTGTATTATTCTTATTAAAACATAATAAAAGTCATCATAACAATATTTTAATAGGATATGAATACAAACCCAAGGATAGATAATTCACTGATATTGTTCACTTACATTTCAAACTAGTTGTGCCGCTTTTAGAATACATACAATTTAATTTTTTTATTTTATGACATTTTTTTGCAAACTGGTTATATATATCATGGCTTTTTGAGTGTCTAGTGTTATAAACATTCAATTCCAGTGATTCAAAATATTCAGCCTTCGTTAAATTCTTAAATTTAAACCATTTTGCAAATAATTTCGAAAAGGTAATTTCAGTCATTTTTCTGAAAAGTAATATAAATTGACCTTAGGTTGCGCGCTGACTCAAATTTTTTTCTTTAACCTTAAACATCACTAAATGGTCTAACTTTTGTAGTGGTTTGCAAAGTATACAATCGTCTGCGATTTTTATTTTCCTATTTTTATTCAAGCTTTTCGTTATAAAAATATTCAACTTTTAAACTAGTTTTTTTCTTATACGAATAACATGTACTAACCAATTTGTCAAAAGGAATGATATATATTTTGTCTACTCAAAAACATGTAAACACGAATTATTATGTAATTAAATATTTATGTATTATAACCTCAAAGTTGAAGATTAAAAAAAAAATTATATTTTTGTTAAATATTTTTTAAAATTTACATATATTTTTTTTTCTTTTTAATGTCATTCTGTAGCCTGACTCATAAAGCTAATGCAAAAAATTTTAAAGTAATCAAAAGTCATCAAACAATTTTAAAGTATTTTAACTTGAAAATTATATGAAAAATTGAACTGTTCTAACTTTCATAAATGTTTCTATATCAGACAATATTTCTTAAATATGAAAAAAAACAAGTAAAGTACGTACATTTTCACAACATTTTTAATCTGATTTTTTGAAAACGTCATATCATCTTTTCTACATTTTTTGTATATAGCATTTAAAAATATATCGACAAAAATAAAAATTTGGTATTATATAAAATTATTCGTTATAAGTGTCTAATGTTAGATCAGGGATGACCAAAGAGAGGAATGTGATTGTATTTGTGAGCGAAAGAGAGGATACACAGGCAGAAGCAAGAATTGACATAAATTTGGTTGTTTATTTCTATTTTGTTTCAGTTGCCGTTAAACCAGCGTGAAATGAACATGCGGAGGAGTGTTGATCTTTTTTTTGTTGTTTTTATGTAAACAAAAATTATTTTCTTTTGCTTCTATAAAGAAAACATAACTTTTTAGAAATGTATATTCAGCATAGTATATTTTTTTATAAATACAATATAAAAAACTTACTTTTTCTATAGAAAAACTTACTTTTTCTATAGAAAAATTACTTTTCTATAGAAAAACTTACTTTTTCTATAGAAAAACTTACTTTTTCTATAGAAAAACTTACTTTTTCTATAGAAAAACTTACTTTTTCTATAGAAAAACTTACTTTTTCTATAGAAAAACTTACTTTTTCTATAGAAAAACTTACTTTTTCTATAGAAAAACTTACTTTTTCTATAGAAAAACTTACTTTTTCTATAGAAAAACTTACTTTTTCTATAGAAAAACTTACTTTTTCTATAGAAAAACTTACTTTTTCTATAGAAAAACTTACTTTTTCTATAGAAAAACTTACTTTTTCTATAGAAAAACTTACTTTTTCTATAGAAAAACTTACTTTTTCTATAGAAAAACTTACTTTTTCTATAGAAAAACTTACTTTTTCTATAGAAAAACTTACTTTTTCTATAGAAAAACTTACTTTTTCTATAGAAAAACTTACTTTTTCTATAGAAAAACTTACTTTTTCTATAGAAAAACTTACTTTTTCTGTAGAAAAACTTACTTTTTCTATAGAAAAACTTACTTTTTCTATAGAAAAACTTACTTTTTCTATAGAAAAACTTACTTTTTCTATAGAAAAACTTACTTTTTCTATAGAAAAACTTACTTTTTCTATAGAAAAACTTGCTTTTTCTATAGAAAAACTTACTTTTTCTATAGAAAAACTTACTTTTTCTATAGAAAAACTTACTTTTTCTATAGAAAAACTTACTTTTTCTATAGAAAAACTTACTTTTTCTATAGAAAAACTTACTTTTTCTATAGAAAAAGTTACTTTTTCTATAGAAAAACTTACTTTTTCTATAGAAAAACTTACTTTTTCTATAGAAAAAGTTACTTTTTCTATAGAAAAACTTACTTTTTCTATAGAAAAACTTACTTTTTCTATAGAAAAACTTACTTTTTCTATAGAAAAACTTACTTTTTCTATAGAAAAACTTACTTTTTCTATAGAAAAACTTACTTTTTCTATAGAAAAACTTACTTTTTCTATAGAAAAACTTACTTTTTCTATAGAAAAACTTACTTTTTCTATAGAAAAACTTACCTTTTCTATAGAAAAACTTACTTTTTCTATAGAAAAACTTACTTTTTCTATAGAAAAACTTACTTTTTCTATAGAAAAACTTACTTTTTCTATAGAAAAACTTACTTTTTCTATAGAAAAACTTACTTTTTCTATAGAAAAACTTACTTTTTCTATAGAAAAACTTACTTTTTCTATAGAAAAACTTACTTTTTCTATAGAAAAACTTACTTTTTTCTATAGAAAAACTTACTTTTTCTATAGAAAAACTTACTTTTTCTATAGAAAAACTTACTTTTTCTATAGAAAAACTTACTTTTTCTATAGAAAAACTTACTTTTTCTATAGAAAAACTTACTTTTTCTATAGAAAAACTTACTTTTTCTATAGAAAAACTTACTTTTTCTATAGAAAAACTTACTTTTTCTATAGAAAAACTTACTTTTTCTATAGAAAAACTTACTTTTTCTATAGAAAAACTTACTTTTTCTATAGAAAAAACTTACTTTTTCTATAGAAAAACTTACTTTTTCTATAGAAAAACTTACTTTTTCTATAGAAAAACTTACTTTTTCTATAGAAAAACTTACTTTTTCTATAGAAAAACTTACTTTTTCTATAGAAAAACTACTTTTTCTATAGAAAAACTTACTTTTTCTATAGAAAACTTACTTTTTCTATAGAAAAACTTACTTTTTCTATAGAAAAACTTACTTTTTTCTATAGAAAAACTTACTTTTTCTATAGAAAAACTTACTTTTTCTATAGAAAAACTTACTTTTTCTGTAGAAAAAACTTACTTTTTCTATAGAAAAACTTACTTTTTCTATAGAAAAACTTACTTTTTCTATAGAAAAACTTACTTTTTCTATAGAAAAACTTACTTTTTCTATAGAAAACTTACTTTTTCTATAGAAAAACTTACTTTTTCTATAGAAAAACTTACTTTTTCTATAGAAAAACTTACTTTTTCTATAGAAAAACTTACTTTTTCTATAGAAAAACTTACTTTTTCTATAGAAAAACTTACTTTTTCTATAGAAAAACTTACTTTTTCTATAGAAAAACTTACTTTTTCTATAGAAAACTTACTTTTTCTATAGAAAAACTTACTTTTTCTATAGAAAAACTTACTTTTTCTATAGAAAAACTTACTTTTTCTATAGAAAAAACTTACTTTTTCTATAGAAAAACTTACTTTTTCTATAGAAAAACTTACTTTTTCTATAGAAAAACTTACTTTTTCTATAGAAAAACTTACTTTTTCTATAGAAAAACTTACTTTTTCTATAGAAAAACTTACTTTTTCTATAGAAAAACTTACTTTTTTCTATAGAAAAAACTTACTTTTTCTATAGAAAAACTTACTTTTTCTATAGAAAAACTTACTTTTTCTATAGAAAAACTTACTTTTTCTATAGAAAAACTTACTTTTTCTATAGAAAAACTTACTTTTTCTATAGAAAAAACTTACTTTTATCTATAGAAAAACTTTAACTTTTTTCCAACTTACTTTTTCTATAGAAAAACTTACTTTTTCTATAGAAAAACTTACTTTTTCTATAGAAAAACTTACTTTTTCCATAGAAGAACTTACTTTTTCTATAGAAAAACTTACTTTTTCTATAGAAAAACTTACTTTTTCTATAGAAAAGCTTACTTTTTCTATAGAAAAACTTACTTTTTCTATAGAAAAACTTACTTTTTCTATAGAAAAACTTACTTTTTCTATAGAAAAACTTACTTTTTCTATAGAAAAACTTATTTTAAGATGGTTTATCATGTTTCTATTTTTAAAGAAAAAGTTTGTTTTCCTTAGAATATGTATTTTTTATTTAGAAAACGTTTTTTTTTTCTTTAAAAAACGTGCTTTTACATAGAAAAAAATGTAAGTTTATTTTTCTATAAAGAAAATATAAACGTATTTTTTTCTAAAAAAAATCAAATATTTTCTATAAAAACGATTGAATGTTTAGCGTAAAAATAATTATTCTAACATTCAATCTCACAGTGTATCTGAAAAAAACAATAACAAAAAATACAAAAAAATTAACAAAACTTATAACAGCCTCCACGCGTGCATCCGTCAAAGGTTGAATGACGACTAAATAAATGAGAATAAGAAAACTTCTGGCAAGCACTTACTTCGCGGTGGTCGCGCCTGTGTTAGATTGACAACGAACCTTTCTAAACAAAACTCTACAACATATACATATATATATATATATATATATATATATATATATATATATATATATATATATATATATATATATATATATATAAGTTACGATTTTCTCTAAAGTGGCGTTAGTAACGGGAACGCGCCTAATACAAAAAAAATTGCAGGCAATTATTTTTGACTACCCAAAGAACGATTTTCAACAATAAAAAAGTTCTTTTTCGAAAAAATCGTGTTTGAAAGGTTGTTACCTATATAAAAAATCTAAAACACGTTTTCAAAACTAAAACTAATCGTATAACTTTATTTGCAGATATTTGTAGGAAAATTAAACACATCTTTGTTCAGGATCCTTAAGCCACCAACCCCACGGTAGCAACTTTTTGCCGGTTTTAGCTACATAGTTAAAGACTTCAAAAATTCAGTTTTTAGCTACATAGTTAAAGACTTAAAAAATTCAGATTCCAAAAATTCAGTGTGTTTTACGTAATGACCAATAGCAAACATTTTAATATCTGACTATTTAATTTGTATCACTGATTTCTTTTTGAACTTTTTTTAAGGAAAAAACACACATTACGGCGTGGTATTGCAGGTTAGTCATCCGCCTAGCATACCAAATTTCAAAAGTTCGATCCCCGGCCAGACCCACTCGAAAAAATAAGTTTTTAAAAAAGCGGTCCATCTCATAACTCAGCTAGCCACTGGTTATTGAGTATTAGGCAATGTAAAACTTCTCTAACTAATACATTTGCCCTTCGGAGCCGGAGTTAAAACGTTGGTCCCTTTCAATGAGTCTAAAAATGGAATCGGATGCAGCTCATTGTCTTAGATAAGTACTAGTTGTTCCAATTGGAATGTCGAGGAAATTATTTATGTATCCACTCCAGGGATACAATAAATTTTTTTTCTTTGATTTTAAATGTTTTCTACGGAATATTGTGACACTAGGTCTAAAAGTTTAGATCTGAAAATTTGAGCCAAATCGGACAACGTTCTATGGGCGCATATCGGGTCCAAAGCTTAAGAGCCCATTTGTATGGAAAAAATGGGTTATTTTTTTGTTTTTACAAAATTTAGACCAAAAATGAATAATTTTTACGAGAAAAAGTAATAGAATATTAAAGAGAACTAATACAGCTTTATTCTAAATCATGAAAGACGAAAATCCATGAGTAGTTTAAAAGCTATTGCAGTTTTCCCCAAAAAAATTATGTTCTTGAAAACGCGCCTAAGAATATGCACCAAAAATTGTATGTTGTAAATAAAGAAATTCCAAAGTTAGACATGATTTATCACTTAATGGCTTGTTACTAGTAAATATTTCAGTCTCGTTTAAATATAATCAAATTTACTTAGTTTTTTTCATGTTGGTACATGGTACATTTTTCTCAGGCTGGTTTCAAAAATCATTTTTTAATTTTTTGAAAATTTTGTTCAACAAATATTAAAAATTTAGAATTTGCTCTCTAGTGTGTTAAAACTGACAAATGGGAGAATAAAACCCAAAAAAAATAGGTCGATATCTTGAACCGTTTCGCCGTACCTGCGATTTCAAAGTGAAGAATTTCGGGGAAAATGTAAATTTTTGGGCCAAATTCAAGTTAATGCTCGGTAAATTTTACTTGTATTAAAGTTTAACAAAAAAATTTGATTATATTTAAGCGGGACTGAAATATTTACTAGTAACAAGCCATTAAGTGATAAATCCTGTCTAATTTTGGAATTTCTTTAATTACATCATACAATTTTTGGTGCACATCCTTAGGCGCGTTTTCAAGGACATACATTTTTGGGGAAAAACTGCAAAACTTTTAAACTACATCATGGATTTCATGATTTAAAATAAAGCTGTATTAGTTCTCTTTAATATTCTATTACTTTTTCTTGTAAAAATTATTAATTTTTGATCTAAATTTTGTAAAAACAAAAAAATAACCCATTTTCCCCATACAAATGGGCTTTTAAACTTTGGACCCGATGCGCCCCCATAGAACGTTGTCCGATTTGGCACGAATTTTCAGATCTAAACTTTTAGATGTGTGTGAAGTTAAATTTAAAATTTAACTTTCCAAGACACAAACCCAAATAGTTAAATAGGTAAAAAATTTAACTATCACTTTAAAACCGATATTAATATACTAAAATCAGTTTTAAAAAAAAATAAAAAAAAAAAATACTGCTATATACCATATTATCCCAGATTCAAAATATTTACAAATGTGTGAGTAAACATTTTTTTTTGCTTGATATGTCGAAAAAGCCAAAAAGAAAATTCTTAATGATATTTATGCACTTTTGTCCATTTCTCGAAAATCTTAGGAGATGGGCGGATAAAATTTATTGGATATCATTTCAGAACGGACCTGAATAAATATCCAATGGTCAAAAGTGTTAACAGTTTGTTTTTTGGTAATTATTAAGAAATTTGATTTTTAAATTTTAAAAAGGACTTTAGTCCTTTTTTCGAAAATCTTAGGAGATTTATTGGATGTCATTTCAGAACGGACCTGAATAAATATCCAATGGTCAAAAGTGTTAGCAGTTTGTTTTTTTCGGAATTATTAAGAAATTTGATTTTTAAATTTAAAAAGGAATTTAGTCCTTTTCTCGAAAATCTTAGGAGATGGGCGGATAAAATTTATTGGATATCATTTCAGAACGGACCTAAATAAATATCCAATGGTTAAAAGTGTTGACGTTTCGTTTTTTTTCGGAATTATTAAGAAATTTGATTTTTAAATTTAAAAGAACTTTAGTCCTTTTCTCGAAAATCTTAGGAGATGGGCGGATAAAATTTATTGGATATCATTTCAGAATGAACCTGAATAAATATCCAATGGTCAAAAGTGTTAACAGTTTGTTTTCTTTTCGGAATTATTAAGAAATTTGATTTTTAAATTTTAAAAAGGACTTTAGTCCTTTTCTCGAAAATCTTAGGAGATGGGCAGATAAAATTTATTGGATGTCATTTCAGAACGGACTTGAATAAATATCAATGGTCTAAAGTGTTAACAGTTTGTTTTTTTTTTCGGAATTATTAAGAAATTTGATTTTTAAATTTAAAAAGGACTTTAGTTCTTTTCTCGAAAATCTTAGGAGATGGGCGGATAAAATTTATTGGATATGATTTCAGAACGGACCTGAATAAATATCCAATGGTCAAAAGTGATAACGGTTTTTTCGGAATTATTAAGAAATTTGATTTTTACATTTTAAAAAGGACTTTTTTTTCTCGAAAATCTTAGGAGATGAGCGGACAAAGCTTATTCGATATCATTTAAGAACGGACCTGAATAAATGTCCAATGTTCAAAAGTGTTAACAGTTTGTTTTTTCGGAATTATTAAGAAATTTGATTTTTAAATTTAAAAAGGATTTTAGTCTTTTTCTCGAAAATCTTAGGAGATGGGCGGATAAAATTTATTGGATATCATTTCAGAACGGACCTGAATAAATATCCAATGGTCAAAAGTGTTAGCAGTTTGTTTTTTTCGGAATTGTTAAGAAATTTGATTTTTAAATTTAAAAAGGACTTTAGTCCTTTTCCCGAAAATCTTAGGAAAAAAACCAAAAAGAAAATTCTAAATGATATTTATGCAGTTTTGTCCATTTCTCGAAAATCTTAAGAGATGGGCGTATAAAATTTATTGGATATTATTTCAGAACGGACCTGAATAAATATCCAATGGTCAAAAGTGTTAACAGTTTGTTTTTTTCGGAATAATTAGAAATTTGATTTTTAAATTTTAAAAAGGACTTTAGACCTTTTCTCGAAAATCTTAGGTGGTGGGCGAATAAAATTTATTGGATATAATTTCAGAATGGACCTGAATAAATATCCAATGGTCAAAAGTGTTGACAGTTTGTTTTTTTTTTGGAATTATTAAGAAATTTGATTTTTAAATTTAAAAAGAACTTTAGTCCTTTTCCCGAAAATCTTAGGAAAAAAACCAAAAAGAAAATTCTAAATGATATTTATGCAGTTTTGCCCTTTTCTCGAAAATCTTAGGAGATGGGCGGATAAAATTTATTGGATATTGTTTTAGAACGGACCTGAATAAATATCCAATGGTCAAAAGTGTTAACAGTTTGTTTTTTTCGGAATTATTAAGAAATTTGATTTTTAAATTTAAAAAGGACTTTAGTCCTTTTCTCGAAAATCTTAGGAGGTGGGCGGATAAAATTTATTGGATATCATTTCAGGACGGACCTGAAATCTCCCGCCCATCTCCTAAGATTTTTTTAAATCAAATTTCTTAATAATTCCGAAAAAAACAAACTTTTAACACTTTTGACCATTGGATATTTATTCAGGTCCGTTCTGAAATGATATCCAATAAATTTTATCCGCCCATCTCCTAAGATTTTCGAGGAAAGGACTAAAGTCCTTTTTAAAATTTAAAAATCCAATTTCCTAATAATTCCGAAAGAACAAACTGTTAACACTTTGACCATTGGATATTTATTCAGGTCCTTTCTGAAATGATATCCAATAAATTTTATCCGCCCATCTCCTAAGATTTTCGAGAAAAGGACTAAAGTCCTTTTTAAAATTTAAAAATCAAATTTCTTAATAATTACCAAAAAAAAACAAACTGTTAACACTTTTGACCATTGAATATTTATTCAGGTCCGTTCTGAAATGATATCCAATAAATTTTATCCGCCCATCTCCTAAGATTTTCGAGAAAAGGACTAAAGTCAAATTTTTAAATAATTCCGAAAAAAAAACAAACTGTTAACACTTTTGACCATTGGATATTTATTCAGGTCCGTTCTGAAATGATATCCAATAAATTTTATACGCCCATCTCTTAAGATTTTCGAGAAATGGACAAAAGTGCATAAATATCATTTAGAATTTTCTTTTTGGTTTTTTTGACATATCAAGCGTAAAAAAAATGTTTACTCACACATTTGTAAATATTTTGAAACTGGGATAATATGGTATATAGCAGTATTTTTTTTTAAGCTGATTTTAGTATATTAATATCGGTTTTAAAGTAATAGCTAAATTTTTTACCATTAACAGTACCCCTGTTAAGTGCTTAACATAGCTCTGTTAGCTATTTGGGTTTGTGTCTTGGAAAGTTAAATTTAAAATTTAACTTCACACACATAACTTTTAGACCTAGTGTCACAATATTCCGTACAAAAAGTTATAAAATTTGAAAAATCATTTTCCTTCATACAAAAAATTGTCACCCTAATGCACTCATTAAGTGCTTTTTAAAATATGAAAGTTGACAACGCTATTGACAACGATATAATATCGTTAACTATGAAGAAAGCATTATTTAAGATTTTTTTTATTTAAAATTTAAAAAAAATAAATTAAAAATAAATAACTGAACAAATTGTATTCATCTAAACTGAAATTTCTTATTTTACTCTAGTAACTCGAACAATTTAGAATGATTAATGCATTTAAACAGAAGTCTAATGCACCCCTCATTTAAAATTACTGTTTTTAGGATGAACGTGAAAAGTCTGGAATACAAATGTCTGACTCGGATTCAAAAGATTCCTTCAGCAACGCTTCAATAAGTGGAAGAAAGAAAAAATCTAAAAATAACAACAAAATGTTAAGGTAGGTAACATACACAACGGTGCGTAAAACGTTTTTTTTGGTACTAATACAGCAATTTTTACTACTGGACGGATTTGGAGGAAATTTAAAATATCAATAAAAGAGTATCTAAAAGAGTCACAAGACTTGTAAGTAACTTTCACTTAAGCAAAATTTAATAATAATAATGTTTTTCCGAATTTTATAACTTTTTCAACGGAATATTATGACACTAGGTCTAAAAGTTTAGTTCTGGGCGCACATCGGGTCTAAAATTTGAAGAGCACATTTGTATGGGGAAAATTAGGTAATTTTTTTACTTTTGAGAAATTTCAACCAAAAATAAAAAATTTTTGCAAGAAAAAATAATGGAATATTAAAGAACTAACACAGCTTTATTTCAAGTAGTCAAATCTAAATTAGTAAAATTTGTTGAACAAAATTTTCGAAAAATTAAAAAAATATTTTTGAAACCGACCTGATTAATGTACCATTTTCCAACATTGAAAAACTAAGTAAATTCAATTACATTTAAGCAAAACTGAACTATTCAATACTAACGAGTCATTTAATGATAAATTATGTCTAATTTTTAAATTTCTTTATTTACAACATACAATTTTTGGTGCATATCCTTAGGCGCGTTTTCAAGGACATGAATTTTCAGGGGAAAAATGGAATAACTCCAAAACTACTTCATGGATTTTTTTGACTACTTGAAATAAAGCTGTATTAGTTTTCTTTAATATTCCATTATTTTTTCTTGTAAAAATTGTTTATTTTTGGTTAAAATTTCTCAAAAATAAAAAAAATAACCAGGGACCGAAAATAACTGTTATTTTTGAATTTTTTATAAAAAAAAAACAACCTCAAGGAAATGTTGGAGAATAAAACCAAGTATTCCATTTAGATAGTCTTGGACCAAATTTTCAAAAAATGCGATGCTTTTTAAAAATCTGATTATTATTTTTTAGAAAAAAATTAACAGTTATTTTTCGATTTTTATTTTATTGGGCAAAAATAACAGTTATTTTTAACTTTTATTTTTTCGAGCAAAAATAAAAGTTAATTTTAACTTTTATTTTTTAGAGCAAAAATTACAGTTATTTTTTACTTTTATTATTTCGAGCATAAATAAAAGTTATTTTTTGACTTTTATTTTTTCGAGCAGAAAAAACTCAACTTCATTAATTTTTGAGCATATGCAAATTTATTTCACTGAAAAATTATCGTTGTTTTAAAATTTTTTATGAATTTATCATGAATTTAAACAAAAACAAGTAAGAGTGGTATATTCGGCTTTGCCGAATCTTGGATACCCTTCACCAATGGTATTCCAAAGGTAAAGTACAAAAACGTAAGAATATATTGATAATTATATAGTTTATGATTACTGACGTAATTGAGCCCCACACAAATGCTTGATATGTATATTAATTTTCTTTTGTTCATACTAAATGTTATTCCTAGCAATATTTGGCTATACTAGTATTATATGCAGAATCTTTAAAATTAAGAGTCGGACAACGAAAGCTTTTCGGTGGCGTCATCATCTAGAATAGTTATGGACCCAAAGGTTAAGTTGGACAGGTGGGTGATGTCTAATGCAGTGTAACTTGGGTTCCAAAGTGGTCCCTTTGTGAAAGATAATGATTGATAATGGACTACATGTAGAGAATGCTTATTTAAGCCAGCCAATGATTGCCAATGTATACAAGCCTTAGAATTATAAGGTATACACTCTTAGTTTTAGATACATGCGTGAAATATATAGCTTTCAAATGGATGGATATAAGCTTTTTCGGAAAAGTTATTGAAGATTTACTTATTAATCTGAAGTTAGTTAACTAATTAAAATGAATACTTCAACAATAATATTTGGGGTGTATCCGATGGATCTGTCCGATGGATATGTGGAAACTTTTGCTGTAGTTCTTTGTGCAATTATAATGTGATTTAATTTATCAGCATTAAAGTGATTCCCGGTCGGGGTTATATGGGAGATTTCACTAAATGTGAACCGAGCTCGCCCATTTTCAATACCCAACTTTTCAAGAGATCAGAAATACTTTTGTCAAATTTTGTCCCTCCAGAAAGTTTTTTTTAGGCGCTATCGCCCTGAATAACGATATTGTACTAAATGTCATCATCGTATCTATTATAATAGATACGACATTTAGTATGAAGATAATTATATTTTGTCATTTATTAGCTACTAAGAGATTGCCTTAGGCGAAGTTATACGGGAGCAATTGTCAAATGTGAACGCATTTCTCCCAATTGCGATTAAAAAGTTTAAATGTTCGTTGATATGTGAGATACATACATACATATGAAGGTTTTGAGCGGATATCGTATTGCATCATGTAGCTGCATTTTTGTACTTCCTAGGAAGATTACCTATAATTTGATATATAATACATTATCAAATGTTATCATTATGTTCAAAAGTCAGACACAAAATCAAGATAAATGCAGTGTGTCTGTCTGCTAAAATCAGATTTGTGGAGCTCCTGGAAGGTATACATGTATTTTATATAAAATTTCGATATCGTCCTACCCTGAATTTCATCGTTGTCGATTAAAACACCTGAAATATCGCTTATATAAACACTAAATTATATCTACCACAAATTACCGAATGCATCAGAATTTAGGTAATCCCTGCGAAATATGCTATTAAATTTCATCAAAATAAACATCTGAGATATTGACAAAACAGGAGCTCCAAAAACTTGACTACAACAGAAAAAAGGACATACAGGTAGACGGACTTACGGATAGCAAGGTAGACGGACGGACAAACAGACAGACGGACGGACGTCGCGAAATCGATTCTCCTGCCGATTCTAAGTCGATCGGTACAATTTGAATGGTATTCATAATCAGATTTTTGGAGTTTATACATCAGATTTTAGGAAATCCTCCCACAAAGAACGCTGTCAAATTTCATCACAATCGGTCCATAAACATCTGAGATATCGCTGAAACAATACTGACAAAATATAAACAAAATTTTTTAGACACGTACTTTGGGCAATTTGCTGTACATTACAAGTAGTGTTTTGGCGAGTAAAAGAGTATCTAAAAGAGTCACAAGACTTGTAAGTAACTTTCACTTAAGCAAAATTTAATAATAATAATGTTTTTCCGAATTTTATAACTTTTTCAACGGAATATTATGACACTAGGTCTAAAAGTTTAGTTCTGGGCGCACATCGGGTCTAAAATTTGAAGAGCACATTTGTATGGGGAAAATTAGGTAATTTTTTTACTTTTGAGAAATTTCAACCAAAAATAAAAAATTTTTGCAAGAAAAAATAATGGAATATTAAAGAACTAACACAGCTTTATTTCAAGTAGTCAAATCTAAATTAGTAAAATTTGTTGAACAAAATTTTCGAAAAATTAAAAAAATATTTTTGAAACCGACCTGATTAATGTACCATTTTCCAACATTGAAAAACTAAGTAAATTCAATTACATTTAAGCAAAACTGAACTATTCAATACTAACGAGTCATTTAATGATAAATTATGTCTAATTTTTAAATTTCTTTATTTACAACATACAATTTTTGGTGCATATCCTTAGGCGCGTTTTCAAGGACATGAATTTTCAGGGGAAAAATGGAATAACTCCAAAACTACTTCATGGATTTTTTTGACTACTTGAAATAAAGCTGTATTAGTTTTCTTTAATATTCCATTATTTTTTCTTGTAAAAATTGTTTATTTTTGGTTAAAATTTCTCAAAAATAAAAAAAATAACCAGGGACCGAAAATAACTGTTATTTTTGAATTTTTTATAAAAAAAAACAACCTCAAGGAAATGTTGGAGAATAAAACCAAGTATTCCATTTAGATAGTCTTGGACCAAATTTTCAAAAAATGCGATGCTTTTTAAAAATCTGATTATTATTTTTTAGAAAAAAATTAACAGTTATTTTTCGATTTTTATTTTATTGGGCAAAAATAACAGTTATTTTTAACTTTTATTTTTTCGAGCAAAAATAAAAGTTAATTTTAACTTTTATTTTTTAGAGCAAAAATTACAGTTATTTTTTACTTTTATTATTTCGAGCATAAATAAAAGTTATTTTTTGACTTTTATTTTTTCGAGCAGAAAAAACTCAACTTCATTAATTTTTGAGCATATGCAAATTTATTTCACTGAAAAATTATCGTTGTTTTAAAATTTTTTATGAATTTATCATGAATTTAAACAAAAACAAGTAAGAGTGGTATATTCGGCTTTGCCGAATCTTGGATACCCTTCACCAATGGTATTCCAAAGGTAAAGTACAAAAACGTAAGAATATATTGATAATTATATAGTTTATGATTACTGACGTAATTGAGCCCCACACAAATGCTTGATATGTATATTAATTTTCTTTTGTTCATACTAAATGTTATTCCTAGCAATATTTGGCTATACTAGTATTATATGCAGAATCTTTAAAATTAAGAGTCGGACAACGAAAGCTTTTCGGTGGCGTCATCATCTAGAATAGTTATGGACCCAAAGGTTAAGTTGGACAGGTGGGTGATGTCTAATGCAGTGTAACTTGGGTTCCAAAGTGGTCCCTTTGTGAAAGATAATGATTACTGGACTACATGTAGAGAATGCTTATTTAAGCCAGCCAATGATTGCCAATGTATACAAGCCTTAGAATTATAAGGTCTACACTCTTAGTTTTAGATACATGCGTGAAATATATAGCTTTCAAATGGATGGATATAAGCTTTTTCGGAAAAGTTATTGAAGATTTACTTATTAATCTGAAGTTAGTTAACTAATTAAAATGAATACTTCAACAATAATATTTGGGGTGTATCCGATGGATCTGTCCGATGGATATGTGGAAACTTTTGCTGTAGTTCTTTGTGCAATTATAATGTGATTTAATTTATCAGCATTAAAGTGATTCCCGATCGGGGTTATATGGGAGATTTCACTAAATGTGAACCGAGCTCGCCCATTTTCAATACCCAACTTTTCAAGAGATCAGAAATACTTTTGTCAAATTTTGTCCCTCTAGAAAGTTTTTTTTAGGCGCTATCGCCCTGAATAACGATATTGTACTAAATGTCATCATCGTATCTATTATAATAGATACGACATTTAGTATGAAGATAATTATATTTTGTCATTTATTAGCTACTAAGAGATTGCCTTAGGCGAAGTTATACGGGAGCAATTGTCAAATGTGAACGCATTTCTCCCAATTGCGATTAAAAAGTTTAAATGTTCGTTGATATGTGAGATACATACATACATATGAAGGTTTTGAGCGGATATCGTATTGCATCATGTAGCTGCATTTTTGTACTTCCTAGGAAGATTACCTATAATTTGATATATAATACATTATCAAATGTTATCATTATGTTCAAAAGTCAGACACAAAATCAAGATAAATGCAGTGTGTCTGTCTGCTAAAATCAGATTTGTGGAGCTCCTGGAAGGTATACATGTATTTTATATAAAATTTCGATATCGTCCTACCCTGAATTTCATCGTTGTCGATTAAAACACCTGAAATATCGCTTATATAAACACTAAATTATATCTACCACAAATTACCGAATGCATCAGAATTTAGGTAATCCCTGCGAAATATGCTATTAAATTTCATCAAAATAAACATCTGAGATATTGACAAAACAGGAGCTCCAAAAACTTGACTACAACAGAAAAAAGGACATACAGGTAGACGGACTTACGGATAGCAAGGTAGACGGACGGACAAACAGACAGACGGACGGACGTCGCGAAATCGATTCTCCTGCCGATTCTAAGTCGATCGGTACAATTTGAATGGTATTCATAATCAGATTTTTGGAGTTTATACATCAGATTTTAGGAAATCCTCCCACAAAGAACGCTGTCAAATTTCATCACAATCGGTCCATAAACATCTGAGATATCGCTGAAACAATACTGACAAAATATAAACAAAATTTCTTAGACACGTACTTTGGGCAATTTGCTGTACATTACAAGTAGTGTTTTGGCGAGTAAAAGAGTATCTAAAAGAGTCACAAGACTTGTAAGTAACTTTCACTTAAGCAAAATTTAATAATAATAATGTTTTTCCGAATTTTATAACTTTTTCAACGGAATATTATGACACTAGGTCTAAAAGTTTAGTTCTGGGCGCACATCGGGTCTAAAATTTGAAGAGCACATTTGTATGGGGAAAATTAGGTAATTTTTTTACTTTTGAGAAATTTCAACCAAAAATAAAAAATTTTTGCAAGAAAAAATAATGGAATATTAAAGAACTAACACAGCTTTATTTCAAGTAGTCAAATCTAAATTAGTAAAATTTGTTGAACAAAATTTTCGAAAAATTAAAAAAATATTTTTGAAACCGACCTGATTAATGTACCATTTTCCAACATTGAAAAACTAAGTAAATTCAATTACATTTAAGCAAAACTGAACTATTCAATACTAACGAGTCATTTAATGATAAATTATGTCTAATTTTTAAATTTCTTTATTTACAACATACAATTTTTGGTGCATATCCTTAGGCGCGTTTTCAAGGACATGAATTTTCAGGGGAAAAATGGAATAACTCCAAAACTACTTCATGGATTTTTTTGACTACTTGAAATAAAGCTGTATTAGTTTTCTTTAATATTCCATTATTTTTTCTTGTAAAAATTGTTTATTTTTGGTTAAAATTTCTCAAAAATAAAAAAAATAACCAGGGACCGAAAATAACTGTTATTTTTGAATTTTTTATAAAAAAAAACAACCTCAAGGAAATGTTGGAGAATAAAACCAAGTATTCCATTTAGATAGTCTTGGACCAAATTTTCAAAAAATGCGATGCTTTTTAAAAATCTGATTATTATTTTTTAGAAAAAAATTAACAGTTATTTTTCGATTTTTATTTTATTGGGCAAAAATAACAGTTATTTTTAACTTTTATTTTTTCGAGCAAAAATAAAAGTTAATTTTAACTTTTATTTTTTAGAGCAAAAATTACAGTTATTTTTTACTTTTATTATTTCGAGCATAAATAAAAGTTATTTTTTGACTTTTATTTTTTCGAGCAGAAAAAACTCAACTTCATTAATTTTTGAGCATATGCAAATTTATTTCACTGAAAAATTATCGTTGTTTTAAAATTTTTTATGAATTTATCATGAATTTAAACAAAAACAAGTAAGAGTGGTATATTCGGCTTTGCCGAATCTTGGATACCCTTCACCAATGGTATTCCAAAGGTAAAGTACAAAAACGTAAGAATATATTGATAATTATATAGTTTATGATTACTGACGTAATTGAGCCCCACACAAATGCTTGATATGTATATTAATTTTCTTTTGTTCATACTAAATGTTATTCCTAGCAATATTTGGCTATACTAGTATTATATGCAGAATCTTTAAAATTAAGAGTCGGACAACGAAAGCTTTTCGGTGGCGTCATCATCTAGAATAGTTATGGACCCAAAGGTTAAGTTGGACAGGTGGGTGATGTCTAATGCAGTGTAACTTGGGTTCCAAAGTGGTCCCTTTGTGAAAGATAATGATTACTGGACTACATGTAGAGAATGCTTATTTAAGCCAGCCAATGATTGCCAATGTATACAAGCCTTAGAATTATAAGGTCTACACTCTTAGTTTTAGATACATGCGTGAAATATATAGCTTTCAAATGGATGGATATAAGCTTTTTCGGAAAAGTTATTGAAGATTTACTTATTAATCTGAAGTTAGTTAACTAATTAAAATGAATACTTCAACAATAATATTTGGGGTGTATCCGATGGATCTGTCCGATGGATATGTGGAAACTTTTGCTGTAGTTCTTTGTGCAATTATAATGTGATTTAATTTATCAGCATTAAAGTGATTCCCGATCGGGGTTATATGGGAGATTTCACTAAATGTGAACCGAGCTCGCCCATTTTCAATACCCAACTTTTCAAGAGATCAGAAATACTTTTGTCAAATTTTGTCCCTCTAGAAAGTTTTTTTTAGGCGCTATCGCCCTGAATAACGATATTGTACTAAATGTCATCATCGTATCTATTATAATAGATACGACATTTAGTATGAAGATAATTATATTTTGTCATTTATTAGCTACTAAGAGATTGCCTTAGGCGAAGTTATACGGGAGCAATTGTCAAATGTGAACGCATTTCTCCCAATTGCGATTAAAAAGTTTAAATGTTCGTTGATATGTGAGATACATACATACATATGAAGGTTTTGAGCGGATATCGTATTGCATCATGTAGCTGCATTTTTGTACTTCCTAGGAAGATTACCTATAATTTGATATATAATACATTATCAAATGTTATCATTATGTTCAAAAGTCAGACACAAAATCAAGATAAATGCAGTGTGTCTGTCTGCTAAAATCAGATTTGTGGAGCTCCTGGAAGGTATACATGTATTTTATATAAAATTTCGATATCGTCCTACCCTGAATTTCATCGTTGTCGATTAAAACACCTGAAATATCGCTTATATAAACACTAAATTATATCTACCACAAATTACCGAATGCATCAGAATTTAGGTAATCCCTGCGAAATATGCTATTAAATTTCATCAAAATAAACATCTGAGATATTGACAAAACAGGAGCTCCAAAAACTTGACTACAACAGAAAAAAGGACATACAGGTAGACGGACTTACGGATAGCAAGGTAGACGGACGGACAAACAGACAGACGGACGGACGTCGCGAAATCGATTCTCCTGCCGATTCTAAGTCGATCGGTACAATTTGAATGGTATTCATAATCAGATTTTTGGAGTTTATACATCAGATTTTAGGAAATCCTCCCACAAAGAACGCTGTCAAATTTCATCACAATCGGTCCATAAACATCTGAGATATCGCTGAAACAATACTGACAAAATATAAACAAAATTTCTTAGACACGTACTTTGGGCAATTTGCTGTACATTACAAGTAGTGTTTTGGCGATATCTCAGTTGTTTATGGAGCGCTTTTGATAAAATTTAATAACGTGCTTGGCGGGGGAATTTCCTAAAATCTGATATAAAATTTATGTATGTCCGTGCTAAAGGAGGATGGTTTTTCCTATTTCTGCATTTCATTTTTTAAACAAACATTCTCTAATGAGTACTTTGGGCAATTTGCGATACATCAAATTTAGTATTTTGGCGATATCTCAGTTGTTTATGGACCGATTTTGATAAAATTTTACAGAGTGCTTTGGGGAACCATTATCTGATATATAATATATTATCACATGTACACCAGGAGTTTCTTTTTTCTCTTGTTATTTAAAAATGTGTTTCAATCAAAAATTTTTAAATTTTCATCTAATTTTTGGTATTTTTTCGATATTTTCGGTGTTTATGAACGAAATTTAATAGCGTTCAATGCGGGAGAATTTCCTAAAATCTGCTATATAATTTATGTAGGTCCATCCTCCAGGGGCTTCAGAAACTTGATTTCAACAGACAGACAGACGGACATCGCATAATAAAAGTAAAAAATAACTGTTATTTTTGCTCGAAAAAATAAAAGTTAAAAAATAACAAAAAATAACAAAATAGTCGGGATGTAAATATTATTCAAAAAGAAGTGTATTTGCATTTGATCCCAAATCTGTTACATATATTTATGAATGTAACAGACCAATTTATTGATAAAAAGCCAAAAAATGTTTGCGGAGAAACCAAATTCCTCGACGCGTTTCGATGGTTGGTTAAGCCATCTCTTCAGGAGGATTATCTCCAATTTAGACAGATCGAAAACCTCGCATTTTGTTTTTGTTCAGTCGATAATCTACGCTTTTACTTTTGGTTTATGAAAAACTAAGAAAAACTTATTTTTTCTATAGAAAAACTTATTTTTTCTATAGAAAAACTTATTTTTTCTATAGAAAAACTTATTTTTTCTATAGAAAAACTTATTTTTTCTATAGAAAAACTTATTTTTTCTATAGAAAAACTTATTTTTTCTATAGAAAAACTTATTTTTTCTATAGAAAAACTTATTTTTTCTATAGAAAAACTTATTTTTTCTATAGAAAAACTTATTTTTTCTATAGAAAAACTTATTTTTTCTATAGAAAAACTTATTTTTTCTATAGAAAAACTTATTTTTTCTATAGAAAAACTTATTTTTTCTATAGAAAAACTTATTTTTTCTATAGAAAAACTTATTTTTTCTATAGAAAAACTTATTTTTTCTATAGAAAAACTTATTTTTTCTATAGAAAAACTTATTTTTTCTATAGAAAAACTTATTTTTTCTATAGAAAAACTTATTTTTTCTATAGAAAAACTTATTTTTTCTATAGAAAAACTTATTTTTTCTATAGAAAAACTTATTTTTTCTATAGAAAAACTTATTTTTTCTATAGAAAAACTTATTTTTTCTATAGAAAAACTTATTTTTTCTATAGAAAAACTTATTTTTTCTATAGAAAAACTTATTTTTTCTATAGAAAAACTTATTTTTTCTATAGAAAAACTTATTTTTTCTATAGAAAAACTTATTTTTTCTATAGAAAAACTTATTTTTTCTATAGAAAAACTTATTTTTTCTATAGAAAAACTTATTTTTTCTATAGAAAAACTTATTTTTTCTATAGAAAAACTTATTTTTTCTATAGAAAAACTTATTTTTTCTATAGAAAAACTTATTTTTTCTATAGAAAAACTTATTTTTTCTATAGAAAAACTTATTTTTTCTATAGAAAAACTTATTTTTTCTATAGAAAAACTTATTTTTTCTATAGAAAAACTTATTTTTTCTATAGAAAAACTTATTTTTTCTATAGAAAAACTTATTTTTTCTATAGAAAAACTTATTTTTTCTATAGAAAAACTTATTTTTTCTATAGAAAAACTTATTTTTTCTATAGAAAAACTTATTTTTTCTATAGAAAAACTTATTTTTTCTATAGAAAAACTTATTTTTTCTATAGAAAAACTTATTTTTTCTATAGAAAAACTTATTTTTTCTATAGAAAAACTTATTTTTTCTATAGAAAAACTTATTTTTTCTATAGAAAAACTTATTTTTTCTATAGAAAAACTTATTTTTTCTATAGAAAAACTTATTTTTTCTATAGAAAAACTTATTTTTTCTATAGAAAAACTTATTTTTTCTATAGAAAAACTTATTTTTTCTATAGAAAAACTTATTTTTTCTATAGAAAAACTTATTTTTTTCTATAGAAAAACCTATTTTTTCTATAGAAACACCTATTTTTTCTATAGAAACACTTATTTTTTCTATAGAAAAACTTACTTTTTCTATAGAAAAACTTATTTTTTCTATAGAAAAACTTATGTTTTCTATATAAAAACTTATTTTTTCTATATAAAAACTTATTTTTTCTATAGAAAAACTTATTTTTTCTATAGAAAAACTTATTTTTTCTATAGAAAAACTTATTTTTTTTATAGAAAAACTTATGTTTTCTACAGAAAAACTTATTTTTTTTATAGAAAAACTTATTTTTTCTATAGAAAAACTTATTTCTTCTATAGAAAAACTTTTTTTTTCTATAGAAAAACTTATTTTTTCTATAGAAAAACTTATTTTTTCTATAGAAAAACTTATTTTTTCTATAGAAAAACTTATTTTTTCTATAGAAAAACTTATTTTTTCTATAGAAAAACTTATTTTTTCTATAGAAAAACTTATTTTTTCTATAGAAAAACTTATTTTTCTATAAAAAAACTTATTTTTTCTATAGAAAAACTTATTTTTTCTATAGAAAAACTTATTTTTTCTATAGAAAAACTTATTTTTTCTATGGAAAAACTTATTTTTTCTATAGAAAAACTTATTTTTTCTATAGAAAAACTTATTTTTTCTATAGAAAAACTTATTTTTTCTATAGAAAAACTTATTTTTTCTATAGAAAAACTTATTTTTTCTATAGAAAAACTTATTTTTTCTATAGAAAACTTATTTTTTCTATAGAAAAAACTTATCTTTTCTATAGAAAAACTTATTTTTTCTATAGAAAAACTTATTTTTTCTATAGAAAACTTATTTTTTCTATAGAAAAACTTATTTTTTCTATAGAAAAACTTATTTTTTCTATAGAAAAACTTATTTTTTCTATAGAAAAACTTATTTTTTCTATAGAAAAACTTATTTTTTCTATAGAAAAACTTATTTTTTCTATAGAAAAACTTATTTTTTTCTATAGAAAAACTTATTTTTTCTATAGAAAAACTTATTTTTTCTATAGAAAAACTTATTTTTTCTATAGAAAAACTTATTTTTTCTATAGAAAAACTTATTTTTTCTATAGAAAAACTTATTTTTTCTATAGAAAAACTTATTTTTTCTATAGAAAAACTTATTTTTTCTATAGAAAAACTTATTTTTTCTATAGAAAAACTTATTTTTTCTATAGAAAAACTTATTTTTTCTATAGAAAAACTTATTTTTTCTATAGAAAAACTTATTTTTGCTATAGAAAAATTTATTTTTTCTATAGAAAAACTTATTTTTTCTATAGAAAAACTTATTTTTTCTATAGAAAAACTTATTTTTTCTATAGAAAAACTTATTTTTTCTATAGAAAAACTTATTTTTTTCTATAGAAAAACTTATTTTTTTCTATAGAAAAACTTATTTTTTCTATAGAAAAACTTATTTTTTCTATAGAAAAACTTATTTTTTCTATAGAAAAACTTATTTTTTCTATAGAAAAACTTATTTTTTCTATAGAAAAACTTATTTTTTCTATAGAAAAACTTATTTTTTCTATAGAAAAACTTATTTTTTCTATAGAAAAACTTATTTTTTCTATAGAAAAACTTATTTTTTCTATAGAAAAACTTATTTTTTCTATAGAAAAACTTATTTTTTCTATAGAAAAACTTATTTTTTCTATAGAAAAACTTATTTTTTCTATAGAAAAACTTATTTTTTCTATAGAAAAACTTATTTTTTCTATAGAAAAACTTATTTTTTCTATAGAAAAACTTATTTTTTCTATAGAAAAACTTATTTTTTCTATAGAAAAACTTATTTTTTTCTATAGAAAAACTTATTTTTTCTATAGAAAAACTTATTTTTTCTATAGAAAAACTTATTTTTTCTATAGAAAAACTTATTTTTTCTATAGAAAAACTTATTTTTTCTATAGAAAAACTTATTTTTTCTATAGAAAAACTTATTTTTTCTATAGAAAAACTTATTTTTTCTATAGAAAAACTTATTTTTTCTATAGAAAAACTTATTTTTTCTATAGAAAAACTTATTTTTCTATAGAAAAACTTATTTTTTCTATAGAAAAACTTATTTTTTCTATAGAAAAACTTATTTTTGCTATAGAAAAAATTATTTTTTCTATAGAAAAACTTATTTTTTCTATAGAAAAACTTATTTTTTCTATAGAAAAACTTATTTTTTCTATAGAAAAACTTATTTTTTCTATAGAAAAACTTATTTTTTTCTATAGAAAAACTTATTTTTTTCTATAGAAAAACTTATTTTTTCTATAGAAAAACTTATTTTTTCTATAGAAAAACTTATTTTTTCTATAGAAAAACTTATTTTTTTCTATAGAAAAACTTATTTTTTCTATAGAAAAACTTATTTTTTCTATAGAAAAACTTATTTTTTCTATAGAAAAACTTATTTTTTCTATAGAAAAACTTATTTTTTCTATAGAAAAACTTATTTTTTCTATAGAAAAACTTATTTTTTCTATAGAAAAACTTATTTTTTCTATAGAAAAACTTATTTTTTCTATAGAAAAACTTATTTTTTCTATAGAAAAACTTATTTTTTCTATAGAAAAACTTATTTTTTCTATAGAAAAACTTATTTTTTCTATAGAAAAACTTATTTTTTCTATAGAAAAACTTATTTTTTCTATAGAAAAACTTATTTTTTTCTATAGAAAAACTTATTTTTTCTATAGAAAAACTTATTTTTTCTATAGAAAAAACTTATTTTTTCTATAGAAAAACTTATTTTTTCTATAGAAAAACTTATTTTTTTCTATAGAAAAACTTATTTTTTCTATAGAAAAACTTATTTTTTCTATAGAAAAACTTATTTTTTCTATAGAAAAACTTATTTTTTCTATAGAAAAACTTATTTTTTCTATAGAAAAACTTATTTTTTCTATAGAAAAACTTATTTTTTCTATAGAAAAACTTATTTTTTCTATAGAAAAACTTATTTTTTCTATAGAAAAACTTATTTTTTCTATAGAAAAACTTATTTTTTCTATAGAAAAACTTATTTTTTCTATAGAAAAACTTATTTTTTCTATAGAAAAACTTATTTTTTCTATAGAAAAATTTATTTTTTCTATAGAAAAACTTATTTTTTCTATAGAAAAACTTATTTTTTCTATAGAAAAACTTATTTTTTCTATAGAAAAACTTATTTTTTCTATAGAAAAACTTATTTTTTTCTATAGAAAAACTTATTTTTTTCTATAGAAAAACTTATTTTTTCTATAGAAAAACTTATTTTTTCTATAGAAAAACTTATTTTTTCTATAGAAAAACTTATTTTTTCTATAGAAAAACTTATTTTTTTCTATAGAAAAACTTATTTTTTCTATAGAAACACCTATTTTTTCTATAGAAACACTTATTTTTTCTATAGAAAAACTTACTTTTTTCTATAGAAAAACTTATTTTTTCTATAGAAAAACTTATGTTTTCTATAGAAAAACTTATTTTTTATAGAAAAACTTATTTTTTCTATAGAAAAACTTATTTTTTCTATAGAAAAACTTATTTTTTCTATAGAAAAACTTATTTTTTCTATAGAAAAACTTATTTTTTCTATAGAAAAACTTATTTTTTCTATAGAAAACTTATTTTTTCTATAGAAAAACTTATCTTTTCTATAGAAAAACTTATTTTTTCTATAGAAAAACTTATTTTTTCTATAGAAAAACTTATTTTTTCTATAGAAAAACTTATTTTTTCTATAGAAAAACTTATTTTTTCTATAGAAAAACTTATTTTTTCTATAGAAAAACTTATTTTTTCTATAGAAAAACTTATTTTTTCTATAGAAAAACTTATTTTTTCTATAGAAAAACTTATTTTTTCTATAGAAAAACTTATTTTTTCTATAGAAAAACTTATTTTTTTTATAGAAAAACTTATTTTTTCTATAGAAAAACTTATTTTTTCTATAGAAAAACCTTATTTTTTCTATAGAAAAACTTATTTTTTCTATAGAAAAACTTATTTTTTCTATAGAAAAACTTATTTTTTCTATAGAAAAACTTATTTTTTCTATAGAAAAACTTATTTTTTCTATAGAAAAACTTATTTTTTCTATAGAAAAACTTATTTTTTCTATAGAAAAACTTATTTTTTCTATAGAAAAACTTATTTTTTCTATAGAAAAACTTATTTTTTCTATAGAAAAACTTATTTTTTCTATAGAAAAATTTATTTTTTCTATAGAAAAACTTATTTTTTCTATAGAAAAACTTATTTTTTCTATAGAAAAACTTATTTTTTCTATAGAAAAACTTATTTTTTCTATAGAAAAACTTATTTTTTTCTATAGAAAAACTTATTTTTTTCTATAGAAAAACTTATTTTTTTCTATAGAAAAACTTATTTTTTCTATAGAAAAACTTATTTTTTCTATAGAAAAACTTATTTTTTTCTATAGAAAAACTTATTTTTTCTATAGAAACACCTATTTTTTCTATAGAAACACTTATTTTTTCTATAGAAAAACTTACTTTTTCTATAGAAAAACTTATTTTTTCTATAGAAAAACTTATGTTTTCTATAGAAAAACTTATTTTTTCTATAGAAAAACTTATTTTTTCTATAGAAAAACTTATTTTTTCTATAGAAAAACTTATTTTTTCTATAGAAAAACTTATTTTTTTTTTTATAGAAAAACTTATGTTTTCTATAGAAAAACTTATTTTTTTTATAGAAAAACTTATTTTTTCTATAGAAAAACTTATTTCTTCTATAGAAAAACTTTTTTTTTTCTATAGAAAAACTTATTTTTTCTATAGAAAAACTTATTTTTTCTATAGAAAAACTTATTTTTTCTATAGAAAAACTTATTTTTTCTATAGAAAAACTTATTTTTTCTATAGAAAAACTTATTTTTTCTATAGAAAAACTTATTTTTTCTATAAAAAAACTTATTTTGTCTATAGAAAAACTTATTTTTTCTATAGAAAAACTTATTTTTTCTATAGAAAAACTTATTTTTTCTATAGAAAAACTTATTTTTTCTATAGAAAAACTTATTTTTTCTATAGAAAAACTTATTTTTTTCTATAGAAAAACTTATTTTTTCTATAGAAAAACTTATTTTTTCTATAGAAAACTTATTTTTTCTATAGAAAAACTTATCTTTTCTATAGAAAAACTTATTTTTTCTATAGAAAAACTTATTTTTTCTATAGAAAAACTTATTTTTTCTATAGAAAAACTTATTTTTTCTATAGAAAAACTTATTTTTTCTATAGAAAAACTTATTTTTTCTATAGAAAAACTTATTTTTTCTATAGAAAAACTTATTTTTTCTATAGAAAATTTTTTCTATAGAAAAACTTATTTTTTCTATAGAAAAACTTATTTTTTCTATAGAAAAACTTATTTCTTCTCTAGAAAAACTTATTTTTTCTATAGAAAAACTTATTTTTTCTATATAAAAACTTATTTTTTCTATATAAAAACTTATTTTTTCTATAGAAGAACTTATTTTTGCTATAGAAAAACTTATTTTTTCTAAAGAAAAACTTATTTTTTCTATAGAAAAACTTATTTTTTCTATAGAAAAACTTATTTTTTCTATAGAAAAACTTATTTTTTCTATAGAAAAACTTATTTTTTCTATAGAAAAACTTATTTTTTCTATAGAAAAACTTATTTTTTCTATAGAAAAACTTATTTTTTCTATAGAAAAACTTATTTTTTCTATAGAAAAACTTATTTTTTCTATAGAGAAACTTATTTTTTCTATAGAAAAACTTATTTTTTCTATAGAAAAACTTATTTTTTCTATAGAAAAACTTATTTTTTCTATAGAAAAACTTATTTTTTCTATAGAAAAACTTATTTTTTCTATAGAAAAACTTATTTTTTCTATAAAAAACTTATTTTTTCTATAGAAAAACTTATTTTTTCTATAGAAAAACTTATTTTTTCTATAGAAAAACTTATTTTTTCTATAGAAAAACTTATTTTTTCTATAGAAAAACTTATTTTTTTTATAGAAAAACTTATTTTTTCTATAGAAAACTTATTTTTTCTATAGAAAAACTTATCTTTTCTATAGAAAAACTTATTTTTTCTATAGAAAAACTTATTTTTTCTATAGAAAAACTTATTTTTTCTATAGAAAAACTTATTTTTTCTATAGAAAAACTTATTTTTTCTATAGAAAAACTTATTTTTTCTATAGAAAAACTTATTTTTTCTATAGAAAAACTTATTTTTTCTATAGAAAAACTTATTTTTTCTATAGAAAAACTTATTTTTTCTATAGAAAAACTTATTTTTTCTATAGAAAAACTTATTTTTTCTATAGAAAAACTTATTTTTTTCTATAGAAAAACTTATTTTTCTATAGAAAACTTATTTTTTCTATAGGAAAACTTATTTTTTCTATAGAAAAACTTATTTTTTCTATAGAAAAACTTATTTTTCTATAGAAAACTTATTTTTTCTATAGAAAAACTTATTTTTTCTATAGAAAAACTTATTTTTTCTATAGAAAAACTTATTTTTTCTATAGAAAAACTTATTTTTTCTATAGAAAAACTTATTTTTTCTATAGAAAAACTTATTTTTTCTATAGAAAAACTTATGTTTTCTATAGAAAAACTTATTTTTTCTATAGAAAAAACTTATTTTTTCTATAGAAAAACTTATTTTTTCTATAGAAAAACTTATTTTTTTTATAGAAAAACTTATGTTTTCTATAGAAAAACTTATTTTTTCTATAGAAAAACTTATTTTTTCTATAGAAAAACTTATTTTTTCTATAGAAAAACTTATTTTTTCTATAGAAAAACTTATTTTTTCTATAGAAAAACTTATTTTTTCTATAAAAAAACTTATTTTGTCTATAGAAAACTTATTTTTTCTATAGAAAAACTTATTTTTTCTATAGAAAAACTTATTTTTTCTATAGAAAAACTTATTTTTTCTATAGAAAAAACTTATTTTTTCTATAGAAAAACTTATTTTTTCTATAGAAAAACTTATTTTTTCTATAGAAAAACTTATTTTTTCTATAGAAAAACTTATTTTTTCTATAGAAAAACTTATTTTTTCTATAGAAAACTTATTTTTTCTATAGAAAAACTTATCTTTTCTATAGAAAAACTTATTTTTTCTATAGAAAAACTTATTTTTTCTATAGAAAAACTTATTTTTTCTATAGAAAAACTTATTTTTTCTATAGAAAAACTTATTTTTTCTATAGAAAAACTTATTTTTTCTATAGAAAAACTTATTTTTTCTATAGAAAAACTTATTTTTTCTATAGAAAAACTTATTTTTTCTATAGAAAAACTTATTTTTTCTATAGAAAAACTTATTTTTTCTATAGAAAAACTTATTTTTTCTATAGAAAAACTTATTTCTTCTCTAGAAAAACTTATTTTTTCTATAGAAAAACTTATTTTTTCTATATAAAAACAAAGGAAGATTTACTTATATCAGATATATAAAACTACTTTGCGCTAAATTTGGACTCATAACGGATATAGTTTTACATTTATAAGCATTTAAATTCTTTTCGTTGCGCTTAATCATTTAATTCGTAGTACCTGGTTGACCGAGCCTTGCTTGGAGCTTTATGATAAGCATTTTGTGCAAATATTCAGTTAATTTCGAATTATTTTATTTATTTTTTCCGATCAACACATAGTTTGCATAGTTTACAGGTTAACTCATTTTGAAAAATTTTGGAAATTTGTCATACCAACAGAAACCTCCGTCGACTCATGCGTAACAACTTTGCTAAATATTATAGCCTGATCAAATGCACAGTTTACGATTTATTTCATTTTGAGTAATTTTCAGTGGCGCCACCTGAAGTTGTTCATACCTGATGCTTATGCGTTACAACTTTTCTAATGATTATAACATGATCAAATGCACAGTTTACGATTTAATTCATTTTGAGTAATTTTCAGTGGCGCCACCTGTTGGACTTTGGTCATTCCCATTAATAAACCTTCGTCGGCTTATCCGCAACAACTTTGCTAAAGATTATAGCATGATTAAATGTACAGCTTACGCTTAAATTGACTTTGAGTAAATTTCAGTGGCGCCACCTGTCGAAATTTATTCATACCAATTAAGAAACCTTCGTCGCACAGTGGTTCAGAATCGTTTTTCATTGGCCAAAACTCTGTAACTTTTTAACTATTAAAGATTTTTTAGTAGTTCTTTTTTTAATCAATAGATAACATCTGTAGCATTTTCGATTGTAGGTTTTATTAAGATCGGTACAGTGGTTCTTAAGAAATTTAAGCTTGAAATTCAATTTTCGATTTTTTTCATTTTTATTTTGTTTCAAATCTGCCAACTCATTTTTGACCCACTTCCTCTTAACCGATTTGGCTCAAATTTGGGCCACAAGTCGTCCTTGGATAGCAATTTAATATTTTGTTATCCTTAGGGTGCCCCTTTTCTCGTTGAGGTATTTACAGTATTTTTATTAGGGTGGCCCTAATTTTAATTTTTGCTTAATAATACTTTTTTTTAAATAAAAGAATGTAACATAATTTTTATTTAAATATATATTTATTTGTAGTCATAAATAGATTGTAGATAAATAAAATAATATTTAATATTGATATTTGTATACTTTATTGCACTCAAACGTTAAATGCAAATTATAATTATTGTTTATTTGGCTGGAATATTTCTTGTAAATATTTTATATTCTGCTCTGTATTACTGCTGTCCTGTAGCAGTGCTTTAACTTCGGCACTTAGGTCCGAAGGATTTACTTTCCATTGACTTCGAATGCTAGAGATGAATGGATCTGATGTTGCTAATAATATGTGAAATAAGTCTTCATTTGTAGAACTTCGTGACGTTTTTCTGGTATTATGTTCTCTATAAAATCTGTAATCCTTATTTCTTTTTTCCTGGGCTTCCTCTGATAAATCTCCAATTGGTAATAAATGGTGCTTAATGACATCTTCTCCATGATAAAGAACTTTGTGCACTGTTGCTGACATATTTCTATAATTGTATTTGGATGTATATATAGCAACAGTTTCCTTGGCATAATCACCAAATTTTTTAGCATTAATTTGTTCATTGCACGCAAGTACTTCAGTAATTGTTTTAAATCTTGAAATAAGATCTATATCAACACCTGTTATATCAGATGTAGTTTCGGGATCCAAAAAGAATCTTCTTGCGGTATTGCCATCGTTTGTATTGCCTGATCCTTGTTTTGGTTGATCTATAATTAACCCGTGTTTGAGAAATGCATCATGAACTTGTTTCTTTTTCAATTTTCTTTTCTCTTTGTTGGTGTCATTATTTCTTACTGATCCTGAAGATCCGAAGTCCAAATCATAGCTAATTTTCAGTATGTATTCCATAAATCTTATTCTCATATGTAGCGGTGATAATCCGAATTCAAATGCTTCAATACTATCTAGTGACTTTGTAGGTTCTTGGTTTAACTGACTTGATGTTGCTTTACATATAATACAGCTGGATGAAGCTTTTGTATCAGTCAAAGCCTGGGCAGTTTTTCCGTCTATCATTGAAAGTATTAATTGATAATTCAATTTAATAGTATGTTCATCTATCTCTAACTCTAATGGCTTTAGTGTTGAAATTTGAGTTTTGATGTCACTTATTTCATTCTTAATGGTATCATGAGTTTCCTTTTGAAATTCAAATTTTATTGGTCTGCAGTACTTCGTGGACGATGGAGTATGATTTTTCCAAATAAAATTTGTTTGCATTGTGCTGGACGAAGGTTCCGAGTCTTCTAAGTTTTTTATTAATCGCAATGGCACAAATGACACCATGAACATATCTGTGTCAGAAATATCTTCACATAAAAATTGTTTATATTGTTTTTGTCCTGAAGATCCATCGCATCCCCATTTACAAAAGAGAGTTAAATTGCAGTTTCCATGTTTTTTTAAATCACTTCCTTTAAGTGATTGCAGCAACCTTTCAGCTGTATGATCAAGTAGAGCTTGCAGTTTTACCTGTGCAGAAATTGGTGTGATTTTCATAGATTCCTTTGGAGGATAGCACTCCTTTTTAGCTGCAATTATATGATGATATGATGGGTATAAATTTAAGCCTTTTTCGATCGTACGCAATCTGAGTTGAGTATACTGGTGTTTTGTTAGCTTTAAATCCAGAAATAATGCAAGTGCTTCCTCGTTTGTAAACTGTTTTTCCTCGTTTGGTGTTGGAATGCTTTTAAGAACGCGTTTTGTTCTCACCCGACTAGCAGAAAGGACTTTCTGAATGATATCCACTTTCGCTAATTGTTTTTCAGATCGAAGTTTATGCAGAAAACTATCTTTAATGTTTTCACACCCGATTTCTTCATTAAAATTCTTCAGTTTTCGTCTCTTAGATCTATCGCTACAGTTATCTAACGGTTTTTGTGGTCTTCCACAACTCCCATCATTTGTTGTTTCTGAAATGATCTGGATACGGAGTTCACCTTCTAACCAATTCGCAAAGCGCTTGTAAAATTTACTTTTACTAAAGTCAACTTCCTTGTAGTATCTATTCAATGTTTTGACGAAATTAGATACTTTGTTTTTTATTTCCAGTTGTGTTTCAATGTAGAGACTATTTATATTCAGTTTTGTTTGAATATGGCTTAGAACACCATCTTTATTTTTAAAATATTCTTCGGCCAATTTTAATTTAGCCGAAAATAATGTACTTTTAAAGGGCTTTGAAATATTTATCAACCTTTTTAAATCGAATACTTGTTCGAAACTAACATTTATTTCCAAATTATTGTCCTTATATCATGCTTTGATATTATTATACTCTACCTAGGTAGCTGTCCATAAAATCAAATGGAAAATTGTACCTGTTCAAATTCATCCTGTATTTCACTGAAAGATATTTTAAAAATTTTTTCATGGAATTTTTAAAATGCAGTGAATAAATTTAGGAAGTTTTATTTAATGTCATAAAAGACCAATTATAATAATTTTTAAGTATAATAAAACCCTTTAACGCTGATGAGTAACAGGCTAGGTAACATTCCTTAAAAAATGGAAAATTTTAACTGTTAAAATTCACTCTGTACTTTTAAAGGTTTTTTCCCTATAATTTTTTAGCAGGTAATTGAAATATCTGTGCAAAATGAAATATTTTCAAAATTCTTTGAAAAATTCCCTAAAAAATTCAGGGAAGTTTTTTTTAAGATACCAACCTCTTCATGAACAGATTGCATGTGCTATTTAGTTCACCAATGCTGTTTGTTTTATTACCTATATTCTTCTTTGATCTTTTGTTATTGTAAATCTATTCTTAATATTTCTGATTGTTACATATCTACATTACATTGTAACTTACGTTTTACACACATTTTATTGCTCATTCATGTCTAGTAATGATGTATGTTCGCTCAGAGACAATTATCACTCTCTCTCTCTCTCTCTCTCTTTACTTATATATATTTAGAATTCGCCGTAATATATTCGAAGTAGAGTAGATATTATGAATGGTTTAATTCTTTCGAACTTGCGGTAAAATCCGAGAAGTGTAAAACGTAAGTCTCATTCGTAATCAAACACTGTAAGAAAAAGTTAACTTTGATCCGTGATCAAAGTAATATAAAAAATAAAGTATTCCTTATGTTGAAATAAATTCAAAAATCTATTATTTATTCCTCAACATAAGAGTTGGTCCTTCTTGGAACCGGATTAGCCAGTCTACCCGGAATTTTTACTAAATAGTTCTATCAACGTAAATAAGCTATTTCTAGTGACACAAATGATTGAAGACATGAATTCCTTGGTGATCTTCAGAGGCCGTTTGAAGAGCTCACTGACGCGACTTCTTTCCTTTGCTGAAAGCCCGCCTGATGACTGTACCTTCGAGAACGTATTATGCCGATTGGAACGCTTAGAAGAGGTATGGCAGGGATTTGTCAAATCTACTGATGAACTGCATCAATATAAAGGTGAGGAAAATTTTGTCGACCCAGAAATCGATTTTGAGACATATGAGGACAAATATTTGGCAACACGAGGTAAGCTATACGCGTTGAGAACAAAGTACGCTCCGAAGGCAGCCGAAGATTCTAGCAACAACGAAGCTATAGAAAAGTTAACGGAACAACAAGCCACGTTTTTGCAAGCATTTTCCACGACTAACGCTGGCAAAGAAAACGAATTGCCACGAATCAACATTCCAACGTTTAACGGTCTATACAAAGACTGGCCCAGCTTCAAAGACTTGTTCGAAAGTACAGTCGACTCAAAAGCAACATTGTCGAATACTCAAAAATTCCACTACCTGAAGTCATTGCTGAAGGATGATGCTGCTCGACTAATTCAACACATACCCGTTACTAACGCTGCTTAAACGATAGATATCATCGCCCTAAACACATAATTAATTCTTTCATTGAAGCCTTTATGATATTGCCTTCTACCTCAATGGAAAATGGTGCAATTCTAAGAAAAATTTCGGACGAGGCTAATGAAATAATTCGAGGTCTTGAAGCTATTGGTAAAAACGATAGAGACTGTTGGCTCATTTACATGCTGCTCGCCAAGGTTGATCCTGAATCAAAAAGTCGTTGGATCCATGACAGCCGCAACAATCCATGCCCAACTATCGTGGACTTCTTTGATTTTCTGGACAACAGATGTGAGGAATTGGAACTGTGTCAACGTAAGGTATCTGCCCAAGGTAAACCAGGTAACGCAAATAGATTCCAAAACAACAATGCAAAATGTTTAGTGAGTATAAATGGCAAATTAAACACGTGCTTTAAATGTAAGTCGATAAATCACACAATTTTCAAATGCCCTTTGTTTCTCCAATTGTCGTTGAGTGAACGTCGAAATTTTGTGAAGGAAGCCTCCTTGTGTTACAACTGCCTCAGAAGTGGTCATGCTGTTTTAAACTGTCCGTCAAAAAACACGTGTAAGGAATGTCGTCAACGTCATCACACTGTACTTCATTTGTCCGCTGCTCCAACAATCGGTAGACCTCAAGCTGCTGAAACACCAACGGTGCATTTGCCTGGTCCATCCACATCTTCCGCTGGCCCTTGGTCAACCGTCGCTAATGTTGCTTGTCCAGTTTCATTACCTACATTGCCAGTACAGTTTCGTGATACTAAGAGAAGACATCAAACGGAATTTATTATGCCTACTGCCCTAGTTCAAGTTAAGAATCGATCAGGTCAACTGATCACCTGTCGCGCTTTGCTAGATTCCGCCTCTAAGCTATCATATATCACCGAAAGTTGCGCTCAACGCTTAGGACTTCCTCGATACCCCTCTAAGGTTTTAGTCAGCGGTATCTAATCGGTAAAAGCTGAAACCACTCGTGGATCATGTCACATTTCGGTACAATCGCGGGTGTCCCAAAACGCTCTCGATGCAGTGGTTCATGTTCTCTCGCAAATTACAACATCGCTTCCAACTCAGTCATTCAACAATCAAGCTGCGGAATACTTAAAGGATTTGGCCCTTGCTGATCCGTTTTATAACGTCTCATCCCAGATTGACATTTTGTTTGGCCTTGAGCATATTTGGAACATACTAACATTCGATAGACGCTATGACTCACAGGGAAACACTGTAACAATCTCATCAATATTTGGATGGGTTGTAACTTGTGTTGAAATATTACAGGTTAGTAATCAAAATATGACTCTTGTTTCAACCGTAGATATTGATCGGTGCTTGCGAAGTTTTTGGGAATTAGAAGAGTCCGAACACCACGTGAAAATTGACCCTGATGACGCCTTCGTAGAATCCCACTTCAAATCGACCCATTCTCGTGCAAGGGATGGTAAATATGTGGTTCAGCTTCCATTCAAGATGGATGAACCTCGCTTTGGAAATACTCTTACTGGTGCTCTGTCTCGTTTCTATGCCGTAGAAAGACGACTACAACGAAATTCCAGTCTAAGAGAACAGTATAACAAGTTCATGCGTGAGTATGAAAACCTAGGCCACATGCGGCAAATCCATTCGAAAGATGTCGACATCAGCGATGGTAAAATTTTCTACTTGCCTCACCATCCAGTTCTTGGTGAAAAGTTACGAGTTGTCTTTGATGGTTCCTTCCAAGACTCTAATGGAATTTCACTCAACAACACTCTACACATTGGTCCAAGCATCCAAAGAGATCTATTCTCAGTTTGCTTACGTTTTCGATTCCATCGTTTCGTTTTCTCAGCCGACATAGTTAAGATGTTCCGGCAGATATGGATTTCTGAAAATCATAAAAATTACCAGCGTATAATCTGGAGAGAATCGCCCTCGGTACAAATCAAACACTATCAATTGTGTACTGTAACTTACGGAACAGCATGTGCTCCGTACCTATCAGTTCGTGTTCTACAACAATTGGCCCAAGATTACAAATCAACTCACCCCATAGCTTCAAAGGTTTTGCTTGAAGACTTCTATGTTGATGATGTACTCACCGGTGCTGCTTCGGAAGAGGAAATCATTTCCAAGCGTGACGATTTAACAAATTTATTATCTCAGGCAGGTCTAGAATTAAGAAAGTGGATTTCAAATTGCCCTCGTATTTTAGTGAGTACTCAAGATCTCACATTCCTCAAATCTCCTAATGAAGATGTCAAGAAGGTTCTGGGAGTCTACTGGGAGCCTGCAGGGGACAAGTTGGGTTATAGAATCACTTTATCGACTAACATATCTTCTACAAAACGACAAGTCCTCTCAGATGTTTCTCGAATATTTGACCCCATGGGAATCCTATCTCCAATCGTGGTTCGATTCAAAATATTATTAAGAGAGCTTTGGTCCCAAAACCTCTCATGGGACGAAGTACTACCAACAAACCTTGCAGCCGTGTGGACACAATACCGAGATGATTTGCATATCTTACAAAATTTTAAACTTACCCGATACGTGCCAAATAGTAATTCATCGTTGGAGCTACATGGGTTCTCAGACGCCTCCATACAAGCCTACGCTGCTGTTATTTATGCAAGATTTATTGACACTTCGGGAACAACTAACGTAACGCTTCTCGCATCTAAAACACGAGTTGCCCCTATAAAGCAGAAATCGTTGCCCCGCCTGGAGCTATGTGGAGCTTTGTTATTATCGCGTCTACTAAAACGTATTCAAGAAGCTTTACCACATGATTCCATTAAGGTTCGTGCTTGGTGCGACTCAACAATTGTGTTGTCGTGGCTCTCTCAACCACCCTTGAAATTAAAAACGTTTGAAGCAAATCGAACTTCGGAAATTCTGGAAACTGTGCCTCGCAGATTCTGGGAACATGTCTCCTCAAAGGAAAATCCTGCTGATTGTGCTTCTCGAGGAATGTCAGCTTCAAACCTACTTAGCTATGACCTGTGGTGGAATGGGCCTGACTGGCTAAGCGATAATTTGAAATATACTTCTATGTTAAATCGTTCTAACAATTTTGATATAATTACAGATCCTGAAGCAGTCACGATCGTTGAAGACTACGACCCCATTGACTGGATTTTGAATCGCACATCAAAATGGACAAAACTGGTTCGAATCTTGGCCTACATGTTCAAATTCGTTAATGGATCGAGGCATCAAACTAGCCACGTGTCCTGTCCCACGTTTGAGGAACTTGAAAAAGCTAAACTAGTTTTGTTGAAATACGCTCAAAACACATTTAATGAAGACAGAGTCCGCTTACAGAAAAGCTGCTTTATTAGTTCGAGATCTCAATTGCTGAAACTGCATCCACTTTTAGACAGCCATGGCCTATTACGTGTTGGTGGTCGTCTACGAAATTCGGAACTAGATGTTGCTGCAAAAAACCCAATAATTCTACCGAAGTCCAGCAGAATAACACATCTCATTCTAGAAGATTTGCATCAGCGGAATTTGCACCCCGGGGTCTCAGCACTCTTTGTCATCGCACGCCAAACGTATTGGATACTTGGCGCTCGAAATCTCATCCGAAAATTAACACATACTTGTTTCAAATGTTTCCGCCAACGTCAGCTTACATCCCAGCAGTTAATGGCCGATTTACCTAGTGTACGGGTTCGACAAGCCTTTCCATTCGAAAATGCAGGCTGTGATTACGCTGGCCCTTTTATGTTAAAGCAGTTTCCTGGACGGAATGCTCGACGATCCAAGGGATACATTTGCCTGTTTGTTTGTCTAGTTACCTCAGCTATCCATCTAGAACTTGCAACTGATTTGAGCACAGAATGTTTTATTGCTGCTTTACGAAGATTTATAGCCCGAAGAGGAAAATGCCGGCAGATCTACAGTGACAACGGAAGAAACTTTCTTGGCGCTTCTCGTGAACTAAACGAAATGCACCAAGTTATTATGTCACAAACCCACAACGAAATTGTATCCGCATCTTTGGCTGAAGACGGTATACAATGGAAGTTCATCCCACCCCTATCGCCACACTGGGGAGGAATTTGGGAGTCTGCAGTACGATCGGTAAAGCTTCATCTAAAACGAGTCATCATGAACACAGTATTGACGTTCGAGCAGATGCACACATTGCTCACTCAAATTGAAGCTGTTGTAAACTCAAGGCCTCTTGGTATTGCCCCAGATTCTGAAGACGGTTATTTGTCCCCAGCGCACTTTCTTATTGGTCGTCCCTACACTACGGTATCGGAAGGTGACTTGGCCTCCATACTTCCCAATAAGCTTAGTTATTGGCAACATGTTCAAAATATGTTTCAAGGTTTCTGGCATAGATGGCATAAAGAATACCTCACATCTTTACAACATCGTTCAAAGTGGCATCAACCTCAACCCAATCTAATACCAGGTTATATTGTCGTTGTAAAAGATAAGAATCTTCCTCCTGCTAAGTGGCTCATGGCAAAAGTGATCGAGACGTACCAAGGCAATGATGGAAAAGTTCGTGTCATCAAGCTCAAGACTCATCACGGTGAGATGACCCGACCAATCACTGGAGTAGTGCAACTACCTACGTTCTGAAACCATGTTTCAGGGTGGCGCGGGATGTTCATGAACAGATTGCATGTGCTATTTAGTTCACCAATGCTGTTTGTTTTATTACCTATATTCTTCTTTGATCTTTTGTTATTGTAAATCTATTCTTAATATTTCTGATTGTTACATATCTACATTACATTGTAACTTACGTTTTACACACATTTTATTGCTCATTCATGTCTAGTAATGATGTATGTTCGCTCAGAGACAATTATCACTCTCTCTCTCTCTCTCTCTCTCTTTACTTATATATATTTAGAATTCGCCGTAATATATTCGAAGTAGAGTAGATATTATGAATGGTTTAATTCTTTCGAACTTGCGGTAAAATCCAAGAAGTGTAAAACGTAAGTCTCATTCGTAATCAAACACTGTAAGAAAAAGTTAACTTTGATCCGTGATCAAAGTAATATAAAAAATAAAGTATTCCTTATGTTGAAATAAATTCAAAAATCTATTATTTATTCCTCAACACAACCATTTGAATAAAAATTTAAACCACTAATAACTTTCCTCTTATTGAAATAACTATCTGCAATTTGTATTTATGACAGTGAATGATTTCTAAAGTAAATTTACTAGTAATTTTGCTTGTAAAAATGTTGAGTATTTTCATTAAAATAAAAAAAGTGTTCTACGGGCGGGTGCAAAAGTATATATAGGCTTAAAGGGAACACTCTTGGCTTTCTTTGGGTGGTTTCGATTTTTGTTTCCATTTGTTTCTACAAAAGTTATACACTACTAAACTTGAAATTTTATGAGTATATGGTGATTTTAAATTTTTTACATAACACCTTAACTACAAATTATACAGGGTGCGCAAATACCATTTGTTAAAACCAACAGTCCACCCAACATAAGAAAAAAAACTGCAGCCCATTAGCATTAATAGTTTTCAAGAAATCGTAATTAATATGAGATCAAAAATTACAATTTTTCTTTAATTTCTAAATTAACCAAAATTCCTTGTCTTTAGCAGCATGCCACGCCCACTACAGCGGATATTTTGACCAAATTTTTTGGCCACCTTAGTTTTGATATGATTTCTTTCTGATGGTATAAAAATTTTAAAAATCTATGTCAACAAAAAATATAGGTTTTGGCCAATGAAATTTGATTCTGAACCACCGTGCGTCGGCTCATGTGCAACAACTTTGCTTAAGATTATAGCATGATTAAATGCACAGCTTACGATAAAATTGACTTTGATTAACTTTCAGTAGCGCCACCTGTCGGAAATTATTCACACCAAATAAAAAACCTTTGCAGGCTCATGCACTACAACTTTGCTAAAGATCATAGCATGATCAAATATACAGTTTACGATTTAATTAATTTTTAGTAATTTTCAGTGGCGTCACCTAACGGAAATTAGTCTTACCAACTTAAAAACCTTCGCCGGCTTATCCGCAGCATCTTCGCTAAAGAGCATAACATGATCAAATTCACAGTTTATTATTCTATAAGAAACACACATACAAACATTCATTTGTTTAAAAGTTATAACATTACTCATTTTTCCCCTTTTTATTCAATACTTTCAAAAAGTTCCATATGCTTATTTGGTACTTCTTTGGTACCAATTGAATTCGGTACATTTTATTAAAACGCAGTTAACATAATTCCTATTCATATTACTTTTGAGATGTTAAGTTAACATTTTATCCCTTTTTTTACCCATTTTGGTCCCAAAATCAAAAAAGTACCAAGTACATGTTCAATATTTCATTCACATCTATTGACTGCAGTACAAAGTTCCTTTCTATATTCTTTGGTTTAAAAAATAAGAGTCTGTTAAAAAAGTACCAAAAAAAGTACCAAACACCTGTCCCCTTATTTTCATAGCTGTTTAAAAAGTAATTTTAATTTTGTTTCTATACCTATTACTTTAGGAGATATAACGTTTTCGATTTTTTCCCCTTTTTACCCTCTTAGAGGCAAAGGTTCCAAAAGTCCCTTCTTCTTTGACCTATACATCAAAAAAGGTACCCACTGTCCAAATTTGATCAAAATCGTTAGAGCCGTTTTCGAGATAGCCATTCTATATATATATATATATATATATATATATATATATATATATACATATATATATATATATATATATATATATATATATATATATATATATATATATATATATATATATATATATATACCTAAAATTATTCCTCGTTTAAGAATATAAGATAGGAGAGCATTGAATAAATGTGGACAAATTATTGCAAAATTTAAATGCTATACATAGCCACGGTATAATATGATTTAATTTATCAGCATATGGGAGCTTTCACTAAATGTAAACCGATAGATCAGGAATATTTTTGTCAAATGTTGTCCCTCTAGAAAGTGTTTTTAGGCGCTATCAAGCTTTTCTCTAATGAAAAGACAACAGAACAGAAAGAGCTATTGTCAAATGGTGACCGATTGAGACAAAATTTTGCACACTGGCTGATATTCACATAATGGTATTCCTGTGCTAAATTTAGTGATAATTATTTATTCTTATTTAAGTGGCTTTTAGACGGAATTTAAACCATTAAGAGGTTCATATAGGAGGTATGACTAATGTGAACCGAATTCCATGATATTTCAAATGCTAAATAACATTCATGCATATCATGTAGTAAGCTGCATTTTATATACTTTTTAGGAAGATTACTTATAATTTGATATTAATACATACTTAATATTATTATAATGTTCAAAAGCAGTCTGTCTGCTGAAATTAGATTTGTGGATCTCCTGGAGAGTACACCGACATGCATTTTATATCAAATTTTAGTCCCACCATTGAATTTCATCATCGTCGTTCAAAACACCTGAAATATCGCTTAAACACTTAATTATATCTACGGTGACCATACGTACTCTATTATAGAGTACAGTACTGTATTTTAGAGGCCTGTTCTGTATAAATTATTATTTATAAAAAAGTGTAAAAATGTTCTGTATTTTTTGTATTGTTCTGTATTTGTCCTTTATTTACACGTCTTATAATTAAAAAAAAAACTTAAGTAGTTTTTTACTATTCTATTTCCTTAAACAATGAAAAAACCAAAAATATTATCTAAAATATTCGTATTCAAGGCTTATTTTCTACAAGGTATATGAATTTTGACAAATCAATGTTACGATCTCTTCAATTGCTTATACCTTTTTTTAATATACCTACCTTAATCGTAGTTTTACATTTTGTTCGGCCGCCTTCAACAAAACATTATCGGCTTTGTTTTCTCATCTCATCAACATTTTTTTTATATGAAGCTGACGATCACAGAAGCAGTTAACTTTTTCATAGTTTTCTTTTATAAGTTAAGAACTATTTAGCTATGACTTCCAGACGAAAATGCATCTTTAATAGTGAATTGCAAAAGCAATATACTTTTATTGAAAAAACAAATAATGACAGCCAGGTACGATGTTCTAAATGCAATGCAACTTTCAGTATTGCTAATGGAGGAAAAGTTTGCATTCAACAGCATTTACGAACAAATAAACACAAGAGTGCAGATATTGCTGCGGCTTCTTCTAATAATCTTTCCTGCTATTTGCGATCCAAGTGTATGAACGAAAATGGAAAAGAAATTTGCGTATCGGAAGGCACATGGGCATTCCATACAGTGAAACATAACCATTCCTTTCGTTCCAACGATTGTACATCAAAACTTATAAAAAGTTGTTTCGATAAAAGATATTCATCTGGTCGTACTAAGTGTGAATCTATAGTTTGCAAAATCTTGGCACCTAATTCTATTAAAGCAATTGAAAATGATTTAGCTAATGTTAATTTGATTACAATTTTTTGTGACTGCTCAAATCATGGTAACATTAAAATATGTCCCATACTTATTCGATATTTTATTCCATTGCATGGTATCCAAGTAAAAATAATGGAGGTTGATAATTTGCCAGGGGAATCCTCCGATATTTTAACAAAGTATATTTGTGATCTGCTTAATAAATTTAATATAAGCAAGAAGTTACTCGCTTTATGTGCAGATAACACAAATTGTAATTTTGGTGGGGCTGCTAGAAGAGGAAAAAACAATGTCTTCAAAAAACTTCACTCATCTACTGGAAACGTTCTTATTGGCGTCAACTGTGCTGCACACATTTTAAATAACTGCATCCAAACAGCAACAGAATGTCTCCCTATAGATATTGAAGTAATCGTTGTTAAAATTTATTCCTATTTTTATATTTATACGGTTCGTGTCGAAGAGCTGAAATCAATATGTGACACAGTAGATGTAGAATACAGAAAATTAATTGGATTCAGCAAGACTAGGTGGCTAACTTTTAAACCTTCCATAGAAAGAATATTAAAGCTTTTTAAGCCTTTAAAAGAATATTTTTTTTCTCAGCCGAAGTGCCCATCAATTTTAAAAAATTTTTTTGATGATCCCGTTTCAGAAGCCTGGCTTTTCTTTGTTCATTGTCAAGCCACTTTATTTCATGATTATATAACACAGATTGAGTCCCAAAAAATATCTATGACTGAGGTTTCTATTATTATAAACGAACTAAAGATTAAAATATCTTTACGTAGCGAGGAAGTATTTTTGCCCATTGCAGTTAAAAAAATCATAGCTGAGCTAAACGAGAAACAAAATATAGACATAAATGAATTTAAAACTAAAGCAGCCCAATTTTATATAGACTGTATTGAATACTTAAACCAATGGGATACTGCTTATCAAGAAGTTATGGTATTAAAATGGGTTCTTCTACATGAAACTCCTAAATGGGTTGAGGTTGAATCCAGTTGTGTTTACATTATGGAAAAGAGAAATGAGCTAAATATAAATGACGCTGAATTATTTGACGAATTTGCTCTTGTTAAAAGTTACACCTCTTCAGAAAAATTAAACGAATGGAATAAGAACAAAAAGTCAGCTGAAGAACGTTGGGTAGAAATTTTTAAACATTTTAAAGAAAGAGATATAAGCTTTATAAATATTTTAAAAGTTGTCGAATTTGGTTTATGTTTACCTGGTTCAAATGCTCCAACGGAAAGGGTATTTTCTGTTTTAAATAATTTATGGACCAGTGAAAAAACACAAATGAAAATAGAGACTATCAAAGCTATTTTAATTACTAAATTAAACTATGATTTTAGTTGTATTGAATTTAAAGAATATTTAAAAGGAAATGAAGACATGGTAAAACAAATTTATTCCTCAGAAAAATACTAAAATTAGTTTTTTTATATTTTGAAAATTTAACGTACACGAGTATTTAAATATTTGCTTAATAGTCCTAATAGAAGTACAAATTAATATCAGAAGTTATCTGCATATGAATACAATGATCTCAAAAACTATGTTCCTATAACTTTGTTTATTTTTTATTTTGTTTACCTATATATAATTATATGTATGTTATTTTTTGAATTGTTTGTTTTGTTAATTTTTGAAATAAAAATATTTCAAATCCTTGATATTGAAATTTTTTTTTTAATATATTCTTGTACTGTATTTTGGTTAAAAAAATATGGTCACCGTAATTATATCTGAAGTTTTGAGATATCATCGATTTTGTGTAATTTTTCTTCTGCTTGATTTCTGTGAATAATTTATGAATGAATATGAATTTATAAATATTGGTAACATGTTTATTAGAGAAGAAGGATGAATATTAAAAAAAAATATTGTTAAATTCAGAAGATTTTATGTTTTTTCTACTTAAGCTCTAACTGAAATTTGCGTTGAACTGGACCTTAAGTAACACTAAGCGGTTCTGTTTAAATAAAAAGTATATATTGTGGAGTTTTATGTAAACATAGGTTGTTTGAGACTTTATTTTTTAAAGTCAACATATATACTGCTTAAGTGAATTTAAGCGAAATCGTTACATGATGAAAGAAATATCTAAATATGTACACAAAAATATGTGTACATAAGTTGTGGTGATTATTGATTTAAAAAACTTAAGCTAAAAAGTAAACGTACATAAAATTGACAAAAACCTGATTTTTTAAACGCACTAAACACATTTAAGCGCCTTTGCTTCTCTAATGCAATAAACGCCTTAATTCAATTCTCTCTTATGTCGACTTAAGCTACTCCATATTGCCACAAATTACCAAATGCACGTATTTTAGAAAATTTGTTAAAAAAAAATACAAATAAGTAAACCCATGTTCCTGAAGCACAAGCTTACATAAATTACACACTGCGACAAAAAAAAAATGAAGTAAAAGTTTCTGGGATGTTATACCATTTAGGGTAGGTAATGTCGAGTAAAACAACCCTCTGTTGGAATTTTCCAAACACCCCCAAAATCTGGAGTTACGGATAAAAAACCGGGTTTTCATACCTGTGTGCACTTATCACCCCGTAACTTAGACAAATGCCAACCGATTTTAAGTTTTTTGAAAGATATTGAAGCTTCCCGCAAAGAACGCTGTTAAATTTCATCACAATCGGTCTATAAACACCTGAGATATCGCCGAAACACAACCTATGCTGAAAGTACGTATTTTAAAAATTTTGTAAAAAAAAATACAAATAAAAGACTCATGCTGCTAGAGTATGATAATGCTACAGCATTAATTGATTTAGAAACTGTACCCGCTAATCATGCTTTCAAATTTCATTAAAATCGGATCAGAAACATCTAAGAATTCGCCAAAAAATCAAAAAATGTATTAAAAAAATTAAAAATTAATTCAAATGCGACAATTTGAGACACATCGGTTGTAAGGTTAGCGGAACAAAAATAAGAAGGAACTCGTTCGTTTTAATAGAGTATTGCAACTGTCTTTTTATTTACAAAAACTTAGCCTAAGGTAAACTAAAATACTTATTATCTAAATTTATCTAACAACACATGTGGTAAGCATGTGTTGTTACAATACTTATGTAAATACCCAAAATAGCTTATCCTTACACACTTTGATCACTTAAACATGCAGGAATACACAACTGCAACAGCAGGTAAAATATATCTACGGATAATACTATTTGAGGTATACATACACTTTCTAAATGTAGGATTTAGCATACAGCATTGTCAATCTTAATATTTACTTAAATAAAATATTATAAACTAAGTACAGTTTTAACAAAACTGAACATTCTGCCGGCCTTGAAAGATCATAATCTTTCAAAACAAAACACAGAATCAAATTACTTACTTATCACTACCCTAAGCTAATCGAGGTAACATCACAGTAGCTGGCAAGTATTTGGCTGATATCTGACAGGTTTTCTTGATGATCCAAATTAGAATGATGATAATAATAATGATGATAATAAATGTTGTAAAATTTAATCCATAATGAGTAACATGATGACTATCTAGATGTATAGGAAACCCAAAGATTTTTGTTGATTTTGGTATATCCGGAATTTTAAAGATTTCCAATTCAGTCTTTAATTTAAGATGACTGACTGAAGGTAGAAACATTGACATGTTCAGGGATGGAAATACATAATTAACCTTTGTTGAAACTGCATCATATGCTTGTAGATGGACTTCACTGGAATCCAAGTTGCACTCAGGTTGCATAGTTAATATACCTGAACCATTAATGTTTGTTATCTACACCTTCTTGTGGCATATTATTTCTGCTGAAATATCGTTTATTGAGAATATCCAAGAGTTGGTTATATGAATTTGTCGCCAGTAGTTGGAAGCTTTTTTAATTTCAACTTTACAACTTTCTGGTATCATCATTGAATTTAAAAATAACAGAATTTCACAGTTGCTTGTTGAAATAGTGTTGAAAAGAGGATGAATTAGATGACACAGCATAAGTTCCTCCATCTTTTGACAATGTTCAAATTTATCATCCTCAAAAATGTAGTATATAGATTTTCTTTCATCAATAAGGAAATATTTGTTGTTGACGTGTATACTAATTGAAAACCCGTCATGTATTGTAGGATAGGTATATATTTCATAAGCGTTTAAAACTTCTTCATTTATTAGCGGAATCTGAATGTTGAAAAGTACAAATTCGCTTGTTGTTCTTGTTGATATCTTGGCTATTTTAGCTAGTTCAACTGGGTGTTCAGACGGCAATCGTAGCTTTTTAGTTAAGTTTGATTTGATAAGTTCAATCTGTTTTTTGAACTTTCTTGTTGGTAATATTCCATGAAGGAAACTTCCTTTAGAGTTGAACATTGCTCCAATGATGTCATCTTGTATTTTCTCGTAAACTTCCAGAGATGTAAGAATATTTGAAACCGCTTTAATTCGAGTGGATTCATCTTTAGTTTCGTGAATTTCTAGTTCCAGAGAATGTATCACTTAGCGTTTGAATATTTTTAAAAACAGCTTTGTTTTCATTTTTTATTATTTCCATGGTTGAATAGAATTGAGTTATTCTATTTAATTTATACTTAGAATTTCTCAAGGAATGAGAAATACTAAGTATCCTGGAGAAGGCCTTTAGTTGTTTAAGTTGAATAGAAAGTTTCATATTTTAATTTACTGCCTTTAGGCTTTTTTAGAACATCGTTATAACGGTTAATTCTTTCGTTAACTTTAAAATTTCAAAACTTAACTAATGTTAACTAAGTGTTACTAATATACTTTAATATAAACGATTTTAATTCAAAAGGACTTAAAACTAAAATAATAAAATTCATTTACATTTCATTTAGTAATCGTAATAATAATAAATAAATAGCTTTATGCTAATTTAAACATGGCGCCCCTCTTGCACTTGTGCAAATTAAATCTAGGAGGTAGTGGAGGCGCAAAGAACTTCGGCCAGAGAGCGGATTACTTCCGAAAGGATGCGTTGGTTTGGAGCGGCGGTTGAAGTCTCTGGCTGATTCCGGCGTCTTCGTCGGCGAATGTTGTTGTTGGTGGTGCTGTTGTTGCGAGCTTGCCTGGAATCGGTGTTACGCCTCTCTCCTCTCTTGGTAGAGTGGCTGCTGGTAGTCTGTCGGATGACTCGACGTCTGCGTGTGGCGTTGCCGTTGGCTGCGGTACTTTGGTTGCGACTTCGTGCACTAGCTGTTTGGCGGTTTGCTGATGTTGGAGGTTCACCCAGCCTCTCGTGGACGCTTCGCCTTGATGATGGTGTCCGTGTACGCCGATGTTGGTGCAGCAAAGTATGATGCAGCTGCTCGCAGTACATGCATGTATCTGGGCTGTCACAGGTATTCACCGAGTGCGTTCTGGCCAGACAATTCACGCAATAACGATACTGGTGAACCACTCTTCTTCGATCGGTTGGACCCATAGCCAGGAAACTTCGACAGAACCTCAGAGAATGGTAGCGATGACAAAGTTTGCACTGGTGGATCTCTGGGTTGCGGGGCAAACGGTTTGACATTCTGAAATTGAAAGCGTTATAAGGAATGCGAATATGATGGAAACAAATGGAAATGATATTGGGAAATATAAAGCAGGTAATTGAAATATCTGTGCAAAATGAAATATTTTCAAAATTCTTTGAAAAATTCCCTAAAAAATTCAGGGAAGTTTTTTTTAAGATTCCAACCATTTGAATAAAAATTTAAACCACTAATAACTTTCCTCTTATTGAAATAACTATCTGCAATTTGTATTTATGACAGTGAATGATTTCTAAAGTAAATTTACTAGTAATTTTGCTTGTAAAAATGTTGAGTATTTTCATTAAAATAAAAAAGTGTTCTACGGGCGGGTGCAAAAGTATATATAGGCTTAAAGGGAACACTCTTGGCTTTCTTTGGGTGGTTTCGATTTTTGTTTCCATTTGTTTCTACAAAAGTTATACACTACTAAACTTGAAATTTTATGAGTATATGGTGATTTTAAATTTTTTACATAACACCTTAACTACAAATTATACAGGGTGCGCAAATACCATTTGTTAAAACCAACAGTCAACCCAACATAAGAAAAAAAACTGCAGCCCATTAGCATTAATAGTTTTCAAGAAATCGTAATTAATATGAGATCAAAAATTACAATTTTTCTTTCATTTCTAAATTAACCAAATTCCTTGTCTTTAGCAGCATGCCACGCCCACTACAGCGGATATTTTGACCAAATTTTTTGGCCACCTTAGTTTTGATATGTTTTCTTTCTGATGGTATAAAAATTTTAAAAATCTATGTCAACAAAAAATATAGGTTTTGGCCAATGAAATTTGATTCTAAACCACCGTGCGTCGGCTCATGTGCAACAACTTTGCTTAAGATTATAGCATGATTAAATGCACAGCTTACGATAAAATTGACTTTGATTAACTTTCAGTAGCGCCACCTGTCGGAAATTATTCACACCAAATAAAAAACCTTTGCCGGCTCATGCACTACAACTTTGCTAAAGATCATAGCATGATCAAATATACAGTTTACGATTTAATTAATTTTTAGTAATTTTCAGTGGCGCCACCTAACGGAAATTAGTCTTACCAACTTAAAAACCTTCGCCGGCTTATCCGCAGCATCTTCGCTAAAGAGCATAACATGATCAAATTCACAGTTTATTATTCTATAAGAAACACACATACAAACATTCATTTGTTTAAAAGTTATAACATTACTAATTTTTCCCCTTTTTATTCAATACTTTCAAAAAGTTTCATATGCTTATTTGGTACTTCTTTGGTACCAATTGAATTCGGTACATTTTATTAAAACGCAGTTAACATAATTCCTATTCATATTACTTTTGAGATGTTAAGTTATCATTTTATCCCTTTTTTACCCATTTTGGTCCCAAAATCAAAAAAGTACCAAGTACATGTTCAATATTTCATTCACATCTATTGACTGCAGTACAAAGTTCCTTTCTATATTCTTTGGTTTAAAAAATAAGAGTCTGTTAAAAAAGTACCAAAAAAAGTACCAAACACCTGTCCCCTTATTTTCATAGCTGTTTAAAAAGTAATTTTAATTTTGTTTCTATACCTATTACTTTAGGAGATATAACGTTTTCGATTTTTTCCCCTTTTTACCCTCTTAGAGGCAAAGGTTCCAAAAGTCCCTTCTTCTTTGACTTATACATCAAAAAAGGTACCCACTGTCCAAATTTGATCAAAATCGTTAGAGCCGTTTTCGAGATAGCCATTCTATATATATATATATATATATATATATATATACATATATACATATATATATATATATATATATATATATATATACCTAAAATTATTCCTCGTTTAAGAATATAAGATAGGAGAGCATTGAATAAATGTGGACAAATTATTGCAAAATTTAAATGCTATACATAGCCACGGTATAATATGATTTAATTTATCAGCATATGGGCGCTTTCACTAAATGTAAACCGATAGATCAGGAATATTTTTGTCAAATGTTGTCCCTCTAGAAAGTGGTTTTAGGCGCTATCAAGCTTTTCTCTAATGAAAAGACAACAGAACAGAAAGAGCTATTGTCAAATGGTGACCGATTGAGACAAAATTTTGCACACTGGCTGATATTCACATAATGGTATTCCTGTGCTAAATTTAGTGATAATTATTTATTCTTATTTAAGTGGCTTTTAGACGGAATTTAAACCATTAAGAGGTTCATATAGGAGGTATGACTAATGTGAACCGAATTCCATGATATTTCAAATGCTAAATAACATTCATGCATATCATGTAGTAAGCTGCATTTTATATACTTTTTAGGAAGATTACTTATAATTTGATATTAATACATACTTAATATTATTATAATGTTCAAAAGCAGTCTGTCTGCTGAAATTAGATTTGTGGATCTCCTGGAGAGTACACCGACATGCATTTTATATCAAATTTTAGTCCCACCATTGAATTTCATCATCGTCGTTCAAAACACCTGAAATATCGCTTAAACACTTAATTATATCTGAAGTTTTGAGATATCATCGATTTTGTGTAATTTTTCTTCTGCTTGATTTCTGTGAATAATTTATGAATGAATATGAATTTATAAATATTGGTAACATGTTTATTAGAGAAGAAGGATGAATATTAAAAAAAAATATTGTTAAATTCAGAAGATTTTATGTTTTTTCTACTTAAGCTCTAACTGAAATTTGCGTTGAACTGGACCTTAAGTAACACTAAGCGGTTCTGTTTAAATAAAAAGTATATATTGTGGAGTTTTATGTAAACATAGGTTGTTTGAGACTTTATTTTTTAAAGTCAACATATATACTGCTTAAGTGAATTTAAGCGAAATCGTTACATGATGAAAGAAATATCTAAATATGTACACAAAAATATGTGTACATAAGTTGTGGTGATTATTGATTTAAAAAACTTAAGCTAAAAAGTAAACGTACATAAAATTGACAAAAACCTGATTTTTTAAACGCACTAAACACATTTAAGCGCCTTTGCTTCTCTAATGCAATAAACGCCTTAATTCAATTCTCTCTTATGTCGACTTAAGCTACTCCATATTGCCACAAATTACCAAATGCACGTATTTTAGAAAATTTGTTTAAAAAAAATACAAATAAGTAAACCCATGTTCCTGAAGCACAAGCTTACATAAATTACACACTGCGACAAAAAAAAAATGAAGTAAAAGTTTCTGTGATGTTATACCATTTAGGGTAGGTAATGTCGAGTAAAACAACCCTCTGTTGGAATTTTCCAAATTTCATCACAATCGGTCTATAAACACCTGAGATATCGCCGAAACACAACCTATGCTGAAAGTACGTATTTTAAAAATTTTGTAAAAAAAATACAAATAAAAGACTCATGCTGCTAGAGTATGATAATGCTACAGCATTAATTGATTTAGAAACTGTACCCGCTAATCATGCTTTCAAATTTCATTAAAATCGGATCAGAAACATCTAAGAATTCGCCAAAAAATCAAAAAATGTATATTTAAAAAAATTAAAAATTAATTCAAATGCGACAATTTGAGACACATCGGTTGTAAGGTTAGCGGAACAAAAATAAGAAGGAACTCGTTCGTTTTAATAGAGTATTGCAACTGTCTTTTTATTTACAAAAACTTAGCCTAAGGTAAACTAAAATACTTATTATCTAAATTTATCTAACAACACATGTGGTAAGCATGTGTTGTTACAATACTTATGTAAATACCCAAAATAGCTTATCCTTACACACTTTGATCACTTAAACATGCAGGAATACACAACTGCAACAGCAGGTAAAATATATCTACGGATAATACTATTTGAGGTATACATACTCTTTCTAAATGTAGGATTTAGCATACAGCATTGTCAATCTTAATATTTACTTAAATAAAATATTATAAACTAAGTACAGTTTTAACAAAACTGAACATTCTGCCGGCCTTGAAAGATCATAATCTTTCAAAACAAAACACAGAATCAAATTACTTACTTATCACTACCCTAAGCTAATCGAGGTAACATCACAGTAGCTGGCAAGTATTTGGCTGATATCTGACAGGTTTTCTTGATGATCCAAATTAGAATGATGATAATAATAATGATGATAATAAATGTTGTAAAATTTAATCCATAATGAGTAACATGATGACTATCTAGATGTATAGGAAACCCAAAGATTTTTGTTGATTTTGGTATATCCGGAATTTTAAAGATTTCCAATTCAGTCTTTAATTTAAGATGACTGACTGAAGGTAGAAACATTGACATGTTCAGGGATGGAAATACATAATTAACCTTTGTTGAAACTGCATCATATGCTTGTAGATGGACTTCACTGGAATCCAAGTTGCACTCAGGTTGCATAGTTAATATACCTGAACCATTAATGTTTATTATCTACACCTTCTTGTGGCATATTATTTCTGCTGAAATATCGTTTATTGAGAATATCCAAGAGTTGGTTATATGAATTTGTCGCCAGTAGTTGGAAGCTTTTTTAATTTCAACTTTACAACTTTCTGGTATCATCATTGAATTTAAAAATAACAGAATTTCACAGTTGCTTGTTGAAATAGTGTTGAAAAGAGGATGAATTAGATGACACAGCATAAGTTCCTCCATCTTTTGACAATGTTCAAATTTATCATCCTCAAAAATGTAGTATATAGATTTTCTTTCATCAATAAGGAAATATTTGTTGTTGACGTGTATACTAATTGAAAACCCGTCATGTATTGTAGGATAGGTATATATTTCATAAGCGTTTAAAACTTCTTCATTTATTAGCGGAATCTGAATGTTGAAAAGTACAAATTCGCTTGTTGTTCTTGTTGATATCTTGGCTATTTTAGCTAGTTCAACTGGATGTTCAGACGGCAATCGTAGCTTTTTAGTTAAGTTTGATTTGATAAGTTCAATCTGTTTTTTGAACTTTCTTGTTGGTAATATTCCATGAAGAAAACTTCGTTTAGAGTTGAACATTGCTCCAATGATGTCATCTTGTATTTTCTCGTAAACTTCCAGAGATGTAAGAATATTTGAAACCGCTTTAATTCGAGTGGATTCATCTTTAGTTTCGTGAATTTCTAGTTCCAGAGAATGTATCACTTAGCGTTTGAATATTTTTAAAAACAGCTTTGTTTTCATTTTTTATTATTTCCATGGTTGAATAGAATTGAGTTATTCTATTTAATTTATACTTAGAATTTCTCAAGAAATGAGAAATACTAAGTATCCTGGAGAAGGCCTTTAGTTGTTTAAGTTGAATAGAAAGTTTCATATTTTAATTTACTGCCTTTAGGCTTTTTTAGAACATCGTTATAACGGTTAATTCTTTCGTTAACTTTAACATTTCAAAACTTAACTAATGTTAACTAAGTGTTACTAATATACTTTAATATAAACGATTTTAATTCAAAAGGACTTAAAACTAAAATAATAAAATTCATTTACATTTCATTTAGTAATCGTAATAATAATAAATAAATAGCTTTATGCTAATTTAAACATGGCGCCCCTCTTGCACTTGTGCAAATTAAACCTTGGAGGTAGTGGAGGCGCAAAGAACTTCGGCCAGAGAGCGGATTGCTTCCGAAAGGATGCGTTGGTTTGGAGCGGCGGTTGAAGTCTCTGGCTGATTCCGGCGTCTTCGTCGGCGAATGTTGTTGTTGGTGGTGCTGTTGTTGCGAGCTTGCCTGGAATCGGTGTTACGCCTCTCTCCTCTCTTGGTAGAGTGGCTGCTGGTAGTCTGTCGGATGACTCGACGTCTGCGTGTGGCGTTGCCGTTGGCTGCGGTACTTTGGTTGCGACTTCGTGCACTAGCTGTTTGGCGGTTTGCTGATGTTGGAGGTTCACCCAGCCTCTCGTGGACGCTTCGCCTTGATGATGGTGTCCGTGTACGCCGATGTTGGTGCAGCAAAGTATGATGCAGCTGCTCGCAGTACATGCATGTATCTGGGCTGTCACAGGTATTCACCGAGTGCGTTCTGGCCAGACAATTCACGCAATAACGATACTGGTGAACCACTCTTCTTCGATCGGTTGGACCCATAGCCAGGAAACTTCGACAGAACCTCAGAGAATGGTAGCGATGACAAAGTTTGCACTGGTGGATCTCTGGGTTGCGGGGCAAACGGTTTGACATTCTGAAATTGAAAGCGTTATAAGGAATGCGAATATGATGGAAACAAATGGAAATGATATTGGGAAATATAAAGCTGTTAAGGGAATAGAAAATTAATTTTTGGAGATTGTATGTAAGAATTGATTATTTAGATTACATATTTAATGTTTACTTGCCACAAACCAAATAATTATTAAAAGAAATTACTGGCTTTAAAAATGTATTTTTGAGGCAAGTAGCAAAGTTTAGCAATGAAGTGATGGTGTCAGCTTCGGTAAAGATGTCCACAGCTCGAACATTACGTTTGGATTCACGATTATCTATTTCAACAACCAAATCTCCTATTTTTAACTTTGGTGAAGAAAATCTCCATTTGTAAGGTTTCTGGCGATATTTTAAATACTCATCTTTCCAATTTATAAACCAATGTTTCGCATTTGGACATTTCTTCTAAGTGATTGTAAATAATTTTGGTTTAACGTATTTTACTTGAGTATGAAAGCTACTGATGGGAACAGTAGTAAAGCTTTCTCGATTTACATTAGATTTTTTGTAATGTGTTGTATGGGATTTAATTTTATGCAAATCGGTAATAACTTCATTAGGAATTTGAGACGCCTGAGGGATAGGCTCAAAATTAGAACTGAAGGAATCAGTTAATAGATCTTCTTTGGGAAAAGAAGTAAACAACTGGGAGTTGCTTGCTGTAACCTTTTTGAGCAAAAGTCCAGCTAATTTGAATATTTTAGTAAATTTATAAGGTGAAGATATAATTGCCAAGAAATTTATGAAATTCGCCACAAATGTAACAATTTTCATTTGGTAATATTTAACTGCCTCCCGGGGGGGCTTTTGAAAAGGGAGTTGCTGAAGTGGATCCAACATATTTTGACTCGGAGTGCCAAATGTAGATGAGTCGATAAGTTTCGTCTCTTGATGACAATACTCACAATAATTATTTTCTAAGGAAATTGGGCGATACGATGGTTTCTCTTTCTGCTTCCAGAATTTTCGAATAAGTTTGTCTGAATTTGTATCTTCCGAATTGATATTTGATGAAAACGACGATATGGGCTTCGTTTGAACTGGACCACTGAGAACCCATCCAAATACTGTTTTGTATGCTGTAGCCGAACCGCAGACATCTCTTTTGATTCCTTCGAGATTGATGCAGCGTTCACTATCATTTCCTAGAACTAAATCAATTGGCGACGATATGTTAAAATGAGGGTCCGCTAAGTGAAGATCGGCAAGATTCGCAGTACTTCTAACGCTAAATGAAATGGAGGAGATTTTGCTTGTGACTTTTGGTAAAACTATAGCCGTAACTTTAAGTCGAAAGTTGTGTATATTGGACACTAAGCATATGTCACACTCCTTATCTGAGGTTTGACTTTGGCCACCAATACCCAGAATTTCAAAATGAGATTTTCTTGTAGGCAAGTTTACAAAATTTTTGATTTTTTCTGAGATAAATGTTCGTTCTGAACCAGGATCAATAAGAGCTCGAACAGTAAATAATTCTCCTCTGCTTTCAATTTGGACTAATGCTGTTCGTAGCAAAACATTTGTGAAATTAGTAGCGTGATTCGAGTTTACTTTTGATTTAGCTGCTTGTGAAGTTGATGGTTGATCTGAATTATTTAGAACTTGACCATGTGAAATATTTAAATTTGAAATGTTGGATTTATGTTGATTCATTTGATCGCTATAGATTTTTCGAGAAGAATTAAATGATTGCATGTGAAGCAATGTGTGATGTGGCTTGCCACAATTTATACAAGTATTTTTACTTGGACAATGTTTTTTTGTATGTGAAGTTGAAAGGCAATTGTTACAGATTTGATTTTTGAAAACGAAATCCACCCTTTCTTGAATGGAAAATTTGCGAAATTCTGCACAAATCCTTAAATTGTGATCCTTGTCGCAAATTTTACATTTAACGTGACTAGGTTTTTGTTGCGATGCATACATATGAATTTTTGACTGGGAGTTACCGTTGCTGAGAGTTGTGGATTTGATATCCGAGATTCTTTCTACTACCTCACACCTTTTTAAGAGGAAATTACTAAGCTTTGACCATGGGGGTAATTCTCTGCTAGCATTCAGCGACTGTTCCCATTGCTCTAAAGTCTCGTGTGGTAATTTTGAATAAACCAAGTTCACTAACATTGGGTCCCATCCCTCCACTGATACACCTAACGTTTCAAGCATCGCCAAGCAATCAGTAACTGAGCTATGGATTCTCCGCAACGATTCACTATCTGCTATGACTGCTACTGGAAAATTGAAGAGATTTCTAATCTGATTATCGACTAATACTCTCACGTTTTCGTAACGCAGCTTCAGCGCTTGCCAGGCTAGAGCGAAATTGTCGTCTGTCAGGGGAAATCTTTTCACAATTGCTCCTGCTGTATCCGTAGTTTTATTTCGTAGATGGTAGAGCTTCTCCGCATTAGTCAACCTTGGATGATTTATGTAAACTGCTGTAAACATGTCGCGAAAAGCCGGCCAATCTTCGTAACCTCCAGCGAAAATTTCAGTGTCACATGGTGGAAGCTTAAGTCCAGAGCCACTGGGTATATTGGAAAGTACCGGGCCGATACTTTCACGAGCATCGAGACTTGTTTTCATAGACTTAACAACGTTCAGAATTTTTGTAATTGTTAAATAATAGACATCTACACAAGCATCGTATTGTTCCTGGGCTGTAGCTTTAATTTCTTCACTTAGCTCGGAAAGCATAAGTTCTTCGTAAGATTTTGATAATTTGTCCCAGCGAACATCGATATCTTTCATTACAATGTCTAAAATTGCTTCCGATTGATTTGTAAGGTCTTGATCATCATTTCTTTTGCAAAACGAGTTGAGATTTTTTGCATCAAATGCAAATCGATTTTGTAGAGAAGACATTTTTTTTTTTTAAATCTGACGGAATCAAAAATTTAGAAAATTTAGAAAATTAATTGAAATGCAAATTCAATCAAGTGAGAATTTTTTCCTTAATTTTCAAAGATAGTTTTAGTTCCTTTGTAATTTGGAATGATATTGATGAATCCTTTGTAAATTGGATTGATATTGATGAATCCTTTGTAATTTGGATTTGAGATTGGTGAATCCTTTGTAATTTGGATTTGACATTGATGAATCCTTTGAATTTGGAATTCAATCTTGATTACCGTTGATGAGTGTTAAAAAAGATCAGTCCTTGGTAAAGGGACTTAAAATCTTATTAGAATGAGAAAGATCAGTCTTTTGACTTAAAATCTTGTTAGAGTTGAAAAAGATCAGTCTTTTGACTTAAAATCTTGATGAAAGTTGAAAAAGATAAGTCTTTTGACTTAAAATCTTGATGAGAGTTGAAAAAGATCAGACTTTTGTCTTAAAATCTTGATGAGAGTTAAAAAGATCAGTCTTTTGACTTAAAATCTTGGTTACCGTTTAAGATTGTTGAAAAAGATCAGTCCTTGGTAAAGGGACTTAAAATCTTGATAATAGATAAAAATAGAAAAAAATGCTATTAACTTTAGGGTAAGCAACTATCTTGAAAGAAGACGAGTATTTTAGCCAATATACTTTATAATTTGTATTTGGGTAGATTTTGTAATTGTATAGATTTCTTCAAGTAGTTAAAGTTATTAAAGATATTTTAAAAGATGATTTAGTTTGATGTTGGATTGTAATTTTTGAAAAAAATTACATTAAATCCACTAGCGATATTCTTTATCGCTAAAAGCCGCAATATTTTGTTAAAACAAATAAAATACCTATGTTAAAGATGATTTTTTGTTTGGATGGTAAATTTCGTAAAAATTTACTTTAAATCCACTAGTGATCCCCTTGATCACTAAAAGCCGCAAAATTTTTTAATTATAAAACGCAAAAGTTATTTAAAGAAGAGTAAATATTCTTTGGATTGTAAATTACGCAAAAAATTACATTAAATCCAATAGTGATACACTTGATCACTAACCGCAAAATATTCTTCTTGTAATGATGAATTGTAAAAGAGATTTACCGATGAATAATTAATTAAAAAGATTGCCAAGCATAATTTTTTAATACGCACACAAAAATTTTCCAAAGCCAATAAATTTTTCAAAAATTATTTTCAAAGTTGTAAATATTTGATTGTTATTAAGTAACAGCAAGGATCGCTGTGATTTAAATTTTAATTTAAATGTGTAAATTTTAATTTAAAAATGTTTGTAAAAAAAATGTATTTGAATGTGTATGTAAATGCAAAAGGTTTTGCTGTGGTTTAATTTAAATTTAGTTATAAATAATAAGTTTTATTTAATTAGCAAGAAATTGCTTAAAAAAAATTTTTTTTAATTTTATTTAAATTCCAAACTGCTGAAAAACTTTTTTTTTCAATTGGTATTAATTAGAAAGCAAGGAATTGCTTTAATTTTAATCACGATCAAAATATTTTTCAATTTAAACCACTGTGCAAATGTGTATAAAATTTTCTCAATATATTTATATATTCAAATTATTTGAGTTGAACCACTGTGTTAATTGTGCATTATAAATTTCTCAATATATTTATATATTCAAATTATTTGTGTTAAATCACTGTGTAAATTGTGCATGAAAAATTTCACTTTGATTTAATTTTTATAAATTGCCAACAAAAATTTTTTCAGTTTTATTAATTGCCACTAATTTTTTATTTGTTTTTAAGTTGTTTAACATTGATTTACAATTGCCAAGCTTTACAAAAAAATTTAAATTTTTTTTGTTAATTGTGACCACTGTGCGTAAAAATTATTTAACATTTTTATTAACGGGAGTTAATTTCTAATTGCCACTAATTAATTCCAAAAAAAAAAATTTTTAAATTGCAAATTTTATTTTAATTTTTTAATACTTTTCACTTTTTTAGTGACCGAGCCCACTGTTGTTATGTATTTTTAAGTTAAAATACCACTCACTTGGAATTACACAGTTATATATATAAGCAAAAAAATTTTTATATTTAGCGCCAACACTTCTACTTTAAATTCACTAAATTTCCAATAAATTTTATTTTCCACTAAGCAAAATTATTTTTTCCAGTGTAAATTTGTAATAAATTTTATTTTTATTCCGTTTGTATCAAAATATAAAAATTTCGTAAAAAAAAATTTTAATTAATTTTCACTTGAATTTTTTCCTAATGAGATCACTGGAATTTTTTCCTACTGGGATCACTGTGGTGTGTTTCCCTTTTCTTGTGCTTTTTTATTACTTGTATGTAAGAGATTGATGATGAGAGCAAAAGTACCACTATGTATATAAACGTGTGTTCGTTTTTTATGTATATTCGTTTGTATGATGAAGTATATTCTCTTTATGTTGATAATTGCAAAATTTTTGGTGGTGGTTTTTTGATCACTTTTGCACTCTTTATTTGTGTAATATATTTGAAAATTTCTTTGTATATTTTTGTTAATATTTATTGAGAAATTAATAAAAACGATGCACAAGTGAAAATTAAAATTTTTATTGGAAAATTATTTAAATTTTTTGGAAATTCACTGGAAAATTTTGGAACATTGGACATTTAGTGGAATCTACGGAATTCTTTAATTTTCCAGAAGGGAATTTTCTTAATTTTAAAGCACTTTTTTGGCAATTTATTTATGAGAAATGGAAATTTCTCTTAGGCACTGAAAATTTTTGTTGGACACTCTTTTAAGCACTTTTTTACACTTTTTTTCTTGTAATTTTGAGTATTCTTTTTTCACAATTATTGGTAATTTTATTTTTAAAAAAAGAGATTTTTTAAAATAATTAATTTCATGAATACTCACTTTGAATTTATTTTTTTTTTTTCGTTAATTTACTCACAGGAGATGTATGTAATATTTTTGGCTTTTACTTGCGTGTGCAGGAATGTTGCTTTGGATTTTTTCCGTCGGCAATTTGGCAAATTTTAAGTTGATGATTTTGAAGAATGTAGAATTAAATAAAAACTGGTTCAATTTTTTGACGGGTGAAGGACCATGAATAGAATTGAGTTATTCTATTTAATTTATACTTAGAATTTCTCAAGGAATGAGAAATACTAAGTATCCCGGAGAAGGCCTTTAGTTGTTTAAGTTGAATAGAACATCGTTATAACGGTTAACGGTGTTACTAATATACTTTAATATAAACGATTTTAATTCAAAAGGACTTAAAACTAAACTAATAAAATTCATTTACATTTCATTTAGTAATCGTAATAATAATAAATAAATAGCTTTATGCGAATTTAAACAATGGTCATGTCTTGAACTGATGACAGATTTCGCATTACATTCAGCAGATAGCCCTCATTTTCGCTATTCTGCTTTAATTTATCTGTTAGTTCTTCAGCATGATTTTCATCCATTAATCCAAATAGGGAATGATATATACCACCAACAAAAGGTAGCAGCGATTTTTTTTTGTCTTACAGAAGTTGATGACATTATCATATCGTTTCGATTTAAAATTCTTTGGTATATAGCGTTTAAGTTCTGTTCAGATGATGATTGATAAACGGCTTCTTTATCCTTTAATTTAGCTATAGACAACATTGCTTTATCCAGGGACTTCATGGCTATTGCATACTCGCTTATGTTGATGTGCACCAATATGTTCCATGATGTCTTCGTTAAGCCAACTGTTGCTACCTTTTCAAAGAATATCCCTGCCTTGTTCTCAAACCTACTTATATTAAATACTGATTTCATCGGATTAATAATTGCTAACAATGTTAAAAATACTACTAACATATTTTTATTTTTTATTCTTTTTCATTATCATAATTTCTTTTTAAATTATTTTTATGATATAAAAATGGATTTCCCATTTCTTTATTATTAGTTAAAGATGGATTTTCCATCTTTTTTATGTCAATTAACAGTTCGTTTGTTATTTCCTTTTCGGTTTCTTGAGTAGGAAAAGGACAAACATTGTGGACTTACCTTTTGGTTTCCCCATTGTTTGTCCTTACGTCTACTATTCTACATAATCCATCCGAACCCATTATGGTTCGGATAACCCTCCCCCGCCTCCAGCTCATGGGAGGTATATTATCTACTTTTAGAAGAACTAGAGTACCCGGTTTAATGTTATGTACTGGGTTTTTTCTGAGGGATTTTACTGATTCAAGGCAATTTCCGCCTGTCATCAAATCATCCATATAAAAATCACTTCTAATTATTTCAGATTCAAGTTGACATTCAAGCAAACATTTGACCGCAAGATATGGTGCGCATGCAGTACCATATGTTACTGTTTTCAAGGCATATGTTTTAAGGTTCTCTTTTGGATTCCAACGCCAATATATAAGCTGATACTTTCTATCAGCTTCTGAAACCCAAATTTGCCTATACATTTTTTCTACATCAGCAGAAAATACATATTTATGTTTTCTAAATCTTAAAAGAATATTAAATAAATCATCTTGTAATTTTGGACCTGTGTGTAAAAGGTTGTGTAAAGAAATATTATTCGTAGTTTTATAAGAAGCATCAAATACAACTCTTAACTTTGTACTTGTGCTCTCTGGTCGTAAAACACAGTGGTGTGGTAAATAATACCCACCTTGAACTGCTTCATTTTCAGTCATCAGTTCCATGTGACCCAAATCTAAATATTTTTTCAAGAAATCTGAATATTCTTTTTTAAGGTCTGCATTTTTTTCTAGTTTTCTTTTTAGCCCATAAAACCTTCTTCTTGCTATAAAACTTGAATTTCCTAATTTTTCTATAGAATCTTTAAACGAAAGATTAACTTCAAATCTACCATCCGTTAGTCTTTTCAAGTTATCTTTAAAATGATTTTCACAATTAGTTTCTTCTACTGTAAACTTCTTTATTTTTGGAATTTCTTCCATTTCCCAAAATTTTTGCAGTATTTGGTCGCACTTCGAATTGTCTTTTGCAACTTAAGTTTTTAAATTTTCAGACTTTTTCATATCATATGCTACCCAACCCAATTTAGTTTTTTGAAGCTTAGTACCTGTTTCTTTGTCTTCAACTTTTCCTTCTAATATGAGGTCAAAAATGAATTGATTGGATAAAAGCAAATCAATACCCTTTGGAACATTATATTCCGGATCGGCAAGTTTCTTTTATATAGAGGTTTCTGAACTTCGAGCACCTAAAAAGACCATGTCCTATTGAACAGCCTAAAATACATTTATTTGAAAATTTTAAAGGTGCGGACTTCGTTTCTTCACTTCTTGCTTGCCATTTTGTAAATTTATTTCCATCATAGAGATTTTGTTGTCTACCTTTGTAATTAGCCGCCTTTGCATCGCTTCCTACAAATTGTTGACAAGCCTCTAAGGAATATGAAACTTGGCTAAGAAATTCGATGAGATTTTCTACTTTTGCCAATTCTCTCGATTTTCCTAAATGGTGCTCAAATTGGATCCGCATTTGTTCATCCAATTTTCTCTGAATAACAAAACACATAAATGCTTGATACAAACTTTGTGCATCAATTTTTACCGCATCTAGTGCTTGTATACTTTCAGTTGTGGTTTCCAAAAATTGTTTAACGCTTTTTAAATTGTAAGTAACATAAGGCGCATCAACGATTGTTTTAAAATACAAAGAAGTTGTAGCCCTATTATTAGAATAATACTCAATTAGTATTTTCCATGCAAGATCAACATTTTCTTCTATGGATGGCAATTTTGAAATTCTTTTTATTGCTTCCCCAGATAATTTTGATTTTAAAATGCACATTTTTTGATTTTTAGGAATTGCTTGTGTTATTACCAACTGTTCAAACAATTCTCTAAAAGTCTCCCATTCCGTGAATTTTCCATCAAATATTGGAATTTCAATAGATGGTAAAGTAAATGGAAGCGAATTTATATTTTTTTCTATGTTGGGGATTTCCTGGTATGAGACTCTCAGTGAATAAAAAACTTCCGTGAGCTCGTCGTCAGGAAATTCTCCCACATATTGCAGGAACATGCTCTCTGCAATTTTGTATTTGTCCTTGACTACCTCAATTGACACTTCCTGGCCATTGAATTTCTGTAGTCTTGACTCTAACTCGTCCAGTACAAATTGGAATTACCGTACTAGTCCAGCATTTTTCCAGATTTGTCTGTCGTCAATTTTTTTATTACACTCTGTTTGAGTACTTTATCTATTCCTTTGTATGAGTTAAGATATATTGGGTAGGTACTATGTAGAAGAATGTATTCAATGATTAATAAAAAACATTGGCCTTCGTTAGACAAAAACATCGATATATTACACTTTAAGATCCGACAGTAAATGGCGAAGATATAACTAAAAATGTATTTTGGCGATCCCTATGTGCGGCAAAATAAGAAATTCCTTGTTTGTAATAGATCGGTTTAAAAAATCGAAAAACTTCCTTAGTAAAAGTTTAAGGATTTTTTAAGAGCTTTAATTTTCTGATATTAGGGTGGTACATTAGGGTGGTAGGAACAGGGGTCTGATAGATAAATACTAGAACCGGATACCTGAGAATAATTACTATTAAAGAAAAATGTTGTCCTCCTCGAGACAAGAACATCGATATATCACACTTCGAGATTTAAATGCCGAAGATATAAAGAAAAATGTGCGACGAAAAAAATAAAAACAAATTTTTGGAAACTGCCTCATAGTAATGCTTTATATTCGATGGTGTACGGCGAACTTTATTTTTTCGAGACGCCCTACTGTACATATGCAATTGGAGGATGACACCGTTTACTCTCTCACCGATCATCGGACTGCAGACGTACCTGTAGAATACACTTCTTCTTCTGTTTTTTATGGTAATTGTTTCTTCCAGGAGTGGATTACTAGCCCGACTTTCTAAACCATATTTTTATAGTTCTTATGGGAGAACTTGCAGCTCACTACATTAACGGATTTTAACACAGTTCCCCGGGTGACCTGACCGGACAAAGTCCTTAAAAAAAAACACAGTTGTTTTATCAAATTTCGTTCGGGAGATTTTTCACTAAAAGATAAGTAACGTTCAGGTCGGCCAAGTAAAGTTGATGATGACGATATCAAGGCTTTAATCGAATCTGATTGTCATGTAACTAAACGAGAGATTAGAGAGAAGTTGAATATATCAAAATTATAACCATATACGACATCTTGGACTCGTAAAAATAACTTCACACTTGAATTGAAAGAAACTCATTTAACAAACCGTTTCAATGCTTGTGATATGCATATTAAACGCAATGTACATGATCCGTTTTTGAAGCATATCATAACTGGAGAAGAAAAATGGATTGCTTGCAATAACGTCAATCGAAAGGAAGGAAGGAACCAAACTATTAATTCAGATGTCTACTATGAACACGTGGACAAATTGAATACAGCCATCAAGGTGTTACATTTCTTTAAGCAACGTTAGACAGTACACATCTTTGGTAGCTCGCCAAAAACTAAGAATTTTTGACTGGAAATTTTTGACACATCCACCATATAGCCCTGACCTTGCACCGTCAGACTTCCCTTTTGTTTCGGACTTTGTAAAACTACTTAAATAGTTAAACTTTTGATAATGATATTTGGTTCAGTTTTTTGCTCAAATTAAAAAATTGCAGAAGAAAAGGTGCTAAATGACAAAAGTTCTAATAATTCAAAGATATTGTAATTTTTTTTATTTTTTTTCCTTACTGTATACGTATGTAACAACAAAGCAAATAAAACTAGATTAAAAAAAAAATTAAAAAATATTATGTAAATTTTTTTATACAGTTTTTTGTCTCTTCTGAAAAATTTCAAAAAGTGCAGTTGGCACCTTTGCACTCTTAGCTAGCGAAATAATCTTAACTTTAGTGTAAAATATTTACTGAACGCCTTTTTATCAAAAGTTGCTGAAAAAAGTGACAAAACAATTTGTAGATAATTTTTGCCCCCATGTCTAGACATGTCTTTAGTGGGTTAAAGTATTTTTTATAATAAAACAAGTAAGAGTGCTATGTTCGGCTATGCCGAACCTTAAATACCCTTCACCAATGGTGTTACAAAAGTAAAGTTCAGAGTGGAAAGAGTTTTTGGTCAATTACAAGTATGTATGTTTCTGAAGACTGATTTAGGTGAATCCTACAAAAATACTAATATATGTATATTGATTTCCTAATCTAAAAAAGTTTCAAATCTCGATAATTAATACGCCTCATACATTTAATTTTTAGGTGATATATGAACAATACTTTAATTAGTGAATAACCTTGGTTTATATTGGGTCTACATTTTGGAGGTAGATTGAAATTGTAACATTTCGCACCTTGTCGTATTTAAATTAGAGGTTGCTTTAATGGTTGCTTTAATGAGAATATTTAGTGGACCTATTTAGATTACACTTTTGGCAACAACACTTACGTAAGATATAAATAAAGGCCATCATAATGTCCAAAAGTCACTCATTTAAGACATATTTCGGTATGTTGAAATAAAGATTGATGAGCTTCTAGATGGCATACCGACATAACATATATGTATAGGTATTAGATGTTAATAGTGTTCTACGAAGTACACTATTAAATTGCAACATATAGTTCTACTTACAACTGAGATGTAGCCAAAACTCGAAATTCGATGATAAATTACAATTTTTATATTTTCTATAAACACTAGGGATATCGCCAAAATTCAAAATTCGGTGAGAATTACATTTTTTTTTAATAACTGTATTTTTCAAAAAACTATGTTTTTTTGGAATATTGGCATATTTTAGAAAAAAAAATAAAAAACAATATTTAGAAATAAAAAATAAAATTATATATCAGATTTTAAAAAATACTCCATTGCAGCATGCTATTAAATTTCATCAAAAGTCTATAAACACAAGAGATATCGCCAAAATTCAAAACTCAATGAGAATTTAAAAAAATTTTGTTTAAAAAACTGTATCTTTCATAAAAAAATTTTAATTTCGTCAAAAAACTGTAATTAAAAAAAAAGTTTTTTGAACTGTACATCAAATTTTAGGAAATCATTCAACGTAGCACACTATTAAATTTCATCAGAATCGGTGGATCGATAAGCGAGATATCGCCAAAGCAAAAGATATCGATGTACGCAAATTGACATATTTTAATTTTTTTTTAAACAGTATTTTAAAAAAGTTTTTTGAATTATATATCAGATTTTAGAAAATACTTCAACGCAACATGTTATTAAATTTTATCAAAATCGGTATATTAACACCAGAGATATCGTCAAAATTCAAAATTTGATGATAATTATTTTTTTTTTTAAAACTGTATTTTTCAAAAAAAAAATTAATTTCGTCAAAAAATTGTGTTTTTTTTAAAGCTTTTTTGAACTATATATCAAATCTTAGGAAATCATTCAACGCAGCACACTATTGAATTTCATCAAAATCGCTATATTAATAACTGAGATATCGCCAAAGCAAAAGTTATCGATGTACGCAAATTGACAAATTTTAAAAATTAAAAAAAAAACAGTATTTTTTAAAAAAAATTTCGAATTGGATATCAGATTTTAGAAAATACAACAACGCAACATGCTATTAAATTTTATCAAAATCGGTCTAAAAACATCACAGATATCGCCAAAATTCAAAATTCGATGAGAATTTAAACAATTTTTTTTTGAAAAAACTGTGTTTTTAAAAAAAAATTTTGAATTTCGTCAAAAAACTGTGTTTAAAAAAAAAAGTTTTTTGAACTGTATATTAAATTTTAGGAAATCATTCAACGCTGCACACTATTCAATTTCATCAAAATCCGTAGATCAATAACCGAGATATCGCCAAAGCAAAAGTTATCGATGTACGCAAATTGACAAATTTTAAAAAATTTTCTTAAAAAAACAGTATTTAAAAAATGTTTGAATTTTATATCAGATTTTAGAAAATACTCCAATGCAACATGCTATTAAATTTTATCAAAATCGGCCTATAAACACCGGAGATATCGCCAAAATTCAAAATTCGATGAGAATTAAAAAAAAAATTTTTCAAAAAATTGCATTTTTTAAAAAAAAATTTTAAAATTCGTCATCGAAGTTTAGTAGTTTAGCGATATCTCGGGTGTTTTGGACCGATTTTAATGAAATTAAATTGCGTCTTGCGTAGGGAAATTTCCTAAAATCTGGTGTATAATTCGTCTGGGTACACCCACAGGAGCTCCACAAACTTGATTTCAACAGACAGACAGACGGACATGGCTACATCGACTCTCCTGGCGATTCTGAGTCGATCGGTATAATTTGTATGGGGTCTAAGACGAATAATGAAAAAATTACAAACTGAATGACAAACTTATAATTTCACCTATTGGTGAATGGTATAAAAATTTAATCTTGGTGTCAAATAATAATAATAATAATGGTTTTTAATAAAAATTTGCTCAAAAAAGTGTCAAAAAAATTTTGTGTCATTTTTAACCCTATTAAGGGTTAAAATATTTTTTTTTAAATAAAAAAAAGTGTAAAATAATTATTTATTATTTATAATTTATTTCTAAATTGTGTAATAAATTAATAAAGAGTGTTCTAAAAAAAATATGCATTTACTATTTTAGACAAAATTTATCCATAGTGCAAGAAATAATTTATTTTTTGATCAAGTTAGTTTCTATAGGTATGTCAGATACTATTATTTTAGAAATTATTAATTTTGAATAGTTATTTCAATCAAAATGGACTGCGAAAAAAAAGTTCGTGAAAATATAATTAAAACTTTTCAAAAAAATCCGTCATGGACTTTTAAAAAAATAGCTAAAAATTTGAAAGTTGACCCTCAAACGGTTTCTAATGCCATTAGACGGTATAAGGAAAACCTGAGCATTGAATGAAAACCTGGATCAGGGAGGAAAAAAGGTCCTACAGATATTTTTAAGGCAAAAGAAGTCGAGCGACTCTTTCGAAGAGCGCCTAGCACTTCTTTAAGAAAAGCAGCTCGTACGGTGAAATGTTCTACGAATTTTGCACATAGAGTCAAAGCTTATGCTGGACTGAAGACATACAAATTCCTAAAGGTTCCAGATCGCAATGCTATAAAGAACTTAGAAGCAAAAAAACGAGCGAAAAAATTGAAGTCTGATTTTGTAAAAAAAATACACCTGTTGTGTGATGGATGATGAAACATACGTACTGGCAGACTTTTCTCAACTTCCTGGTCAAGATTTTTATGTTGCTGATAAACGGGGCAATATTCGGCAAGAGTTTCGCACAAAAAAACAAACAAAATTCCCTAAGAAGTTTCTCGTGTGGGAAGCTATTTGCAATTGTGTTAAAAGAAGTAAAGTATTTGTGGCATCTGGCACAATAAACACAGAAATTTATATAAAGGAGTGCCTACAAAAACGGTTGTTACCCTTTTTAAGAGAGCACAGAGTGACTACATTTTTTTGGCCCGATTTGGCATCATGCCATTATGGAAAAAAGGCACTTGAGTGGTACTCAAAGAATAATGTCATTTTTGTACCACGAGAGGCAAATCCACCTAACTGTCCAGAACTTCGGCCTGTGGAAAGGTATTGGGCTCTGGTAAAAAAGGAATTGAAGAACACAGGAAAGATTTCCAAGAACATGTCCGATTTTAAGCGCAGGTGGAACACATGCTTCAAAAAGGTATCAGAAGCAACTGTAAAATCTTTAATGGGAGGGTTTCCGAAAAAAGTCGATAATTTTGCAAAACCCGAGTACTAAGTAAACATTTTAATGCTAAATGATTTTGTATAATATGTCATTATATTTGCGTATTTTGTAGAGTTTTTATATTAAAAGGTTTGATTTTTATTTAAGAAATTCCAACTACAAATTTTATTTAGAGCACTCTTTAATATTACGTATTTAAAAAATAATTTTTTTTTTTCATTTTGGACGCCGGATAAAAGGGGTTTAGTTTATTTGTTTAACAACATTTAAAAAAAAATACAAAATTCGTTTTAAAACCCACCTGAGAAAAATTACCCATTTTCGAGTATGAAAAAACTAAGTAAATATTGTTATATTTTAGCAAAATTAAACTATGAATTACTTACAAGTCTTGAAATGATAAATCATAAGGTATCATTTTGTCAGCGATCTTAATAATAATATTAATAATAGCTATGTAATTGTATATATTTATAACGGTATTCTATTCTAGAACTTTCAAATAACTTTCAAAATGTAAATATATTTATCCCTCTCATTCTTGTATAATTATAAGTATATATGTAAAGTTAAGCCTGTATTTCTTTGAAAAAGAAAAACGAGATCATTAATAAAATAGAAGCCAACCAAAACAGTTGTTTAATTTATTTGCCTACAAATCTTCAGAAGTGGGACTTGCAAATAAAAAGTGTTTGAAAAAAACTTACAGCTAAAGAAAGTATTTTTTTAACGAGGCTGTAAAAATTGTATTGGAATAGAAGAGCATGGAGGATGTCAATGGTACAAATTATACGGTTACGCAGTTACGCCGCTGGCTACAATATCTTGGTCTTCCATCATCAGGTTCCAAAAGTTAATTATTAATAAGAATTAATAATGTGCCAATGAGAGGTGAGTGTCCAACTTTGGAAGCGGACAATCAGAAGTCCAACATAATTAATTTATCCGAAAACGATGGTGAGGATGCTTCTGGAAGTGTTGCTGATAAAAGGGCAAATTATTGTGGAGAAACAGCTACAACTGAGCAACAACAAATTAGTGACGGTTTACAACAACAAACGAGTGGTGATTTGTAACAGCAAGCGGACGGTGATTTACGACAACGAAATATTGCTGAAAACGATGGCGTAAATACAAACGAGTGTCAGGCGGGAAAAAATGATTGTGATACGAATAAAACAAAAAATGATAGCAACCTTTTGAATATTATATTGAAATTAATTCAACATGAAAAAGATCTTCTTCGGCGAGAAAATGATTTGCTAAAAATGATTGTTGAAAATGAAAGGAAACAAAATTAAAAGTTCGAAATAGACAATAAAAATAGTAATAGTAAAAAAGAAGAAACTTTAAGGAAGACTGATTTTAATACCAAGAAAATGGACGTGTCATTTAATATTTTAAAAGACATGATTCCAGAGTATGATGGAGGAGTATTACCTGAGATATGGTTGGCTCAATTTAAAAGTATAAACGAGATCCATACAGATGAAAATACCAGATCCATACAGATGAAAATACCAAGAAAACACTTTTGATGTGTATTGTATGTTTGAAAGTTCAGACAAAATATTGAGATTTTCTGTTCTAAGGAAAGTAAGTTAACACTAAGAAGAAATTTTGAAATGCGAAAATGGAAAAATGGAGAAGCATTTTCCTAGTATTTTAATGAAAAAGTTATGTTATCCCATAAAATTGGAATCGACGAGGACGAACTTATCGAAGAAATTATCGACGGCATTCCTGATTTACAACTTCAGACTCAGGCGAAATTGCAATGTTATGTTGAAAAAGGGTTGCTGCTTCGAGCGTTCTCTGGAATACGATTAAAGCAACCGGAACGACTTCAAAAAAGAGAGGAAATCGTCAAAGCAGCAGGAAAAAAAACCGGTGTTACAACTGCAACTCATTTGGACATTTTGCCTGCCAGTGCCAAAAACCGAAACGTCAAATGGGAGCTTGCTACGGATGTGGAAGCATGGAGCATCGTGTGGCTACCTGCCCGGAAAGAAAATCAGCTATACACCTTATAAACGATGAGTATGTTAAGTATTGTAAATTTTCTATAGATTTTAAGTTTAAAACTAATTTTTCTATAGAATGTCTACTGGACTCGGGGAGTAGGATCAGTTTCGTAAGAAGATCAGATATATTGAAGTATGTTGACTTGAATAGATTTTTATGTTTTTGTGATGAAAATGAATTTTTTGGAATAAATTTTTCTCGTTTAATTGTATATGGAAAAGTAAAACTTTTTATTAATATTAATAATAGGAAAGGTTGAAAGTTGTATCTGATGAGACAACTTCCTATCAATGTGTGTTGGGAAGAGATTTTCTTGAAAAGGCTGTGTTTAGATTAGTTTGTGAATGGAGAGTTTCGTGAATGGTGAGGATTTTTGTAAACAGATTTTGTCTATTGATTTGAGTGGTGATGGGGAATTTGATTTTATTGTTGGGGATTGTATTAAGTATGACGATAAATGTAAGCTTAGAAAATTATTTAACGAATATTATGTGAAACCGGATCGTCCTTCTAAACCAAAGGTTATCAGTGAGATAAAGCTTAGACTGAGTGATAATAAACCATTTAGTTGTAGTCCCAGAAGGTTGTCATACGCGGAAAAGGGCGAATTACAGAAATTGTTAGATGAATATTTACATAAAGGATACATCAGACCTAGTGAGTCAGAGTTTGCGTCACCAATAGTTTTGGTTAGAAAGAAGACTGGAGATATACTATAGGAATTTGAATAAGGTCACGTTAAGGGACTGTTATCCTATACCTTTGATTGATGACTTGTTGGATAGGCTTTCAGGGAAACAATTTTTTACCAAACTGGATTTGAAGAATGGATTCTTCCATGTATTTGTTGAGCCTGATTCTTTGAATTATACATCGTTTGTGACCCCGATGGGCCAATTTGAATTTACAAGGATGCCTTTTGGCTTGAAAAATGCGACGTCTGTCTTCCAGAGGTTTGTGAATAAAATTTTTTCTGGCATGGTTAAAGACGATAAGATCACAATTTATTTGGATGACATAATGATTGCCACTGAGGGTATAGACGAACATTTTGAGATTCTCAGGGAGGTTTTTATCCGATTGGTTGAGAACAAGTTAGAACTAAGAATCGATAAGTGCGAGTTTTTACAAACATCGGTTAAGTAAAGGGTGGTTAAATTGTAAGGGCCGATGTTGAATGTGAACCACACCTAAACGCCAAGTTTCTTTCCGAATTTTATTTGACATTTCTCTATTTCAGACTTACTCAATTTGAAACATGGAGAGATACACAATCCAAGAACGTGTTAAAGTTATGCAGACTTATTATGAAAATGGGAGTTCAAATCAAAATGCATATCGTGCACTTCGTGATTTTTTGGTTAATTTGATCGTCCAAATGTGCGTACAATCGCAAAAATTGTGGAAAAATTCAAGCAAACCGGGTCTGTAGAAGATGTGAGAACACCAGTGCATGCTCGTACAGCTCGTACTGCAGAAAATGTTGCTGCTGTTCGCGATAGTGTGGCTGAAGAGCCGTCCACCTCAACTCATCGTCGTGCCCAACAATTGCACCTCTCACGCTCGTCGTTGATAAACATTATGCATAAAGACTTGCATTTACACTCTTACAAGGTGCAATTCGCTCAAGAACTAAAGCCTCTTGACCATTCCAAACGTCGTGAATGGGCAAAATGGTGGCAAGAAATGGCAACAGGGGATGATAAATTTTCGAAGAAAATCATCTTCAGTGAAGAGGCACATTTTTACCTCAGTGGATTCGTCAATAAACAGATTTGCCGCATTTTGGCGAATGAGAATCCAAGAGGGATTGTCGAAAAACCAATGCACCCACAAAGAGTGACTGTTTGGTGCGGTTTATGGGCTGGCGGCATCATCGGATCGTATATTTTCCAAAATGAGGCTGGTCACTGTGAATGGTGTTCGCTATCGTGAGATGATAACGAACTTTTTATGGCCCGAATTGGAAGATATTGATGTGGACGATGTGTGGTTTCAGCAGGACGGTGCTACTTGCCACACAGCCAACGAAACAATGGCTCTTTTGCGCATTCAATTCAATGGCCGTGTTATCTCACGTAATGGCGATGTCAATTGGCTGCCAAGATAATGTGATTTGACAGCGTTGGACTTTTTTCTTTGGAGTTATTTGAAAGAAAAGGTGTATGTCGATAAGCTAGTAACAATTCAAGAGCTAAAGGATGAGATAATTCGGCACATTAACGGCATAGAACCTCCATTATGCCTCAGGATCATCGAAAATTTGGACCATCGGATGGAGGTGTACCGCCGTGGTGGCGGCGCCCATTTGGCCGATATTTGGTTCCATACATAATTGAGTAATACCAATATATCATAATAAAATAAAATTACAATAATTTCCTAAATAGTTTGTGTTTTATCCAAAATTAACATCGGCCCTTGAAATTTAACCACCCGATATTTGGAATACAAAATTGATGGCAATGGTATACAAGCAGATGAAAAGGGGTTGCAGGCGATCAGATTTCCTGGTACCTGAAAAGCAACTATCAGTTCAGAGTTTTTTGGGTTTATGCTCATATTTTCGAAGATTTGTGAAGGATTTTTTATTAATTGCTAAGCCATTATACGACTTGACTAAAAGAGATAAGAAGTTTGTGTTTGGTGAGGCCGAACTTAAAGCATTTGAATTGTTAAAAAAAGATTAATGGAATCTCCAGTTTTGGCACTCTATGCCCCTAAGGATGAAACGGAACTTCACTGTGATGCGAGTTCCATCGGATTTGGTGCTGTTTTGCTCCAAAAGAAGTTTGTTTGCCTACACTTTTGTGGATAATTTAAAATATTTAGGTGTATATTTTAACAAATTATGTAAATTTAACAATCACGCCAGAGTTACACTCAATAAAGCACGTCGAATGAAATTTTCTATTGGAAAACTTTTAAATAGTAAATATTTGCCAAATAATACTAAATTATTAATACATAAAATGATCATAAGGCCAATACTCCTATATGGCCAAGGCCGTGGGCTGGAACGTCACCAGTTTGCGCATTTTTCGACGTATATTTGATGAACAAAGTAAAAAAGTAGCGATAACTTTTGTTCACTCAAAATATATTCTCAGGCTGTAACTTTGGCGCAAAAAAATGTGATTCTATTTCTTGCAAATTAAAAATTACAGCCATTTGAAGTTAACTGGAACGTCACACTAAAAGAGAAGTGGTCTAAGAGCTTGTACAACATTTTCCAAAATTTCGTAATGTTTTCAAAAACCTGTTGTTTTGGATGCAAAAATAGTTGTTTTGGATGCAAAAATGCGAGACTGGAACGTCACCAAAAAAAAAAAAAAACACTGGAACAACACATCAAGTTCTCTTACTTAGGAGCCATGCAAAAACGACCAATGTGAATAAATAAAACACTAAAATTTACTTAAATTATTTTTTTGTTTATTTTTTATTGGATAAAAAAACATCACTTCATGTTTGATTATACTATTCAGTAGGTACGTAAATTCTTTCAAAAATAATATTAAGTGAAATTATTTTCTCATAAAGTTGTAAAGAAAAAATTAAATAAAATAAAATAGAAACCGATGCTCAAAAATTTTGATATATTAATACTTCAAAAATGTACTCTCTTTGTTTTGTGAGGCTTTGGACTGTAAACAAACAAATGACAATTACAAAAGCACTAGATAATAAGAAAAAAAAAATTTCATTGAATTCCCCTTTTCCGCGGCCTTGGCCATATGCATTTTCAATTTGGTTTACATTTTCACCAACAGTAATGAAGGAATTCGAAATTTTTGAACGTAAAATTTTAAGAATTTGTATAAATAAACACTTTGAAGACACAAATAAAAAATTTTCAAATTAATACATTTATGAAAAAGCTAACATTAAACCAATGTTGGGCAAAGTCTCTCTGATTTTGGTTTAATGAAAAAATGTATAGATTCCTTACGTTATTTGGAAAATACATTGATACAAAATATTTTGGAAGAACAGAATGAACTAAATTGGTTATATACTAACTATTACTCTCCATTAGGATACATGGAACAAGAAATTGCTTGTGTTAATAGTTTAATGCCCAAATTTTATGTCTCTAAGATGGAAGGCGCCCACAGAGGTTAATTTTGTTTTTAGTTTTTGGTCTTTTGTATTCTTTTTTTATTAGCTTTAAGTTTAATTTTAAGTATATTCAGAAAAAAAAATTTTAAAAATTGTTGTGTCGGGAACAAACACTTCACTATTTCACTAATTAATTTTTCACACACTATATAGATAAGCCTGTTGCTTAAAATACTCTTCTTTTTAAACAAAACATAATTTTAAGTCAACCAATTTAAGTTTAAAAATTATTCTGTATTTATGTATGATTGTAAAAAAAGTCTCAAATAAACTACACTCAGGAAATTATTGCAGTAACTGTTTGTATGTTGTTTAGGAAATTTTCGGTTATGTTGTTTTCAAATGAATATTCATTTAAATTTACATGAAAATTGATTTTTAACATATTTGTTGTTTAAAAAACAACCTACAAAAAAACACTCAAAATCCGTAACATTTGAAAATATCAGTTGTTTTGTTTTTATATATTTTTTCAATTATTGTATCAAATATAATTCGTGTTTGTTTAATTATTGTTTTTCCTTGAGCATCTTAGGTTTGCTTACTGAAGAAACTTTTTATAATACTGGCCTAAGCAAACAACAAACTTTGTTTTGTCTGTTTGGTTTTTTGATGCCTTAAAGGATATAACCTTTTTATGGTTTCGTCTTTTATATTACGTTAATTACAAAAACAAATGAAAATTGTCCGTTTTATGGAAATTTTACGTAGTTTTTTACCATTCAATTTTTTAAAAATAAATGAAAATTTCCGTTTTTTACACTAAAATTGAAGTTTAGATTTTTGTCAGCAATTTTTTTTGAAAACAACTGAATATTCCGTTTTTAAAACTGGAAATGTAGTTTAAATATTTGTCAGTTAAATTTAAATGAAATATTTATTGAATTTGAATGAAAAATCAGTTGACCGGTTTTTAAATGAATATTCATGCATTTCAAATTGCATTTTAAGTTAATTTTACTTACATAATATTCTGAGTGTACAATTACAATTATTCTACGAATGTTTGCAAAAGGTTTTGTTTGTTTTGTTTTTATGTGCCTTTAGAAAAAATATTTTTTTTTTTTGTTTAAATAAATAAAATAATATTAAATATTTGTTTATGTTTAGTTTTAACAAAAAACACGTTTTTTTTCAAAAATTCATTACTCCAAAGATTTTACTCAAAAAAGTCACATTAGAAAATATTATTAATTTTTATTTATAAATATTTGTAAACAGAAAACAAACATTTCAGAAAATAAACATTAAAAAAATGTAAAGCCTCCTTATTTTCTTCATTTAGTTATTTATTATTTCATTTACTTTTAAAACTTCGCGAAAATGTAATTTTTTGGTCATAATTTGAGGAGGTGCTTGATAAATTTTACTTATGTTCAAATTTAACAATATCTTAATGCATATTATTGTCTAGTATATAGAAAATGTATGCTGGATTTTTTTTTCGAAATTGTATGACATTAACACTTTCTTTCCCGTGCTCAAAAGTAAAAATTTGGATTTTTTAGTTTTTTATGACAAAATTAGGAAAATTTAAGAATTTTCGGAAAATCTTATAAAAATAATTATTTGTATCATTAATTTCATAAAAATAATTATTTGATAATTGTTATGATATTACCATGAATAATTAAAAATTTGAGCTTTGCCCAGGGAAAGAAAGGTTAAAATTATCCAATTAAAAAAAAAGACTCACTATACATTTTTTATATACTGAGCAATAATATTGATTAACAGTTTTATCAAAATTGAACAGAAATAAATTTAATAAGCACTTGAAAAATAAACATCAAAAAATTAAATTTTTCGCCGAAAAACGGCGAATTAAAATCGCTGGTACGGCGAAACTGTTAAAGAATTGACCTCCGTTTTTCAATAATTTTATTTTCCTAGTTGTATATTTTAAACGGCCGGTGAAATAAGTTTTATATTCTTATATTTTCTAAGCAAAATTTTCGAAAATATAAAAAATTAGTTTTGAAACCGACCTATCGGCAACTAGAATTCTTTCACAAAAACTTCCATAACTCAAAAATCGCACTAATGCCAACAAAATATTTTGGGATTTAATAGCTAAATATTATATTTTAAGGCCATAAAATCATTTTTTCCTGCACTCATCCGCAAAGTTGTTGAAACTCAATGTATACATATATTAAAATTACCACATTTTTAGAGCAATTTATTTTTTTATTTTTTAAATATTTTTAAAACATTTATCTAAATAAAAAATATATTTTTAAATGCTCATATACCTGAAGTTAACGGTTCCATTATAAAACTTTTACTTATAAAAGTTTTAATAAAAACTATAATCACTTGAAATATCAAAATTTTTTCTTTTAATCAATTCGCGCATAAATAACAAAAATTATTGAACTTTAAACACACACTGTAAATAAAATAAACTACCAAGAACTTTTATTTTTGCAGTTAGTGTTGTAGAATTTTATCTACTTTCATATGGTACCAAATATGGTTGTGAAAGTTAAAGTTCATCTTTTGAATTAATCGTCATTATTGAAGGCTTTCGCCCCAAAGTGCGACGTTTCAACTAAAAATTTAGAAAAAGTAAGACATTGTAAGTTTACAAATCTAATGGTTGTATTATATGTTTTAAAACTATGTACTTTGTATTGAGGGGTGGTGTTGAATTTGTAGCTTTGTACTTTGCAATACAAATACTTTGTAATTATAGATTTGTAAAATAATATTGTAAGAAAAAGAAAACAAAATTTTTTGATGAAATCGCTTTATTTACTAATGAGATGCACGTTGTTAAACATAACTTTCTTTATATAGCCCTGATATTCGTTAAAATAAAAAAAAAACTTTCCGGGGTAGAGTTTCCCATTTTCGAAATTTATTTAAAATAGGGGAAAAGAAAAAATACTCCCATGGAGTTTTTTTTCGGAACAAATTCCAAGCGAATTGTTATATAAAATGCGGCTAAATAACTCCAAAACATGGATTTTTTGGTTTTTATGGCTTCAAGGAAAGCTATTTTAGTTATCTATATATTATATAGATAACTAAATCTTCTTGTTAAAATAAACTCTTATTGGTATAAATTTCGCTAAAACAAAAAATACTCTTATATTTAGACATTCACTTTTAAACACCATTGGTGAATCTTAAATAGATTCGCAATAGCTTTACACTTACTTGTTTAATATTTTTACTCTTTTTAGATTCGGTACAAATGTGGATTTATCAGATGACCGTAAATGGCGTCCTCAGTTGGCAGAGCTCCAAAAACTTCCTGCTTTTGCACGTGTTATATCTGCGGCAAATATGCTATCTCACGTTGGACATGTAATATTAGGCATGAACACAGTTCAACTTTATATGAAAGTTCCTGGAAGTCGAACACCAGGTCATCAGGAAAATAATAACTTTTGTTCAATTAACATAAATATTGGCCCCGGCGATTGTGAGTGGTTTGCAGTACCAGACGCATATTGGGGTGGAATCCACAATTTGTGTGAAAAAAATAATATAAGCTACCTACACGGATCTTGGTGGCCTGTATTAGATGATCTTTACAAGGAAAATATCCCGGTATACCGATTTATTCAACGGCCTGGTGACTTAGTTTGGGTGAATGCAGGGTAAATATGACAAATTTATAAAGTTCTTTTATCTGTTGCAAACATTTAACTCTTACAAAGTCAAATTAAAGACAAAAAAATAATAATTTTTTGAAAAATAGTAGCAAACATACAAAATTTGTACGGACTAACAACATGACAGGATTTTTTTTAGAATTTCATGCGCTTCGATCTTGTGTGCATATTCTCCAATTTCGTAGTACAAGCTTTTCTTTCACTTGGTTTTTCCATCGATGTTTCGGACGTACTCTTCTACGAGTTTCCTTGGGATAATTTTCGAACTCATTTTCTTGGTAGAGTATTTTTATGTCCTAGCCAACGTAGCCGCTGCTGTTTAATGCGTTTAACTGTGTCGATGTCAGCGTATAGCTCATGATTCATTCGATGTCAATATTCGTTGTTTACGTAGACTGGCCCAAAGATTTTTTTATAGAATCTTTCTCTCAAAAACTCTAAGAATACCTTTATCTGCCTGTGCAAGCAAGTGCCCATGATTCAGCACCATATATATTACACAATAAACATAAATAAATACAATAAATAATTTATGTTGACGTCGGTACCAAGGTAAACAAATTCTTTTACAACCTCAAAGCTATAGTTCTCAACGATCACATGTCGTTATTTATGTTGACGGCGGTACCAAGGTAAACAAATTCTTTTACAACCTCAAAGCTATAGTTCTCAACGATCACATGTGATTCAATGCTAGTGGACTGCGTGCTTGTATTGTAGAAACAATCAGTTTTGTTTTTGATTAATTGGCAACTAGACCAATTTTCATTGATTCCTTCTTAATACTTGAAAAGACGACAGTCATTGTTTCAAACAACTTAGACATTTAAAGATTAGGTCAGTTGTAGATTTACCTGGTCTTTACATCTGTAGAAGAGGAGTTAGGCTTTTAGAGGAACATTTAAGGACGCATCATCTGAAGCACAGTGGGATCAACAGATCAACAAGATTTTTAAGTTTTCGAAAACTTCTTAGAAAACTTAAGAAAAAACATGCTTATTGTACTACATTATCTCTTATTTCATTTTTTTATTTTTAAGTCGAGTTATTGCATTCAGCATCTGTTACCAGATTTCCTTGGTCGTCCTTACAGGAGGTAAAATTGCTAAAACCATCAGTTAGGGATTTAACTTTTTGATAAAATTTGCGCACTTCGTTACAATCCTTAATTTCCTCCAACACACGTCTCTCCATTTTTTTCTTCTCAATAGGAGTTTCTTTTCCCTCCTTCTCCCTCGATATCTTTTTAAAGTTCGACGAGTAACTATTGAATGCAGAGTTGTTCTATAGGCTGCATTTTTCTCAGCAGTGGCATTGCGGCACTCCTCGCCATACCAAGAGTCCTTAGGAAGAAGGTTTTGTAACCCAAATAAAGATCTTGCAGCAATTTTAATGGAGTTGGCAATATGTTGCCATAGTGTGCTGACGTCGCTGGAACTAGAAATACTGGGCCAAAAGTTACTACAAAATCCGTCAAGAAAACACCTGAGATATCGCAAAAATTCCAAAATATATTATGTGTGACATTTAAAATTGTTGATGAAAAACAAATTTCAAATTGAGAAAAAACAACACTAACGAATTTCTAGCCTTTATAAATTATATATCATATTATTTAATTTAAAATCAGTAAAATCGATGTATTGTAAATTGAAAGGGTATTATAAGTTTGTCATTCAGTTTGTATTTTTTTAATTTTTCTTAGACCCCATAAAAATTATACCGATCGAATCAGAATCACCAGGAGAGTCGATGAGAAAATGTCAATGTATTGGTGATTTTACAAATAAAGAGACTAAGAAAAAATAAATATTTTTTTATTGTTCTCTTTTGTATGTGTTTGTTGTTGCAAATTTTAAAATAAAGCGACAAAGAACCTCATTCATTGACTGTTATAATACAAATGAGTATTTTTCATATTTAAGTTTGTTTTTTTATTTTTGGTTCGTGTTGTGTATGTGAAAATGACGATTGGTGCTCGGCCCCTATAGGCTAAGTAGGCATGTCCGTCTGTCTGTTGATATCAAGAGCTCGGTGGGTGTAACCAGACGAATTATACACCGGATTTTAGGAATTTTCCCTACGCAGCACGCTATTTAATTTCATTAAAATCGGTCCATAAACACCCGATATCGCTAAAATACTAAACTTCGATGACGAATTTAAAAAAAAATTAAAAAATAGTTTTTAAAAAATTTTTCTCTTTCTGATTGATTTTGATAAAATTTTATAGCATGTTGCGTTGGAGTATTTTCTAAAAATAAAAAAAAATAATGTTTTTTTTAATTTTTTTTTACATTTGTCAATTTGCGTACATTGATATCTATTGATCTACCGATTTTGATTAAATTCAATAGTGTGTTGAGCTGAATGATTTCCTAAAATTTGATATACAGTTCATAAAAAGTTTTTATTAAAAAAACACAGTTTTTTAATACAGTTTTGTAAACTTTTTTTTTAAATTCTCATCGAATTTTGAATTTTGCCGATATCATTGGGGTTTATAGACCGATTTTGATGAAATTTAATAGCATGCTGTATTATAGTATTTTCTAAAAAAAAAATTAAAAAAAAAATATTGTTTTTTAATTTTTTTTTTCAAAAATTTTGCCAATTTGCGTACATCGATATCTTTTGCTTTGGCGATATCTCAGTTATTGATCTATCGATTTTGATGAAATTCAGTAGAGTGTTGCGTTGAACGATTTTCTAAAATTTGATACACAGTTGAAGAATGTTTTTTTTTTAAACAAACAGTTTTAAAAAAATAATTAATTCGGAAATTTTCGGGACATCGAATTTAGAGTTTTGGCAATATCTCAGATTGTAATGTACCTATTTGGATCATACATAATATCGTTTTGCTTTGGAGGATTTTGTAAATTCTGATATGTAATTCATGTCGGTATAATATCCCCAAAATTGTGAAATTTTAAACAAAAAGACGGGTTTTATGCAAATTAAAAAAATACAATTTAGAAGAAAATAAAAAAGTTTTAATTTAGCATCGAATTTCGAGTTTTGGCTATATCTAAGTTGTAAGTAGAACTATATGTTGCAGACGGACATCGCTTAATCGATTCTGAGTCGATCGTTATTGATTTTGGGGGGTCTGCGACAAATAATGAAAAAATTTCAAACTTAATAATAAACTTATAATACCCTTTCACCTATTGGTGAAGGGTATAAAAAGAGAATGTTATATATATTAGAACTATAGCCAAATGATGACCGGTTGTCATAAAATTTTGCACTCTGGCTGGTATTTATATAAAGTTTATTCTTGTAAAATTTATAGTTTCTAATTTAGTAGCTTACTGGCCTTTGTTACATTTTTTTTTTGTTTCCAGTAGTGGTTTTTGTATTAAAGCTATAATCAAATATGGACCGATTCCAATAAAATTTGATATACTGACCAATAGTTGCATTTAGTCGTCATAGCTATTACAATTGTTTTCAATTTATCAGCATTAATGTGATTAATGTGAATTTTTCTATAGAAAAAATTAATTTTTCTATAGAAAAAATGAATTTTTCTATAGAAAAAATGAATTTTTCTATAGAAAAAATGAATTTTTCTATAGAAAAAATGAATTTTTAAATAGAAAAAATGAATTTTTCTATAAAAAAAAATGAATTTTTCTATAGAAAAAATGAATTTTTCTATAGAAAAAATGAATTTTTCTATAGAAAAAATGAATTTTTCTATAGAAAAAATGAATTTTTTTATAGAAAAAATGAATTTTTCTATAGAAAAAATGAATTTTTCTATAGAAAAAATGAATTTTTCTATAGAAAAAATGAATTTTTCTATAGAAAAAATGAATTTTTCTATAGAAAAAATGAATTTTTCTATAGAAAAAATGAATTTTTCTATAGAAAAAATGAATTTTTCTATAGAAAAAATGAATTTTTCTATAGAAAAAATGAATTTTTCTATAGAAAAAATGAATTTTTCTATAGAAAAAATGAATTTTTCTATAGAAAAAATGAATTTTTCTATAGAAAAAATGAATTTTTCTATAGAAAAAATGAATTTTTCTATAGAAAAAATGAATTTTTCTATAGAAAAAATGAATTTTTCTATAGAAAAAATGAATTTTTCTATAGAAAAAATGAATTTTTCTATAGAAAAAATGAATTTTTCTATAGAAAAAATGAATTTTTCTATAGAAAAAATGAATTTTTCTATAGAAAAAATGAATTTTTCTATAGAAAAAATGAATTTTTCTATAGAAAAAATGAATTTTTCTATAGAAAAAATGAATTTTTCTATAGAAAAAATGAATTTTTCTATAGAAAAAATGAATTTTTCTATAGAAAAAATGAATTTTTCTATAGAAAAAATGAATTTTTCTATAGAAAAAATGAATTTTTCTATAGAAAAAATGAATTTTTCTATAGAAAAAATTAATTTTTCTATAGAAAAAATTAATTTTTCTATAGAAAAAATGAAGTTTTCTATAGAAAAAATGAATTTTTCTATAGAAAAAATGAATTTTTCTATAGAAAAAATGAATTTTTCTATAGAAAAAATGAATTTTTATATAGAAAAAATGAATTTTTCTATAGAAAAAATGAATTTTTCTATAGAAAAAATGAATTTTTCTATAGAAAAAATGAATTTTTCTATAGAAAAAATGAATTTTTCTATAGAAAAAATGAATTTTTCTATAGAAAAACTGAATTTTTCTATAGAAAAAATGAATTTTTCTATAGAAAAAATGAATTTTTCTATAGAAAAAATGAATTTTTAAATAGAAAAAATGAATTTTTCTATAAAAAAAATGAATTTTTCTATAGAAAAAATGAATTTTTCTATAAAAAAAATGAATTTTTCTATAGAAAAAATGAATTTTTCTATAGAAAAAATGAATTTTTCTATAGAAAAAATGAATTTTTCTATAGAAAAAATGAATTTTTCTATAGAAAAAAATAATTTTTCTATAGAAAAAATGAATTTTTCTATAGAAAAAATGAATTTTTCTATAGAAAAAATGAATTTTTCTATAGAAAAAATTAATTTTTCTATAGAAAAAATTAATTTTTCTATAGAAAAAATTAATTTTTCTATAGAAGAAATTAATTTTTCTATAGAAAAAATTAATTTCTCTATAGAAAAAATGAATTTTTCTATAGAAAAAATTAATTTTTCTATAGAAAAAATGAAGTTTTCTATAGAAAAAATGAATTTTTCTATAGAAAAAATGAATTTTTCTATAGAAAAAATGAATTTTTCTATAGAAAAAATGAATTTTTCTATAGAAAAAATGAATTTTTCTATAGAAAAAATGAATTTTTCTATAGAAAAAATGAATTTTTCTATAGAAAAAATGAATTTTTCTATAGAAAAAATGAATTTTTCTATAGAAAAAATGAATTTTTCTATAGAAAAAATGAATTTTTCTATAGAAAAAATGAATTTTTCTATAGAAAAAATGAATTTTTCTATAGAAAAAATGAATTTTTCTATAGAAAAAATGAATTTTTCTATAGAAAAAATGAAATTTTCTATAAAAAAAATGAATTTTTCTATAGAAAAAATGAATTTTTCTATAGAAAAAATGAATTTTTCTATAGAAAAAATGAATTTTTCTATAGAAAAAATGAATTTTTCTATAGAAAAAATGAATTTTTCTATAGAAAAAATGAATTTTTAAATAGAAAAAATGAATTTTTCTATAAAAAAATGAATTTTTCTATAGAAAAAATGAATTTTTCTATAGAAAAAATGAATTTTTCTATAGAAAAAATGAATTTTTCTATAGAAAAAATGAATTTTTCTATAGAAAAAATGAATTTTTCTATAGAAAAAATGAATTTTTCCATAGAAAAAATGAATTTTTCTATAGAAAAAATAAATTTTTTCTATAGAAAAAATGAATTTTTCTATAGAAAAAATGAATTTTTCTATAGAAAAAATGAATTTTTCTATAGAAAAAATGAATTTTTCTATAGAAAAATTGAATTTTTCTATAGAAAAAATGAATTTTTCTATAGAAAAAATGAATTTTTCTATAGAAAAAATGAATTTTTCTATAGAAAAAATGAATTTTTCTATAGAAAAAATGAATTTTTCTATAGAAAAAATGAATTTTTCTATAGAAAAAATGAATTTTTCTATAGAAAAAATGAATTTTTCTATAGAAAAAATGAATTTTTCTATAGAAAAAATGAATTTTTCTATAGAAAAAATGAATTTTTCTACAGAAAAAATGAATTTTTCTATAGAAAAAATGCATTTTTCTATAGAAAAAATGCATTTTTCTATAGAAAAAATTAATTTTTCTATAGAAAAAATTAATTTTTCTATAGAAAAAATTAATTTTTCTATAGAAAAAATTAATTTTTCTATAGAAAAAATTAATTTTTCTATAGAAAAAATTAATTTTTCTATTGAAAAAATGAATTTTTCTATGGAAAAAATGAATTTTTCTATAGAAAAAATGAATTTTTCTATAGAAAAAATGAATTTTTCTATAGAAAAAATTAATTTTTCTATGGAAAAAATGAATTTTTCTATAGAAAAAATGAATTTTTCTATAAAAAAAATGAATTTTTCTATAGAAAAAATGAATTTTTCTATAGAAAAAATGAATTTTTCTATAGAAAAAATGAATTTTTCTGTAGAAAAAATGAATTTTTCTATAAAAAAAATGAATTTTTCTATAGAAAAAATGAATTTTTCTATAGAAAAAATGAATTTTTCTATAGAAAAAATGAATTTTTCTATAGAAAAAATGAATTTTTCTATAGAAAAAATGAATTTTTCTATAGAAAAAAATGAATTTTTCTATAGAAAAAATGAATTTTTCTATTGAAAAAGTGAATTTTTCTATAGAAAAAATGAATTTTTCTATAGAAAAAATGAATTTTTCTATGGAAAAAATAAATTTTTCTATAGAAAAAATGAATTTTTCTATAGAAAAAATGAATTTTTCTATAGAAAAAATGAATTTTTCTATAGAAAAAATGAATTTTTCTATAGAAAAAATGAATTTTTCTATAGAAAAAATGAATTTTTCTATAGAAAAAATGAATTTTTCTATAGAAAAAATGAATTTTTCTATAGAAAAAATGAATTTTTCTATAGAAAAAATGAAATTTTCTATAGAAAAAATGAATTTTTCTATAGAAAAAAATGAATTTTTCTATAGAAAAAATGAATTTTTCTATAGAAAAAATGAATTTTTCTATAGAAAAAATGAATTTTTAAATAGAAAAAATGAATTTTTCTATAAAAAAATGAATTTTTCTATAGAAAAAATGAATTTTTCTATAGAAAAAATGAATTTTTCTATAGAAAAAATGAATTTTTCTATAGAAAAAATGAATTTTTCAATAGAAAAAATGAATTTTTCTATAGAAAAAATGAATTTTTCTATAGAAAAAATGAATTTTTCTATAGAAAAAATGAATTTTTCTATAGAAAAAATGAATTTTTCTATAGAAAAAATGAATTTTTCTATAGAAAAAATGAATTTTTCTATAGAAAAAATGAATTTTTCTATAGAAAAAATGAATTTTTCTATAGAAAAAAATGAATTTTTCTATAGAAAAAATGAATTTTTCTATAGAAAAAATGAATTTTTCTATAGAAAAAAATGAATTTTTCTATAGAAAAAATGAATTTTTCTATAGAAAAAATGAATTTTCTATAGAAAAAATGAATTTTTCTATAGAAAAAATGAATTTTTCTATAGAAAAAATGAATTTTTTCTATAGAAAAAATGAATTTTTCTATAGAAAAAAAATGAATTTTTCTATTAGAAAAAATGAATTTTTTTCTATAGAAAAAATGAATTTGTCTATAGAAAAAATGAATTTTTCTGTAGAAAAAATGAATTTTTCTATAGAAAAAATGAATTT